>QEPC01013258.1:1031870-1066883 GCA_003113815.1 Sphenodon punctatus
GCCACGGCCTCCAAACATTGGGATAGCAATGAGATAGCAGGGTCTGGGTCAGTAGAAAAGGAGAGGTACAGCTGAGTATCATCAGCATACTGGTGACAACGCACCCCGAACCCTCTCACGACCTCCCCCAAGGGCTGCATATAGATATTAAACAACAGTGGAGACAAGATCGATCCCTGCGGAACGCCACATGGTAAAGCGCATTTGGATTTGTCAGGGCAGAGCACCTATGGACAGTTAGACAGCAGCAGGGGTATTACCAGAATAGTGGGGCACATCACCCAGGGTTTCCAGGGCAGGCAGACAGGCACCTTGGCATGAGAGGTAGGCAGGCTGGGGCAGGGCTTCAGCTTTGCCCACAGGGTGAGCAGACACACAGTGTGGCATGAGCAGAAGTCAGACTGAGGCAGACTTTGATCTTGGCCACCTATGCAGGTGGGCGGGTGGGTAGACAGACAGCGTGGCATGAGCAGAAGGCAGAATTGGGCAGGCTTTGATTTAGGCCACCTGGGAAGGCAGACAGGCAGTGTGGCATGAGGATAAGGCAGACTGAGTCAAGCTTTGATCTAGACCACCTGGGCGGCCAGGTGGGCAGACAGACAGCGTGGCATGAGCAGAAGGCAGACTGAGGCAGGCTTTGATCTTGGCCACCTGGGAGGGCAGTTGGGCAGACAGGCAGCATGGTATGAGTATCGGAAAGCTGGCTGAGGCAGGCTTTGATCTTGGCCACTTGGGTGGGTGGTTGGGCAGACAGGCAGCATGGCATGAGCATCAGAAAGCTGGCTGAGTCAGGGTTCAAACTTTGCCACCTGGGTGGGTGGTTGGGCAGACAGGCAGTGTGGCATGAGCATTGGAAGGCTGGATGAGGCAGGCTTTGATATTGGCCACCTGGGCGGGCGGGTGGACAGAGACAGCATGGCATGAGCAGAAGGCAGACTGAGGCAGGCTTTGATCTTGGCCACCTGGGTGGGCAGTTGGGAAGACAGGCAGCATGGCATGAGTATCGGAAGGCTGGCTGAGGCAGGCTTTGATCTTGGCCACTTGGGTGGGCAGTTGGGTAGACAGGCAGCATGGCATGAGCATCAGAAGGCTAGGTCAGGGTTTGAACTTGGCAACCTGGGTGGGCAGGGAGAAAGGCAGTGTGGCATGAGAGGCAGTAAAGAAGGCAGGCTGGGACCTTGGCAGGGCACTCAGATAGGCTTCGAAAGACTGTGCAGTATTAGAGGGAGAGAGAGCCAGTCAGATAGGAGGGCTGAGATAATCTATTCAGAGGCCAGCTAGCAGGCTTACAGCTTCCTAATGCCACCCTGCATCATGAGGTCATTCAGATAGGCCAGTCGAGGGGATGGAGAGAGAGAGAGGGAGAGAGAGAGAGAGAGAGAGAGAGAGAGGCAGGGCGGGTGCCGGGCATTGGGAGGGATGGACAGCAGCTCAGCAGCAGCAGACCAGATTGAGGAGCAGCCCCCCTCATGGGATGGCGTGTGCCACTGCACCATCAATCCATGCCCAGGGGCAGCTCGGGTAATCACAGCAGTGGAAGGTTCACCTTAATAAAAAACAACTGCTCCACCAACTTGACCCCCAGTCTCAGGTGGTGCAGTGAACAAATGTCCTCCGCCATGGAGAACACCCGCTGTCTGGGGACACTCGTTGGGGACAGGACAAGAGACCCTTGGTCACTTTGGACAGGGCCGGGCACATGTTGGGCTTGCCGGCCCAGTAGGCCAAGAGATCGCGGCTGGGTTCTATGCATGGCTCCTCCTCCAGGTAGCTCTCCACTGCTGCTGAGGCACTGTCGTACTCCCTCACATAACTGTCCTTTGGCACCACCTCTACCACTGCCATGAGCCATGCTCCCTGTCCTGCTGTGCACGAGCCCATGCACGCCAGAGTGCCCTGAACATACAAGCTGCTGCTGCTGGCAATAGGGGTGCTGCTGCTGCTCATCCTACCTCTGGTGCTGCTACTGCTAGGGCTGGGAGTAGGGATAGACCTTGCTGGCTGAAAGGGGTGGCTGATCCCACTCCCACCATCCCCAGAGGCGTCCTGCTGCTGGTGCTGCCTCACACTCTCCAGAGCCTCACACTCTCCAGAGCCTGCTGGACCCTCTCCACTAGGTCACCCTTCCAGTGCTCATAAAACACTTTCTGGTGTGCCACGCTGCCTTTGATCCTGGGGTCCAGCATGGTTGCCAAAACATACTCTGCTCACTGCAGGAGCTAATCAAACCACGCCTTCAGCCCTGCCTTCAGCTGCTGCACCAAGGCAACTGCCTCAGCCGCCAGCTTCCTGCCATGAAGAGCACAATCCTGCCCCTGGAGAATCTTTTCCAGCGTCTTGAGGAGACTCTGGACAAGAGGGGTCACATGGCTGATGGTGGCCATGGAGGAGCGGATGGTCTCTGTCATGGCCAGGAACTGTCTGAGAAGAAAGACCGTGTGAGCCAGGATCTCCCATTCTGCCCCATCATACCCTGGAGGAGCTCCATTGTCCATCAGCAGTTGAACCTGATACAAGACGACTTTCTGCTCAAGAAGCTGCTCGAGCATCAGGAACGTGGAATTCCACCATGTCAACACATCCTGCACCAGGTGGTGCACTTGGAAGCCTTGCTTGGCCTCCTTCGCCCGGAGGAGGTCACTGCCCTTCATGCTCTGGTTAAAGAAAGTGGCCAGAGTCAGGGAGCTAAGGGTGCCTGCCCCAATCCCCTTCTCCCCCAAGCGGCCCTGACCACCAAGAGAAGGGTGTGTGCAGCTCAAGGGATGCTGGTGAAACCCATATCGCGGACTGCCCTCAATATGTTGGCCACGTTGTCCATCGCCACACCCCCCTTGGTGAAGGGCCGCCTGGCATGACCCACTCCCTCACCATGGCAGTCAGGGCTGCCTCAATGTTCTGAGCGGTGTGGGGGCCATCCATTACTTCTGCCTGAACCAGGACCGATCGATACGATGCTTTGGAGCCCATCCTGCCACTGCCAAACACTGCTTCTGGATCCTGCCACCAGTGTGCCATCACTGCCAGGTAGGTGTGCTGCGCATTCCTGCTCGACCACAGTTATGTGTTTAAGTGGATGGTGGAACCCCCAGCCTTTGCCAGATGTTCCCTCACCCGCTCCTTTAAAGCCCAGTACAGGGCTGGCACCACCTGCCAACTCAAGGTGGTGAGTGAGGACAGCTTAAACTGGAGGGCCAGGAACCCAATCAGGCACCTAAACCCCATGTCCCTGACCACCAAGAAGGGCTGCCCTTCCAGCGCTATCATTTCTCCCAACTTGCGTGTGACTTTCCCTTGAAGCCAAGCCGCCCTCCAAGTCCTGCAGCTGCCGATGGACTTGGCAGCTGCCCCCACCCCAGCTCCTCCATGGTGCACTGCTGCTGCTATAACACAATAAATAGATAATAAACACAAAAACATACATAAATCCATCCCTAAAATCAAACAGAACGTAAGATAGTACATGGGTTCCACTATAGTAGGTATAGTAAAGTAGGGAGTATAGTAAAAAGGGAGCTCTAAATAGGGTTTATCTCATCTGTTATGGACTAATCCCAAGACAAAGGTAAAAAAAACAATACTAACAAAGTCTAGAACTAGAAAAATTAATAAAGTAACTGGGATTAGAAAATTTCCATATTAAATACTAAAAGGACACATGTTATACTAAAGGGATCTCCCCCTTTATATAACTGTTCTATAGAATACACTCAGGGACCTAATAATAATCCCTTAATATAATAAGGTAATCATCTAAAAAAAAATGGAAATAGCCATCCTAATAAAATCTATAGCTGGTGGCGAAGATAACTATATAACCCACTAACCCCAGGTAAACCGTAGAGCAAACCTATGGGCCATTTTAGGAACAAACAAACATTGGTACACAAGAACTATTAAAATAATCAAACAGATAACATCAAAATCTAAAAAAATGTAAAGTTGGGTAAAAGTCCAACCATAAAACAATCCTCTTTTCAGCTCTAATAGAATAGGTAGCTAAGGAAGGTCTAAACCAACCCCTCAGTATTAGAGATTACCACCCGGCAAAAAGTATCCACTGCCAAGAGTTCATCCATTATAGATGTCCCACTGGCAGGAAATCCTGTAGATGCAGCGGAAGAGACATTAGCCCTATGCAGACTTCTCACAATAGGGCATCTAACTTGCCCAGCCCAACCAAGGGAAGAAATATTACGTGAGTCTAAATGGGAAAGATTAAAGTACTCTGAAGCTGATGGTAACTTACTCGGGTCAGGAGGGTGAGATATAGGAATAATTTGGGCATCTGCTAACTGGGCAGCAGGAGAATCGACCTTTTTGTCCAGGGACAGACCATCCACCAAGGCGGAGGTTGCCTGAGTCATAGGGGTTTGCCTATCTGGGGCAGAAGTGGAAACTAAACTAGGACTCCCAGAGGAGGCAAAAGTATCCCTCAAGCGTGGGCACAGTTCTGGCTGAGCCAGGTACCCAAGCCTCCTGTTAATCACCACAGCTGAGGGAGAAACAGAGACTCTTTTATGTAGCTGGATATAATTAGGGTTAATACTTCCCACACTGGTTGTTCTTGGGTCTTGAAATGAGTTTGGGCCTCTTAAGGTCGAATCAAATTTGGCATTTCTCATAGCCAAACTTGGATTAGGCTTCTGGTGTTCAATAGGGGCAGGGCAAACCTGGGAGTGTAGCGCCAAGGCGATACCACTCCTAACATACAATTTGCTGACTTGAACCCCCCAAGTGGAGAGCAGGCCAGCATATGAATGGAACCTATCTACTGTAGCTACTGCCCGGAAATACACCACCAGCCTCTGGACACAACCCATAGGGGGGAGATGAAAAAAATGTAAAATACAACGGGAGGAAATAGAATACTCTAATATATCCGAGAGATGTGATAAAATCCTATATTTTGTGTCCCATCTAGGGGAATATCTAAAGAATAAGGGAGAAATCCTGAAAACCAAAGCTTCAGGGACCTCAAGTCCACCATGCAACCCACAATCCCTTGACATATTGGGGAGCCAAAAACACTGGGAGCAAGACCCTGGGGGGGGGTGGGTGGGTAACAGTTTGGCAAGCAACAGAGGCTACAGAAATAGCCTGAGAATCTCTAACCTGATAATCCCACCTCTTTTGACCTGTAAGGGCAATAGTAACTTTCTCAGTACCCTTCAGTGAGGACTGAAGATGCCGGAGCAGGGACTCTAATCTCTCTAGCTGAACCAGCAGTTTTAAAACTAGATCCGCTACAGGGGGATATTGAACTCCCAAACAATCACACGGGAATATCTTAGGTTCAGAGATTAATAAAGGAGAGCTTGCCCTTAAATCATCGCTGTCTTACAAACAGGCTAAAGTCATAGTTTTACTAACTGGATGAGGGGGAACTGTGATAATATCAGAGTCTCCAGCCTCCAAGACCAATCGAGGCCATTGTCCTCTAGGGAGGCAACTGTCTGTCCGTTGGCAATAAAGGAGTCCAGTTTGAGCTGTTTGCCCCTTGCTCTGGTTATCATCCCCTGCTTTCCTTTCTTCTTCATTATAGGTTGAGGTTAGGAGTTCTTTGAGGGGAGGGGGGGCAGAGCAAACAAGAACCCTCAATAGACTCCCTGACTAGGGCAACTTCAACTTCAAAGGTTTGCCCTCGGGAAGGATCCAACTCCGCCGAACTGCAACCAGAAAGTTCCCCACAGACTTAGGATGAGTCTACACATGGACCAATCTCTGCTTCACTGGGCGCCGGAAAAACAGTTCAAATGGAGTATAATCTCCTTGCCCCTCACCTGGCCAGCGCCTAAGGCCATGCGCACAAGGGCGTGCCCTTGCGCGCGACGCCCTTAGGTGCGATGCCCACAGCGTGCACCTATGGTGCCGCCATCAACACGGCAGCACCTTTGTAGCCCCGGCGATGCTGTGGCTGATGCTGGCTCCACCCCCATCGCAGGTGAGGAGAATCTGCGGCAGGGCTTCAGCAAGGCCGGAGCAAAGGTGGAACGGGGGAATGGACTGGCAATGAGACTGCGGGTTCCCCGGGACCCCTCTAAGGCCAACGGGGCTGGTGACCTGACTCAAGGGACCTCCTTCCCCCAGGCCCGGCTAGTCCCTAGATGGGAGACCACCTGGGAATCCCGGGTGCTGTAGGCAGCTGTTCGAGCAGGATGCTTGCCTGCTGATGGAGGCGGATGACTGTCCACTGCAGTTGGGAAGCTGCTGGTGTCCACTGCCTCTGCCTGCCCGCTTAGCAGCACAGCACTGTGGCATACCTTCAGGTGCCTCGCCATAGCAGTTGTGCCAAGTTGGTGAGCACCTGCCCATGCTTCACCAGCTTCTGGCACAAAGTGCGCTGCACCTCCCTGGAATCATCCACCCGCACCAACTTAAAATGTGCCCAGACGGAGGATTGATTTTCCCCCTCCTGCCTTCTGGCCCACACCAGGTGACACACCGCTGACAGCGCTGCTGGGAGGGGCAGAACATGGTGGTGACACAGCTCTCAGAGGGAGAGCCATCGCCTCATCACAAGACATCTCTTCCGCAGGACTAATGTCTGCCTCATTGTCCCCAATCAGAGTGATGTCCCCCCACAAAGGGGAGTACTGGGACCCTGAGGCTGATGGACTGTCCACCATGCTGCTGCCACTCTTCCTGTGCCCCCTATAGCTGCTGCTGCTGCTGCTGCTGCTCCTACTACTTCTGCTCCTCTCCCTGCTGCCATTGCCCGGGGATTGGGACCTACCTCTAGCAGCCGGGGTGGGATCTACCAGCCCTCGACTGCTGGGGATCACCTCAATAATGGGGGTCAGGGACATTGGTTGCCCTGGAGGAACATCTGACCCCAAAGCAACTGCACCTACTCCTGCAGCTGCAGCAGAGACAACTGAAGCCTCCTGGACTGCAAGCCTTCCAGTGCCACTGCTGGGAGCCTCGGCTAGTGTCACCCCAGCTAGTGCCACTGCTGGGAGCCTGGGAAGCCCGACTGCCAAAATCAGGCCTGTGCAGTTTGGGATGTGGTGATGGGCTTGGGCTGCTGCTGATGCCTGCCACTCCACTGGCACAACCCCTGCGACCTCTGCCACGTGCCCCATTGCCCGCCTTATGGGCAGGAGACTTGCATCTCCTTCTTCCCTTTTCCATTTCTCCCACCCAAATAATGTAGAGGAACATTTTATATATTTTATTTATTTTAATTATTCAAATATGGAATATAAAATTATATATAACTAAACTAACTCTAACTGCTATTAACTATTGTAAAACCTATGGAACTGAATGGAATATTATCTAATATCAACAAAGGCCTAGTCCTACAAACACACTATAAAATATTAAAATTGAATCACTACACACGATCTCTATCTATCTCTATAACTAAGTTAACTCCTACATCTATCTATCTATCTATCTATCTATCTATCAGGGATGGGCGAACGCGGTTCGGTAGTTCGGTGTTCGGCCCGAACTCGGCCTCTTCGGACAACTGAACGCGAACACGAATCCGAACGCGAACATACTGAACGGAACCGAACACCGAACGGCAAAATGGCGAACACACCGAACAGATCCAAACACCGAACGACGAAATGGCCGAACCNCCGCCCCTGGCTGGAACACTCTAACTAAAAAACTAATACAGCCTTTCTTGTCTTAAAAGTAAAAAAAAGGTTTACAAACCTGGCCGGAATTGCAGTAGAGCCCCCCGCTTCCGCCTCGTCCGAGACGGAAGACACCACCATTGCCATGGGAGGTGGTGCTGGGACAGTGGCTGCCACCACCTCCTCCTCCTCCAACTCCTCCACCGGCAAAGGTGACCCCCAGCTGGAAGATGCGACCACCTTCAAAAAATGTCTTCATTTTTTTTTTCACAAAACACACACCACAGTCACCGCAACACACACCAACCCACCCAAACACACAGCACAGCCAAAACCAACACAATCGCAACCAAAACACATGAATAAGCAGCCACCAACACAAACACACACCCTCTCGCCTCACTCGCACACCACGCACACGAATTTCCTGTTTCCGGCGTGATTTATGGCTTCCCGTGATCTCGCGATATTTCTGACCAAACGGCCGAATGGCCGAACGCGAACGCACGTTCCTCCCCAACACCAAACGAATGAACACGAACGTATGACCCGACCGCGCACGAACCGAACGGCCGTACACGAAAACGCGATCCGACCGAACGACTGAACATGAACACGCGAACCGAACGCTGCCGAACCGAACGGGCGAACACGAACATGCGATCGGGCCGAACGGCCGAACACGAACACACTAACCGAATGCATCCACAGGGATGGAGAGAGGGACACAGACAGCTCATAACAAGCAACACAGGGAGGGGTGCAAAACTGAAATGAAAGCTAAATCTATCTCATCCTACTCTAAATAAATCCAAAAACAGGGGAAGGGAATCAGGGATGGAATATATAAAGGGAGTAGGGAAGGATTCAATGGAGGGGAGGGAGAAACAGCACAGGGAGGGGTAAAAAATAAAAACAACACCTAAATCTATCTAATCTAAATAAATGAAAATATGGAGGTAAATGTGTGGAAATGGGTGAAATAGAAGGAGGATGGCAATGGTTTGGGAGGAAGACAAACTTCTGGGAGAGAGTTGTGGAAATGCCTGCTGACAGGATCAGTGGCTAGCTCAAAATGAATTGGAAGGGCGGGGGGAGGGCAATTACTTTTGTTACTTGCTGCGCCCACCTTACCACAATCCCCATTGGCTCCATGCAGCCTAGTCCGTGGTCAATCGCAGACTGCGAAGCCAGTGGTCTGAGGAAAAAAGGGATGGTGATGGGGTAGGCTGGCTGCTAGCCCAAGCCTCTCTCCACCCCTGGGGGTCAGGAAGTTTCCTCCTCAGCTTCCCCCCACCCTTCCTGGCCCTGCCAGCCAGGTTTTTCCCACCCGAACGCGGCAAAGCTGTTTGAGGGGTTCCACGTTCAGTTCGAGCGTTCGGTTCAGGCATCCGAACTGACTGAGTTCGGGTTGAACTCCGAACGTCCAAACCACATTCGCGCATCCCTAATTTCCAGCTGAAAAAGCAAGGCAAGGTGTTGCACTGCATGCATGGGAAAGGCTCCTTATTCTCTACTGATCAGCACTTACTATCGGATACTTTTCTCCTATGTGTAATGCAAGTTGAGGAATGAATTGCAGGTGGGAGAGAACATTCCTGTGTTGTTACGAGAGGTTCCTGTGTTTCAGGAGTATTCTATCTGCCTGTTGTAGTACAAGCTCCATTCTGAAAGTTCAGAAATTTTCTTATCTGAAAATGTAAAAAAGGAGCAAAAATAGATTTCATGACAGAATGCCTATTTATTTATTTATTTTACACTTTGGAATATTTGTGCATAGTCAATTTGCTTATTGTGAACCTATAAGAATAATGATGTCCTTTTCTTTCCAGAACATTCTGAAGTAAATGGAAGATCTGAAGAACAAATGATTAGGCAGGAAAAACCTGTGGATTGTAGCTAACACAACTTCAAAGTTCAAACTTAGCCAGAGGGAGGTTGAAAAACAAATAGCAAGGACAGGGGATAAGACAGTGATTTATATCATTGTTGGATAGATGGATGAGATCACTGTGGCACTGTCTGTCACAAATCTTATTTCTTGCTCTCCAGAAAACTTAATTTCATTTATGTCAGCTGGGAGGAGGTCCTTATTCTTTCATTCCCTCTCACCTTTTTCAGCTTTCCTTTCTATTTTTAAAAACAATTCCTATACTCTTGCCATTACGTAAGTAAATGATTAATGTGCCCTCAATCTGTTTGGTATAGGCTTGTTTTCCACTTTGTGATCAGGAAGAAATAGGGATGAGAATTTGGACTGATGTTTGGATTTGAAATAATTACAGATTCAGATTAATTTTTAATTATTTTTGGATTAATTACAGATTTGGATTTATAGGTCCTGATTTTCCCAATGAAGTAAATGAAAAAAAATTCCCACTCTGGGACAGTCAGTCCAATCTCCCCCCACTTCCATTCCCTGGGTCCCCAGAGTGGGTTAATCCATAACTGTCTGTTATGGATAGTTACAGATGAATACAAAGCTGTAAAGTGCATCACTAGTAGGAAAGGTGGATATTTATTTATTTATTTATTTATTTATTCGATGTATACCCCACCCCTCCTGAACAGAGCTCTGGGCAGCTTCCAACAATAAAAACAATGAATATAAAACAATTTAAAACATATTAAAAATGCAGTCTCAATATTAAGAACAGGGCCCGGGATAAAAAAATAAATAAATAGGGGCGATAAAAATACACTAAACCCCCCCTCCCCAAAGGCCTGGGCGAACAGACAGGTTTTACACCTTCGCTGGAATATCAAAAGGCTTGGGGCCATGTGAGCTACCTCCAGTAGGGAGTTCCAAAGACACAGCCCGGCCACCGAGAATGCCCTCTCCATTGTGGCCCCCTGCTTAACACTGGGGACCTCCAAGAAGGCACGCCCGGCAGACCGAAGGAGCTGCTCCGGGGTGCGGAGGGTGAGGCGGTCCCTGAGGGACATATGTGTTTTATGCCTTTTTACATTTCTATATTTTGATGCAAATTAGAAGCAGATTGGAGCTGCAACCGGTCACCCAAAGATTCTGGCACCCCTGATGAAATTGGGTTGCCCAAATCAACCTGTTCCTTTTTGGGCAACATCAATGCCCAAACATGACCAAAATGGCTTCTCAAAGGCGCCAGTTGGCCTTTAAAAGTGAGAGGCCTCAGCCAGGGACTGCTGCAGAGCCCAGCTCCACAGCAGTTCCAGGTGGGGTTTGTCACATTCAAAGGCTGCTTCCCCAACCACAACACCTCTCACTTGAGAGGCGCTTGAGAGATGTTTGGCAGGTGGGGGAAGGTACTGGACAGCCTTTAAAAGTGACATGCCCCAGCTGGGACCACTGTGGAGTCTGGCTTTGCAGTGGTCCTGGCCAGGTTCTGTCACTTTTAAAGGTCACTCCCACCACCCCCAGCACCTATCAGAGTGCTGTGTAGGAGGGTGAAAACAGATATGACGCTAACCACCCTTTAACCACCCTTGGTGGTCATGTATGCATGTTTCAGGGCTGCATAGGGCACCAATACAGCCCTGAAACATGCATCAATAACCACCAAGGGTGGTTAAAGGGTGGTTAGCATCATGTCTGTTTTCACCCAGAGAACCCCGGCCCACTTTTGAACCCAACAAGCCCTGACTGGAGAGCTATGTAACTAACCTTTGCAGCACACCTATCTGGGACTTGTCAGTTTCTCTGGATAATGCTCATATTTTGGGACATCAGGTACCCCGACCAGTCCCCTGGTTGCCTGTTGGGTGCCCTATGCATTTTCCAAAAATGTGGGGATTTCCTGCCGGTACTAATTTTAGTACCCATTGCCGCTCTAAAGCAGGTGTTCTAAACTCTTCCCTGTGGAAAATGCCAATCCCCTTTGTGATTGAGGGGTTGTTCCTTTGGCTTCATTTGCCTTTTCAGCTGAATGAGGCAAGACAGGGTCACATGAGCAGCAAGAGGGGAGGGGGAAAGAACAAAGGTTTGAAATCAGGTTTCCAATACAATTCAGGTACTTCTCCTGTGCACAAAAAAGTATCAATCCCAGTGTTCAATTAAATAAGTATCCAAAAGGAAGAGAAGCTACACTGGTAGGCTCAGTAAATTATGGTAACTACCCCAACAAAAAGGACCCCTGCTAGTCTTTGTTGCTGTCATGGGCCAGAGGGTTAAAGTCTCAGAATGAAGTTATGCAGGTAAAAAGTTTTAGAATTCTGCACTGAATCCTTTTGTGTAGATAACAGCCCTTCATGCTGAAAAGGTAGTTCTCAACCTGGACTAAAATCTACATTGTTTTCCTTGAGCCTTCCTAAAATATTATCTTTCCCTTCCTCTTTCACCGTAGAGTAAAATCTGAGCAAATACTACCCAGGGTAAATTCCTAGTTCAGTGACTGGATTCAGTAATGGAGAAATCAGGAGCAGAGCAGGTGATTGCAACATGAAGATTCAACTGTGATCTGCAATGTGGGAAGTAGTTCCCTATCATCCATAGGGGTCAGTAAATTGCCCCTGTTCCTTCCCAATTACCTCCCAGCATGCATCTGAACCACAACAGCAAGGCACTAGACCTGGGGTGTGGGAGTTGGGTCACCATATCCTGAAAAACTGTTGGGGGTAGTTACCATAACCTACTGAGTCTACCAGTGTAGCTTCTCTTCCTTTTGGATACTTATTTCATTGAGCACTGGGATTAATCCTGCATGGATGGGGGGGCTTTCCCCTCCCTTCCTATTAGCCGAAGGGCTGTGGAGAGCCAGGAATCTCAGGGGCTTTTGCCAATCAGTTGATAGGCTGGGGTGGGGGGAAGCCAGCCTTTGAAATGTACAAGTGCTAGCCATGCTTCTAGGTTTCATAGGATATTTTGCAGTCTTGTTTCAGCCCTTGGAGCATGACTCTGGGCACTCTCTTCATGCCACCCTTCTGATTACTGAGTATTCACCTAGTTTATGATGAGCAGCTGAAAAATTGGGCCTGATCCTTGGAAACTCAGAAATGCTAATGAATAATTTTTCTACTTCTCAGTTCAGCCCTAATTTATATGTGCAGGACTGTGGTTCAAGTTAAAACGCAGCCCATTAAAGAGGTCAATATTCTCAAAAGAGTGCATTCAATTTTCCAATAACATTTTAGTTTTATAGTCACTTGGAGTATCCAAGGTGAAATCAGCCAGTCTCTTTCAGTAGCTAAAGAATCTTCTCTCAAAAAGAATCTTTTATTTTTATGTTATCAATTTATACCCCGCCCCTCCGAAAACAGCTCGGGGTGGCTAACAATTGTAAAATAATAAAAATACAATAATATAAAAATACAATAATATAAATATAACACCACAATAATATAAACGATTTAAAACAGGGTTAGGATAAATAGAGCGCATTGCAGTAGTCCAGCCTCGAGGTGACGAAGGCATGGACAAGGGAGGCCAGGTCCGGCCCGAAGAAGTACGGATGCAGCCTCCACACCAGGTACGACTGGCAGAAGTCGGCCTTCACCACCCCCTCCACCTGTTGATCCAGGTGGAGATCTGAGTCCAGTATCACCCCCAGGCTCCGAACCTGCTGGGCTATAGGAGGGCAAATCCCCACAATCAGGGGGGCCGACACCTCCCCCGCCCTCCCCACCACCATCATCTCCGTCTTATCAGGGTTGAGCTTCAGTCTGCTCTGCCACATCCACTCTGCCATGGCCTCTAAACACTGGGATAGCAATGAGACAGCAGGGTCTGGGTCAGCTGAAAAAGAGAGGTACAGCTGAGTATCATCAGCATATTGGTGACATCACACCCCGAACCCTCTCACGACCTCCCCCAAGGGCTGCATGTATACATTAAATAATAATGGAGACAGGTTAGAACCCTGAGGAATGCCGCAGGACAAGGCGCGGGGGCAAGATGTTTCAGCATCTATAAAATACATCTATACACTTCCTACATCTTTTAGTTTTCAGCTCCCTCCTGCCTGGGTTTCTTTGTTCTTGCCTTTCCTGCCTTTCTTTGTTCTTTGATAGCCCTGTTTATCCAAAGCTTGTTAAAGTTGGAAAAAGTACCCCACTCTCACCCCCTAGCAATGAATGAGTCAGAGCCTCCTGTCTCAATTTCATTTTCATTGTTTCTTTTCAGCTAACTCTTTCTCTAGCTGGATGAGGTGTTAATGACCCCACAGTGGGCAATTTTACACACCCCTTAAAGTGCTGGTCTTTCAGTCTTCTGGGTTTACAAGTCCACAAGTAAGTTCTGGATGCATTCTTCACACACACACACACACACACACACACACACACACACACACTGCCCTAAGGCAGCCTAAAGTGCTGCAGCTGTAGATGAGAGGGGCTGCCATGGAAACCAAGTGACCACAGGTGCCTGAAGCAAAGCAGTTTACCAGGAGAACATTTTACACACAAAAGTGCTGGGAGACGTTCTATGCTGAAGTTCAAAGAGCCAGATGTTTAAGATCTGAGTGAGTGATTTAGATACACAGAAGGTTGAGGATGTAACAGCAAACATAAAAGAGAAATGTGTGTGTAAAAACACCCAGTGTTCGATGAACCCAGTACAAACCAGACAATGCTGGGAGCCAGGTACAATTTAATAAAGCCTGTTAATGTAGTAGGCAAAAAGGTACTATTGGAAGGGTACTATTAGAAGAAGAGACTGAATTTTGTCTCCATGCAATCACTCTGAGTAGCAATAATTGGTAGAGATGGAGCTGGGAGAGCAAGACCTCACTGAAAGGCTGGTTACAGTCAGTGGATGAGGTAAAGATGGAGCTGGAGGAGTATGGGCAACTATCAACTGTCAATAGTGAGGGGGCACAGATGTGCGGTGGGGGCAGCAGGTACTATAGGGCTTCCAAAAATCTAGGAGATCATGTGCCCCCTACACACACCCCATGTTGCCTATGTGGAGGAGATCAGCAGTTTTGGAGTTGTGTCGAGGACACTTTAAGAAGTGCTGGTTGTTGTATTTCATATATAACACCAGATGTTGGACCAGAATTACCCCGAGGTATGTTGGAGTCTAGCCCAGGCTGTGACCTCCACAAAACTCTGAGGTCACACACCATGCTAAGGGCAAAAGTGAACCACAGAGGGCTAGCACATCTATTGTGTCCTGGCATACCAGGGCTGGGCACCACCATAGCCGAGCCTCATCGGTCACCATGGCTATCTGTCGGGGTGGGGGGATGGAAGCACTGCCCACCCGCCTGTATGTCTGTTATATTCCCAGTCCTACCTGGGCCATGCAGCTGGCAGGATGGCTCCCTGGCTACAGCAACATCAGGTCAGTAGGGATGGGCGAACGCAGTTCGGAAGTTCGGAGTTCGGCCTGAACTCGGCCTGTTCGGATGACCGAACCTGAACATGAACATGAACATGAACATACCAAACAGAACCGAACACCGAACGGCAAAATGACCGAACAGTTCGATCAGTTCAGATCGCGTTCGGGTGGCAAAAAAAGGTTCACTGTAAGGTGACAGGGAGGGGTAGAACTAGTCACTGAGGAGCAGACTTCCAGGCACCAGGGGTGGAGAGGCTTGTAAGAAATTAAATTATCTGCCTCCCCCTTCCCAACACCTTCTGAACTAGTCACTGTTCCTGAACAGCAGGCGTTGAGTAGGATTATTAGATTGCTTTAAGTTTCATTTCAGTTTTGTACTGAAATGAAACTTAAACCTTAAACTGAAACCTTGTGTTTGTAATTCCCCCCCCATCCCATATATAGACAGATAGAGAAATATAGAGATAGAGAGATAGAGAGATAGGTCAGGGATAGTAGACAGTTGTAGGAGCTAGCTTAGTGATAGAGATAGCGTTAGTGATTTAGTTTTAGTGTTTGTAGGAGTAGGCCTGTGTACATATTAGATAATCCATTTAGTTCATAGCATTTAGAATAGTTAATAGCAGTTAGATTTAGTGTAGATAGATATATATTAGATAAAATAAATAAATAAAAACCCATATAAAAACAAAAAAGCAAATAAAAAACAAAAAAAACATATAAAACCCAATAAAAAAACAAAAAACCATATAAAAAACAAAAAATACGCATAACATTTCCCAAACGGCCGAACTGAATGGCCGAACCGAACAGCCAAAGCCGGCGAACTAACCGAACTGCCAAACCGAACAGACGAACCAAACACAGCTGAACCGAACGGACGAACCAAACGGACGAACCGAACGCAGCTGAACCGAACGGCCAAACCCAAACCGCAATCTGTTCACCCATCCCTACAGGTCAGTGCTCCAACTTGACCCAAGCCATAGCCCCTGCGATTTTCCACCCCAGCAGTAGCCCTACTAGTCACATTTTTGTTTTTACACAACCATACACATTGTCTCTGTGCTTCAGAGGTCAGACTTCACTCAGTACTTTTATATATAACTAATGGAACAATGTAAAATCATAAGCTTAACATTGTTTTTAAAGTAACAAGAATGAGACGGAACTCTTTTTATTTTCATTATACACCACCATCCCCATTAACACCTACCACACTGCATAGCATAATTTTTTATTGCTAGTTAAATTAAGCATACTTCCTCCTCAGCTTATTTGCACTGCTCCCTCATGACCTTCAAATGCCTCCTGGAAACCTCTGTCATCTGCCAGCCCTTCTCTACCTCCTCAACCTCAGAGGCTGCTCATTAGTTCTCCTTCTATTGTTCTTTCATTAGGGGCTCCCTTCTCCACAGTAACTAAGCTAAGTTCATATACCAGAGACTTCTCAACTTTATGAATGTTTTCTACCCACCCCCTTGGTATGTGACCCTCTCCTTGCCTGCTGTCCCCCGGGAAGGGACCTGTATCTAATTAATTATTGCTTAGTTCCTCACACATTGCTGGTGCAATAATAACAGCAATAATAATACAAAACACAACAACAACAAATCATCTTCACACCACATCTATCTAATCAATCATTCAATTATATATATCCAGTACATGTCCAAGTTAGTTGCTTTTAGGTTTGCTGCCAGAAATTCTATTCAGCATACAGAGGAATAAGAATGATGGTTCTTACTGCACTGTGTTTTAGAACAAAGGTTCCTCAGACTGGGACTCTGTTGATGAGACAGAATTTGTTGTTCACTCAATACCCTGCTCTGAAAGCAACTGAGCAGAGAAGAGGCATTGCAGTGGATTAGTGGGAGGAGTTTGGTTGACATGTAGCAGAAGTGGAACTTGGTTAAGCAGCATGGATTCAGGAGACAGAATAAGGTGCTCTGTAAGAGGTGATGTAACCTCCTGTAACATTTGGTGCGAAAAAGAACTGGGAAGGAATCATAACTGACTCCACAACGCATTCTTTAATTCATAGCTAATCTTAGACTCAACAATCAGATCCATAACTAGCCTATGGCCAACACTGCAGTGGCCACAGGTTCATTTACATGAGGGTTGCCAACAATCATGCCCCAGGGCACTTGGATCAGCAGATTTGTGTCTGTCATGACAAGGCTGCCTGCCCCCAAATCTCTTAGTACTTAAATAGTACTAATGGGTGTGTGCAGGGCCTTCCTGTGGAGGGAAGACACCCGTCTCCCAAAATGAGTTCTGGTTAAGTGCTCCTGCTTAGCACTGGCTGCAGAAGCAGCAGTAAAGGGAGTCTGGGACAGGCAGCTGTGGTGTGACAGACACACAGCTGATTGGTTGGTGCCCCTCATGTAAATGCACCCATTGCCATGGGCACATTGGCCAAAGACTATTTATGGCTCTGTCCACAGAGACTTAGTGATCAGCCATGTACATCAGGGACAGGAGGGGGTAAGGACATCATCCCATGCCATTCTTCAGTGGTGGCATAACCAAGGTATTTCAGATGGGGGCACTTTCCTTTATTGGGGGGCACAACTAGGAGGAGCAAAACAGCAGACAGAAAGAAGATAAATGAATGGGAGGGTGGAACTGGTCTTGAATGAGAGACACAGCCCCCCACAGATCCTCCTTGGTTGCTGCTGCTGATCCCCCTTCTGTAAATGGCTTCTAAAAAAGGCAGGACCAGCTAACAAATGACAAATGTGGGTGTGTCCCTGATTGATCCAGATGAGTAACTGCAGGCTTCAAGCTTTACAGGGGTCCCACCTGTTGACCTGCCTATATTGTTGCTCTCTGTCATCCTCTCACTCTTTCCCAGAGCAGAGGGAAAGGGCAGAAACTGAAGTGCAGAATGAAAGAAAGCAGGAAGCCAGTGGGCCCATAAAATGTGACATCCTAGGCCAGTCTTGACTTGAGGCTCTTCCTCCTCCTCCACAGAAGTCAAAATTTATATTGACTTCATTGGAAACTGACTCAAGTCTTAGGGTGCTTTCCCACATTACTTACTGCAGATGATTTGCCTCCGGGAAAGAAGGCAAAGCATGTACAAAATTTGTAATGTGGTCACCCCACCCGCCACCCGCACCCCTTCCCCACACTTTTTTATTGACAATCCGGTGTGGAATTTCAGAGTCAGGAAATCCAGCTATGCAATCTCCTACAAGATCGTTGGTGAAAAAAAATGTCCTCGGGGATGGGGTGATCCCACATTACAAACCTCGCACATGCTTTGCCTTCTGGATTCTTTCCTGGGTGCAAATTACGTGCACTAAGGAACATGGGAAAGCACCCTTAGATTAACAAAAAAACTAATGGCTAACGAGTAAATTTATCAAGTGGGTCATCATCTTGATAACAAGCTAAACATACAGGTGAATCACATGTCATGAAAGATTAAGGGAGAATTGCCGAGACCAAAAGGAGAATTGCAATATGAAGAGAATCCCTACTTCAGTGACAGCAAACCCACAGAACAATAAAATAAAGCAACAGAAAAGCTTCACAAGGCCAGGTCTTTATTCTATTATGAATCCACAGTAAGTATTAAGTTGTCTAGACAACATACAGCTGAGCAGAGTTTTCCTTGTGTTCAGACAGTACAAAACAACTTGGTATCTGAATCACGTCTTGTCTGAAAGATGCAATGCCAAGTCTATCCTGAGATACATCTTGACAGCAAAAAATAGACTATCACAGATTGCCTTTGATTTTACAAGCAGGTAATTTTATTTATCTTTAGGAAACAAAGACATTTTTGTTACTTTTGCCTGGTGCTCACTGTGCCCTTTAAGTAAACATCCTCTGAGAACTTTCTAATCACTTATAGCCAGTAGTAGCCATTAAATATATCAAGATAGTCCACACATCTACCATCAACAAGGTTTTCAGAATTTACTACCAAAAAATCATATTTAAAAAGCCCTCATTTTTAGAAAATCCTCAGTGTCCTATTTCCCAGCACCGGGGCTCATTAAGATGGTTCAAATTAGACAGTCCAAAAATCATAAGTCACTTCTGAAAATATTGGCAAAAGGCCAGTGGGCCACACAATTTCAATGATCTATGGTGCTCAAGGGAGTAGTGTGTCCAGAATCATGTCCGGCCACTCATGTTTACCTCAGTCCAATGGTTCCAGTACCTAGGACTGGCCTTAAGCAGCACCAGTAGGGACCATGGCCTGTGCCCTATGTTTGATGGGGATCACATAGGAAGACAGTCCTGGTATCCTCAGGACCAGCACCCCTAAGGGCACTTTTAAACAAGACAAGAAATGCAGCTGATCCTTTGATCAGCCACCTTTCTTTGTGCTAGTTTAAAAGTCTAACCTGCTTTGAAGTCAGGTCTTCCGCACGTTAGACCTGCCCGGAGATCCTTCCCCCTCTAACACGGATCCACGATGTGCCGGCTTTAAGCAGCACTTCCGGGTCCCCTTTCTAGAGTGCGCACGCGCAGAAGGACGCACATGCGCACATAGTCTCTGCAATGGGTCTGATGCTCTTCTGAACATCAGACACATCATAGAGAGGAAGGCGGGGGGGGGAGATGCCGGCAGTGAACGATCCCACTTGTGAGCAGGATCGTTTAAAAGCGCCCTAAGACTCTGGCATCTATGACTGTCGGGGCACATTCACACAAGTCTCCTCTCCCAGTAGTTTAAATTCCGACAGGAGGCAGTACTGTTGTGCATCACCATTCTTATTACAACTGGTTTTCTGGTGTCAATTTTACACCCTCATTTTAAGTCTTGCTGCCTAATGATCGGGTCATTCTTAGAAACTATTGTCTTCTCTATGAGGTTGGAGGAGTGAAAGTGACAGAAGTGTCCTTCACACGTTATGTGTAATGTGCAGGAGGAACTTAGCTCAATTGTTAAACCTTGGTTTTCAGTATGTCATTTTCAGGTGATTTATAACTTGTGCATGCAGGATCTTGCAAACTAAACCATTTACACAGGCAATAAAAATGGAAGCTGTGATGTATTTTTCTAGGATGTTGCCTTGTTGCAGAAGGAGCCCCTCTGCCTAAGTCCTCTGCAAAGTAATGCAAAATCTTTCAGAAAATCCCAATTCCCAAATCCACTACCTTGTACACAGATGAAAGGGCAAAAAAGCTTGTGTGTACAAATGGGAAAATCTGTGTGTGCACATGCATGTGTGCGAAGACGTAGGATAATTTTTTTTAATTTTTATAAGCAAACAGCAGATGAGACTACCAATTGTTAAAGTGGCAGGACCACAGGGCTGGGGTCATGGGGGACCCAAATCTAATTTTTACCCTGGGTCCCACAAATTCTAAGGCTGGCCCTTCCAGTATTCATTCACAGCTGGGTGGACTGGAGACAACCATCCAATGTGAGACCAAGTAGGAGTTGAATCCATAGCCTTCAGTGTATAGCTGATCTACTTTACCACTCAGAACCACTATAGAAAAGAATGCCAAAAAGCATTTTCAGAAAAGACACTCTCTACCCATTATATATGTTTCAGGGCTGCAGCTATGGATGTCCTGTAAGATGTATAGTAGGTGGGAGGCGGGTGGGTAGTATCTTGTCTGAAAACACCCAGAATCTCTGATTTGCAAGAGACCAATTTTATCTATCAATTTTATTTACACTTTCCCAGAGATTAAATTTGTGCCATAGCCACTTAGAAATAGCTGTAGATACAAGAAAGCCCTCCATACTTGTGATGCGAGTAAGCACAATCTACTACATACCAAGACCAAAATCAATTGATTTGCCTTTAAAAATTTATTCTATTTTAAAACCAAAGAACATCAAGGTGTACCCATTATTTGAAATAAAGGAGATGCATGGTACCACAGAAATATGTTTTTTCCTTGTGTTAGAACTGTAGGTGTGCACCCTCCACAAGATCTCAAATATGAAATTGCAGACCTACTGTTAGTAATTTGTAACCTATCACTAAAATCTGCCACTGTACCTGAGGACTGGAGGGTGGCAAATGTAACCCCGATATTTAAAAAGAGATCCAGAGGTGAACCTGGAAACTACAGACCAATAAGCTTGATGTCTGTGCCCGGCAAAATGGTGGGAACTATCATTAAGAACAGAATCGCTGGGCATGTTGATAAACATGGCTTAATGGGGAAGAGTCAACATGGATTTAGCAAAGGTAAGTCATGCCTCACTAATTTGTTGGAATTCTTTGAGGGTGTAAATAAGCATGTGGACAAGAGAGACCCGGTAGATCTAGTGTACCTAGATTTCCTGAAAGTATTGGATAAGGTCCCACGTAAAAGACTCTTGAGAAAATCAAAAAGTCATGGGATAGGAGGTAGTGTCTTACTATGGATTGGTAACCGGTTGAAGGATAGGAAGTAAAGAAGAGTAGGACTAAATGGTCAGTTTTCACAATGGAGAGATGTAAAAAGTGGTGTACACCAGGGATCTGTATTGGGACCGGTGCTGTCTAATGTATTAATTAATGATCTAGAAATGGGTGTTAAGAATGAGGTGATCAAATTTTCAGATGACACCAAAGTTATTCAAGGTAGTTAAAACACAAGCAGACTGTGAGGAACTGCAACAGGATCTTACGAGACTGGGTACCTGGGCATCTAAATGGCAGATGCGATTTAATGTGGACAAGTGCAAAGCGATGCACATAGGGAAAAAATAACCCAAACTATGAGTACACAATGCTGGGTACTAAGCTAGGAGTTACCACTCAGGAAAAGGATCTGGGAGTAATTGTGGACAATACACTGAAATCCTCAGCCCAATGTGCAATAGCAGTCAAAAAAGCAAACAGAATGTTAGGAGTTATTCGCAAAGGAATAAAGAATAAAACTGAGGATGTCATAATGCCTCTATACAAATAGATGGTGCAACCGCACCTGGAATATTTTGTGCTGTTCTGGTCACCCCATTTCAAAAAAGACATAGCTGAACTAGAAAAGGTACAGAGAAGGGCAACAACAACAATAAAGGGTATGGAACAGCTTCCATAAAAAGAAAGGCTCGACAAGTTGGGTCTCTTCAGCTTAGCGAAGAGAAGACTGAGAGTGGACATGATAGAGGTTTATAAAATCTTGAGCAGTATGGAACTTGTAGATAGGGAATGTTCATTTGCTCTCTCAAATAGTACTAGAACTAGGAGACACTCCATGAAACTAGCTGCCAGCAGATTTAAAACAAATAAATGGAAGGACTTTTTCACTCAACGCATAATTAACTTATGGAATTTTTTGCCAGGAGACATTGTCAAGGCCAGTAGTATAACTGGGTTTTTAAAAGGACTGGATACATTCTTAGACAATAGGTCCATTAATGGCTATTAACCAAGTAGCTTACGGGATGAACTTCTTACTGTCAGGAGCTGGGAGTGAACAATGGCGAACTGGATTGCACATTGTGACTTTTGGTTCTTCTCCCATGTGATTGAGATTGGCCACTGTCAGAGGACAGGATGCTGGGCTTGATAAACCATTGGTCTGACTTAGTATGGCACTAGTTATGTTCTTATGCTCTTAAGCGGTTTGGTGGGCGGTCCCTTTAAGTTCATAGTAGGCCATGCAGATGTGGACCATTTAACTGTCAGTGAGAGGTCATTTGACCTTTGGGCATAGCCATGAGCTGAGGTGCTTGAACATGGAGAGCACTGATGATTGAGCTGAGGCACTGGTTGGCAGGAAGAGCCTGGGCAGCCTCCTGAAGAGAGCAGGAAAGCTAGAGAAGACCTTCAATGGGCTGGCAGCTACGCGTGAGGTGACTTACATCTCTTGGGAGGCAGCCCAAAGCCGATGTGGGGTGGGAGACTACACCAGAGACCAGTGTAGAGTAAGAACAGAAACAGAAGTCCTGGGATGCAACCTGGAGATTGGAGATCTCTATAGACTGTAGGGTGGTCAGATGGGCTGGAGAGAGAGAGGTCACCTGGGAATGAGAGCCAAGGGCATCCCAGTGAAAGAGGAGTGGCTCTGGGGGGCTAGAGCAGAGGGAAGCTGGTGTGAGAGTTCTGGCTCTGAGGATAGGAAGAACTGAGGGCATGGGTCTGGGTGGCAGACAGCCCTGTGGGGCAGTTAGGTGGGACCCTCACCTAGGGTTGAAATACTGTACCGCCATGGCAACATTTACCGGCAGAAAGTGCTATTCCGCACAAAGCAGCACTATTAGGAAGGGAGGCGATTTTCGCACCTTGAACTCGCGGCTTTCACGGTTGCTGCCGCTGTGCTGTCGCAATTGCAGATCTGAAGAGGAAGCGTCAGTTTTGCCACAAAGTTCGACCTTTCACTGAAGCGTGGCAACTTTTGTATTGTGATCCCTTGTCGCATGTTTCCGCTGCCTGGAATTACTCAGCGGCACGGGATCCCACCCCATCCCCCACTGCAACCCCCACGGCAACCTCCTGGGCTTTGCTGGCCCCCCTGACCATGACCACGACCACCCAAGTCTGATGGGCTTCAGACACAGTACACATACACACAGAGACCACCCTTATCTTTTGTTTCCATTTGAAATCGGGGCTGCTCCCATTTGATCACTTTCTCCCCCCCCCCGAAAGGACGGAGTTTTACTTGTAGACGACAGTCCAGGATGCGAGAAGAGAGATTCCTTCTGATGCGAGTGAATTATTTCATCATTCATCTCATACACTCCAATGAAAACTTCTTTGTGTAAATTACTGTGATTACAACATGATACATATCTATTTTGTTTGCCTACGGTTGTTCTTGTTGTTTTTGTTGTTGAGAGAGCTTTGTGTTATTAACGGAGAGATTCATTCCTTCGCCTCTGTGCCCTGCATGCACCGTCAGGCAACGGAATGGAGTGGAGGGACTCAGTTAGTTTTATAAATAATTATGGTTAGGTATGGATGGAATGGGAAGGAAGAATGCATGCATACGGCATACCGTCTCTCCGACTCAGAGTCATCTGGGGAATCCCCCCACCCAAGGAGGAATGCACTTCTCCTCTCCCTCCCTCCCGGGGCATGGTGGGTGGGAGGGGGTTGAAAGAAACTCTGAAGTGGCCGCAGTCTCCCTGTTGTATTATGCTATGGGATGGGACAGGATGGGACCCATGCAAGCGGCTTCTCAGAGTTTGCAACCCCCACCCTCCTGCAAGGGTCAAGATAGAAGTCAAAGGGACCCCATGCAGTGCGTTGTGTGGGGCCGGGTGGGTGCGAGAGCCGGGGGGAGGAGGAGGGCAGCAAGATCATGGGGAGACTTGCCTTGAATTTGATTTCACACACAGTTGGTCACACACAAAATAATGGGGGTGGGGGCTGCCAGTCCACCTGATAAAATAAAGGTATTCACGCTAGCTATGTGTTATATGCTTATGCCCCGAACACGCAACACATCTTATTGAGGCTTTTACATCTTTGACCATGGTGGGTGGGTGGGGGGTTGAAAGTTCTGAGGTCATTTGCATCCATCCTGTGATCATCCCATTTATAATAATAAAACTAGAATGAGTCGGTAGACCGTGGTGGCTATTTTGCATGTGCCCTCCCATCCGCTCTGACCGCCCTTTGCATCTCATTACCTGAAACTGGAAACAAGGTTGGTTTCCCTTCCCCCCCACCCCCTTTGTTCTTCATTGCTGTTAGGCTGGGGAGGAGGGTGACTGACTAACAGTTGAAATTGGCAAATCAATGTCTGCCCTGCCCCCACCGTGTCAAGCTTTTGAAATCAAAATACCATTGGAGACCCCACCAACCAACTCACCTGGCCTCAGTGACCACCTTTCAGAATGAGCCAGTCAGTTGGCATGACAGGGGCGCAATAATCTCTCCACCCTACTGCGATTGATTGGTGTGTGTGTGTGTTTCTGTGTGTACATATACATTAAAGAACAATGTGTTGATTAACATTAATTTACCATCGTTAATACAGCTCTTCTTCAGTGACATCACTTTTGTGTCCTGCCTTCTCATTGGATTTCATAACAACCCATAGGAGGAGGTGTCATTTCCATACAGTACGCTGACAGTGGACACTGTTTGGATACACACAGAGGACACAGACACACCTCTGCAGCAGTCTGATAATAAGGCAAATAATTTGTGTTCCCTACCATTACAACACGTTCCTAACTTTTTAAAAACCACCAAATAAAAAATGTATGTATTTCTGTAAAGGTACATGTATGTTACTTCACTGCTTACATAATTGGTAGGAAAATCAGGAATATGTTGTGTTATTAATACGTTGGCATACTTGTTTCCTGCTGTGTTGCTGGATTTAAAATGTTTTATCAATTCACAGCCAAATAGTACATTACTGCTTACTTAACTGAGCCATGAAGAGCGGTAATCTGGATGCAAACATGAGAGGGTTTGACTATGGGAATGAGAGGGACAGACAGGAAAGGGGAGAAGAGGGAGCGGGATTGATTTAGATACAATATTTAATACCCCGCCCCATCCAGCCACCTGCAGCTCTTTGCAAGTTACCTTACTGGTAGTTTCGTAGAATCTGCTCCCTTGCTGTGCTTGAGGGGAGTGTTACAACACTGCTGTCCTGTTTCTTTCATTGCCTTCTGAAAGGACAGAACCCAACCCTCCTATGCCCCTGTGGGTGGTGGGGGGCCAGTTCCATTGGTCCAGCCTCTGATGCTAATAGTTCAGTTTGTTTCATAGCCAGGGTCTACTGCTCCTGAAATTATCATTTAAATATCATTTACATTAATCATTTTTTCTACATTGTGTTACCAACCATACTCTGTCTGTGTTTAATTACAGATTCTGAAGAATATTTAAGCGATAGCTCATGAGACTTTTAAATGCCACCGGTGTACTGAACCATTGTTCATGAGGCTACAGAATAGGAAACAAAAAGTACACCAGTAGAAACAGCATAACTTACTTAGAGGGTTCAGATCCTCCCCTGCTGCTCACTCACACCAGCTGGAAACACTGCAGCATTCACATGTGGATGAACAACCACATGTGGAGATGCAACTGGAGCATTTGGAGGTACAGAGTTCTAAAACTGCTTATCGGCACCGTATCCATCGTTTTATGTGAACGCAGGAGGAAGTGCACGAATTATTGGGAAAATGTGCACCGTCAGCTGCAGATAACTCATCATTGTCATCAGAATCAGAACATGTGCCAGTGCAACATTGGTTGGGGAATGATGATGATATAGTGGTTGAAGCTGTAAACACAACCCAGTCACAACCAGTAGAGAGATGCGATGAGGAGGAGGTACCGGAGCGAGACATCACCACCACTACTGGCATTGAAGATATGGGCCATGACGACTCGTATGTGAGCAATGATGACCTTGTAACTTGCATTGATGATAGCGATTCTGAATATGCTCCAGCTTCCGTAGCCTCCTCACACCACTGTGCAAAATATCAACGGTTCTGCATCAATTTGATTTCAGTGATGAAGAAATTGATTTGCCTTCACCATGTGGTAGAAAAACACCGGTAGCCCCTGTGTTAGACAGATACTCTGTATCACAACAGAGCAGATCCGCCAGCACAGTGCCTAACATTAGAACAAGCCTGTGTAGGAGTCCAATTTTGTCAGAACGTCATCCTCCATTTCCAGCAACATCAAAAGAGACTGTGGTACTGCCTCAGCATGGCACAACCACTGGTTCCAAAAATTCAAGAAGAGGACAACGGTTCAATGTATGGAAGTATTTCACTGCTTGTGATCCAAAGAAATTAAAAATATGGTGCAACTACTGCACTAGAGAAATCACGAGAGGAAAAGAAGGTGGGAAAAGCCGCCCACTAAATGCAGAAGTACAAGCACAGATCAGGCAACACATTCTGGCACTGTCAGTACTGTGAAATCTACATTGGAGCAATCAGTACTAAATCAAATGAAATGGTCAGCATCACACCCAACTGCACAGTACTACCTCGCACTTGTGACAAAGATGCTTGCAGTGGACATGATTACTTTTTCTTTTGTCGAGAACGAGGGGTTTTGTGAACTGATGGAGGGAATGGCCCCACAATCAAAGGTACCTTCAAGGGTATACTTTGCCACTAAGACAATTCCAACACTGTACCATGAAACATGCAAAATGGTTGAATCAGCTATGCATGCTTGTGAAGGTGCAGTTGTGCACCTAACAACAGACATGTGGACAGTGCACAGCACATGGAATACCTGTCCATAACTGGGCACTTGATACATCGCGATGCCAAGAATGTACTGCAAAGACAACAGGCTATACTTGCTTTGGAACACTTCCCACAAGTCCACACAGCAGAAAGCATAAGTTACAAGTTATTACAGCTGACAAAGCAGTGGTTGCAGCCGCTTGGTCTCTCTGTTGGCTTCATAGTAGCAGACAACGAGGCTATTATCGTTAAAGGGATTCGTGATCCGATTTTGAGAGTGTTGCTTGCATGGCATATTCACTGCATCTTGTTGCAAAGAGATTTCTGGAGGCTGATAAATTTGTTTTAGAAATAATCAAAAGAGCAAAGACGTTGGTGGCACACTTTCATCTATCAGCAGCATTTCGTCGTGAGCTCCGGAACATACAGAGGGAGAGAAAACTTCCGCTTCAGTTTTTTCCTATTGATGTCTGCACACGTTGGAACTCAACATATAATATGCTCAAGATTTGCATTCACAATGACTTGCAGTGGATACTTACTTTGTTGTGGCATCCAAGGCAGTTCTAAAAGATGCTGCCAAAATACAGTTGACAGTGACTCAGTGGGATATTATTGAAACACTGCTACTTCTGCTGGAGACATTTCTTGCAATGACCGAATTTGTCAGTAAGGGAGATGCCATGCTCAGCGAGACCTGGTTTGCACTCATCTTATTAAAGAGTAAAGTGGAAGACCTTAGACAGAGATTTGCTGCAAAGGATGATCCACAGAGTGCGTCTGCTGCTACAATGGCCCATACCTTGCTAAAGTTGATTGACAAGAGCCCACAGTTTCAGACGATGACTTGCAGTGCACAGTACCGGACTGCAACAGCTATGGACCCGCGATTCAAGAAGGTAAAAAAGATTTTGGGTGGCGATGAATCTGCAGATGCTGCAAGGCAGAACATTGCACAGAGGCTGGTTTGCTCACTGAGTGAGAACACAGATGTCGTAGATAATGATCATACTGTCAGCAGTGCAGAAGACAAGAGAAAAGGTCATGTTTTGTCGGTTTGGTCTGATTTTAAGAAATATGGGCTCCTGTTATCAGATTGTGCAATAAGTGGGAAAACATTAAGAGGAACGGAACCTCGGCACCGGTCCACGTCACTCACTGCAGCAGAGGACATTTATGACCAGTACCTCATGTCTCCAGGGGTGGTGGGCATGAGTACTGATCCACTCATTTATTGGAATGCCAAGAAAGACACTTGGCCAGCACTCTATAATCTTGCAATATCCCACCTTGGTTGCCCGCCCAGAAGTGTGCCATCTGAACTTCTATTCAGCTGTGCTGGTGAAATTTTCAGCGATAAAAGAATGAGTCTCTCCAGTGCTAATCTATAATGACTTGCGTCGATACATATGAACAGGGCCTACCTTCAGAAAATTACCAAAGACTTTCTGAAAGTCACAGATGAGGAAATTATGCAGCTAACGAAAGAGGCATTGGAACTTCAATGAAAGGGCTGTGATCCGGAGGATGCAATATGCGAGGGCATACAGGACCATTGTTGAGAAGGTAAGCACTCACTGTGCAAGTGCCACTATGTGTGTACATAGAAATGGAAGTTAGATTGCTTAATTAGGTTGCAGTCAGCATGGCAGTACTGTTGTCCTCTGCTATTCATCATTTACATTTGTCTTCTGTTGTTTTCGTTTCCTTTTCCAACAAACCAGCTATTCGTAGCAATGACTTTGAGCACTGACTTGGAAGAAGGTATTCTTGTCGCACCTGGAAGCATGCACTGACACATAACATAACTCCAAGGGTTCCATGAGGGATGACACGGAATGGCCAAGCTTACAGGGTTTGGTGGTTTATGCTGTGCTTGGAGGACATGGAACTCCAATAGTAAGTCTGAGATGATGATGATCCTCATCTTGGTGTTCTGTGCAAGACAGCGTAGTCGCTTCATATGAAGTCATCCAGGAAAGCTAAGTATTCTTGTTCACTAAGTGTGGCCTGGCTGTGTGCCCTTATCCCTCCAGCATTTTCCTGGGTCTGTAAGACTGTTCAGGCTGTAAAACACATCGTACAACTTTATGCTACAGCCTGAAATACTCTTCCCCCCATATATCCATCTACAACTGTGAGGTCAACTGTCCTGTGTTGTGTCTTGTTCCTTCCCCCTACCCATGTCTTAACATTTTGGTTTTTAGCAGTTCGTCTTCAGGTCAGGGCGGGGTCTTTTCTAGCACTATTTCAGCCAATGGCAAAAGGGACGCACTATACGCCCCTTGCACTGGGAGGGTCCTCTACCATTGACTTACCTGGCCATCCTCCTATGAATTGAGTGCCAGGAACACATTACCCCATGAAGCATTTCTGTTTGTTGTGCTGCTTAACGTAACTGGTCGAGGTGTCCCACAATACAATGGCGTTTGCTTCGTATATAGATTTCTCACTTGCTGTACTATTTTACTGTCAATTTTTTTTCTTAATCAGCAGTTGGAATCAATCACAGTCACAGGATTATAGTGGTCAGGGGCAGGGGGCCTTGAAAGACTGACATACACTACTGCAGGAATTAGAAACCAACCATGTCATTTCATTACTGACTCTGCTTCTTTCTTTTTATTCAGAACCATACTCCACCGGCCGCCTTGATCTGCATATGGACTTGTGGGATGCTTTGGTGTAATAAAAAATGTTATTATTCTTCAGGGATTCATGTCTATCCGTTGCCATCTTTACATGGAGTCGGGAAGGAATTTTCCCACCACTTTATTCTTTTTTCCCCAAAATAATATACAGGGTTTTTTGGAATTTTAGAGGTGGGTTTTGACTTCCTCTGAAGAATAGATATAAATAATTTTGCTTACAAAGTAAACAATTACCAAAATTAGTAAGAAATCTATGCAATAAACAGTAATTGGATACCTGTACTTGTTGTGCTTGATGCAGTGAGTCTTGTTTATATGTTTAACCAAGAAAGGTGCTTGGACTGCTCTGTTTACTTACATACATAGTGAACAACCCCATGGGGCAAGGGCAATTATCATCAGCTAGAGCTGTTTGGATGGGTTGCCAGTTTCAAAAAATCTCTCTGTGTGTGTTCAAAATCAAAATGTCCCTCCCTGCCCGGCTACGCTTCCATAAATACATACTCAGAGCATATGGGCAAGAAACAGTTTGTGTACACAAAACCTACTTCTGAGTGTGTTTGTGTATTTATGCATATGTGAGTGCCCGCTGCTGCTGTAGCAAAGCAAGTGCAAACCCCAAGGTCACTGTTGTGCACTGGTTACGCTGCTAACTTACCAAAGGAGCGACAGAGACAGGCCATTCCCGGAATCCCCCGGACCCTCCCTCCCAGTCCTTGCCCTGCTCTCTGCAGTCTGCTGTTACATACAGTAACTGTGAATGGAAACCTCCTTCCGCCAGATCCAGATCTCATAATTATAATCAAGTATCAACCCCAATAGGTGTCTTCCAGCTGGCCAGCCAAAGGCAAACATCTCAGTCTGTGTGGTTTAAAAAAAAAAGGTAACTTCCTGCCCTGCTGTGCTGATTGACTCAGCAGAGAGGACACTGCCCTTCACCTTTGTAATGCAAATCAAAGGTGAATGTTTCCCATCCCAGCCAAGGCTTATCACAGGTGGCAGGGGTGACTGCGGGGTGGGGCATTCACAGAAATGGTGATGATCCTTCAAGACTGCTGATAGTGCTGAGAAGGGAACAAGCAAAAGCACTCTGTGTTGACATGAAAGTGAGTGACATACACTCACACTTCTGCTTATCTACCATCCTCTACCAGGAATTCCAATGTACATTGGTTTTTATTTAAAGAAGGGGATACTTTAATTTTAAATTGATGGGAAGCAGCGATGTAGAAGCTGCGTGGCATGGTTAGGCAGAGGGATGGGAGGGACTCAAGGATTGAGGGCTGAGGGAGGGACACACACACACACTCATAATCACCATGCACCATCAGGCAAAGTCTAAAAACAAGTTATTCACTACTATGACAGACACTGGGCTGATGGCCAAGAATGACCACATTTGTGTGTGGAAAAAGAAATAGGTCTCTGCCCTGCTCTGACTACTCTGCTTATTGACTTAGCAGAGTACACTGCCCTTCACTTTCATTATGCAAATAGCCAAAGAAAATTCACATACCCACCCCCCCTCATTGCGGCGGGTTGAAGGGGGGGCAGGGGGTATGTGTCATTCACAAAGCTAATACTTCCTGAATGAATCCTGCACAAGCTCCTAGTCTTCACCTATAAAACTCTTCACAACCTTGCTCCCCCCTACCTCTCTGCACTTATCGCCCTCCATACTCCAGCCCGTGCACTTCGCTCCTCCTCTGTCCCTTCTCTCACCCTTCCACGCCTTCCCTGCTCCCCTAAGCGCCTTCGTCCCTTCTCACTTGCTGCCCCCCATGCCTGGAACTCCCTCCCTGTCCACATCCGCCTTGCCCCCTCCCTTCATACCTTCAAATCTCTCCTTAAAACTCACCTCTTTCGCTCTGCTCTGTCTGACTCTTTATCCTGCTGAGCCACTATTCCTATACCTACGATCGGTTTACCCTTATCCTTGCAACATGGACCTGCCTGCTGTCATTCTCATCGTAACCAAGCCAAGTACGTGCACTTGAGACCTCGCATCTTCATGAATGTTAGACCCCTTGTCTCTCCCTCTGTTCCCCTTCCTAAGTCTCTCCCCCAGCTCCTGTCTCTCAGATTGTAAGCCCTAGGGGCAGGGACCGTGTCTATTTTATTACTTTGTAAAGTGCCAGGTACACTGCTGGCACTATATAAATGTTTGTTAATAATAAATAAAAAAATAAATAATAATACTGACTGATGAAAGTTGGTTTTCTTAAAGTGCTTGCCTCCAGGCAGCTGTGGACCCCCCACCCTCTCCATGCCAAAATGTTTTGGTGTTACTTGTCAGCGCAGGGAACAAGCAAAAGCACTCTATGCTGACATGACACTGAGTGACACATACTCACAATTTGATAATCTACACTGTACAATGGCATTCCTGATGGTCAACCCAAAATGTTTGCTTCCCTTGTAGGGGTGTGATAGTTTGTTCCCCCTGATCATAATACTGGTTGATTGCTCCTGATTCTGCAAGCCGCATTGTGAAAGGGACACCCCCTTAATTCGATGCTCGCTGATGGTATCTTGCACTATCAGAGACAATGAAGGGAAAATACTAGCAATTCCCAGGGAAAAAAATCAACTGAAAGAGCTGCATCTCAAGATTCTCAATCCACCTGGCTGCCTCTTGCAATTTTTGTTTGTTTGTTTGTTTCTTTAATCACTATTCTCTAGTTATTTAGTTTTTCTTCAAGCTCCAGCTTCTGTTCATTATATGACAATATCTCCATTACTGTTCACAAACTATAAGATTTTATTCCCCTGTGGTTTAAGAAACTTCATTCCAGTACACTGTTCCAAAAAGATGGCAACTTCAAAGACTTAACACTTAGTCTTCTTTTTCTCTTGGGATTTTATTGTGGTGGCCTGTGTTAAAATGAATGCTTGGGGTGGCAATACAGCAAGTTGGTCTTAGTTAGAAGAATTTTACTGGTGTTCAGCAAGAATTTTAGGAGCAGTCGTGTCAATTTTAAGCAAGTTAGCAGGGTCTCCAATGAGGGCAAATAACTGGGGTGAAAAGGTCTCTGCCCTGCTCTTGTTACATAAATACTTAGTGCATGCGCGAATAAGTGGCAGCAGCCAGAAGCGAGCGCTCCTCCAAGCGGGAAAAGAAATCGGCCCCAAAACACACCAAATCTTCAACAAAACTAAAAAAAAGTGAGTAGGGACAATGCCAACAAAAGCCAGGGAAGAAAAAGAAAAAAAAAGTAAAAGGAGTCAGAGAAACTCCGATGAAGCGGTTCGTGAAACTGCGCCACATTGAAAAGAGCGGGGATGAGGCTCGGGCTGCAGAATGCAGAAAAATGGCACCCGCAGTAGCGGCGGAGATGAATGAGTCCACAGAGGGGGAGGATTCCCCAGAGGAGAACAAAATGGAAGAGGAGGAACTCGAGGGGGGCCCAATTATGAGGTTGCTGCTGGAATTAAAAAAGGATTTTAAAAAAGATATGGGGAAACTAAGAGCCTCAGTAGAGGCAGGGAACAAAAAACTGGAGGGGCTGGTGCAGAGGCTGAATACAGCTGAAGAGAGAATTTCATCCCTAGAACACCATGCGGTCAGTAATGAGGCGCAAGTAACAACGCTCCAAGAGAAAGTACATATGCTCACACAAAAAACAGAAGACCTAGAAAATAGGTCCAGGAGAGACAATTTGAGATTCGTGGGCTTTCCTGAGGGGATTGAAAAAGGTGAATTAAAAGAGCTGCTTTGGGAGTTCCTGGGAGACCAGTTCCCTGAGACTCAAAAATTACAGAAACCTGAAATCATCAGAGCCCACAGAACGGGGAGAATGCCAAGCAAGAATTTTCCAAAGCCAAGGATAATTATAGTTAAGTTTGCTAGTTTCTCAGCAAAGGAGGAGATCCTAAAAGAAGCTCTCAGGAAAAGAGACCTGAAATTCAGGGATGAGAACATAAAAGTATTTCCAGACTATGCAATGGAAACCATGAATAAAAGAAGAAAGTGGACCAAGTATTTCACGGTGTTAAACGAGAAAGGATGGAAACCAGAATTAAAATTCCCAGCAAGGATGGTGGTGAACATAAATGGGAAATTCAAGTCCTTCATGGAAACAGAGGAGCTTGAAGCATTTCTCCACTTAGCATCGAAAGACATTAACTGAGAACCAAAGTTAAAGTATAAACTGTACTAGTTAAAGTTTGGGGCCAAAAATAACTTGGAGTCAAGGCGGCTTATTTCAGGCCTCCAGCTATTGACTACTAGCATGGAAGAAGCTTGGAGGGGGGTAAGACTCGTGCTTTGTGGGAGAATGTTTCTGTTTTTTAGTGGGCTTAGTAACAAGAGGAACATGTTAAGACTGCTGATGCGAGAGGAGAAGGGGGGAGAAGGAGAGGGGATAATGGGGGGGAGTTTGGGGAAAGTTGGGTTAGGGAGAGTGAGGGAGGCCTCGGTGTTGGAGAAAAGAGGTGCAAAAATTCAGCTGAAGAAAGGGCAGGGAGGAGAAAGGTAAAACGTAAGGGGGCAATAAGGAGTGGGCAGAGAAGGGAAGACAATCCAAGGGAATAAGAATAAAGTCAATGAATGAGATTAAAATGTTAACCCTCAGTGTGAGAGGGCTCAATTCACCCCAAAAACGAAAAAGGGTAAGAGAACTGGCAAAGGAATTTAAGACAGATATTTTATGCTTGCAAGAGACACATTTACTAGAAGGGGAAGTGCATAGATTTATGCACAAAAGGATGGGGCAAGTAATTGCGTCATGTGCCAAGTGGAAAAAAGTAGGGGTGCTTTTAGTTATACAGAATTCGTGTGATTTCAAAATAAATAAAATAGTAAAAGATGAAGAGGGAAGATTCTTACTAGTCACAGGGATGCTGCAAAAGAGAGCGGTAATGCTAGCTAATATGTATGGACCAAATGTAGACCAGGTAAAATTCTATAAAAACTTCATCCCAATAATATTCCAAAACATGAAAGGAACACTAATGATCATGGGGGACTTAAACACTCCTTTAACTAAGTGGGATACCTCAAAGACATTACCTCTAAACAAAAGACAGCAGACCATAAAAGATTTATTTGAAGCCAAGGGTTTGGTTGATATATGGAGACACCTTAACAAACAGAGTAGGGAATATACTTTTTATTCTAATGTCCACAATTCATATTCCAAGGTAGACCACATACTGCTACACAAAAATGAGACTAGGATATGTAAAAAAGCATTTATTATACCATTAGTATTTATGGATCACAATGCGTTGGGGATCAATATAGAGCTAGAAGCCAAAACACCGCATGGCAAAACACAGTGGAGGCTAGATAGAACTCTTCTCAAAAATAAAGATAGTAGAACTAAACTAGAGGAAGAAATCAAGGAATATTTTGAGTTAAATCAGGGGTCTGTGGAATTAGCATCTACCTTGTGGGAAGCAGCAAAAGCC
>QEPC01013258.1:1072882-1120297 GCA_003113815.1 Sphenodon punctatus
AATCTTTTCCTCATGGTCTCAGCAGCGAAATCGGGGAAGATTCTTATAGATTGCTGCAGGTAAGTCAGTTTCTTCTTGGCTCTAGCTGCTTTCAGGACTTCCTCTTTAATGGAGAAGCTCATGAATTTAACAAGGATAGGGCGAGGAGGATCAGTGTTCTTTTGTGGAGGGCGCCAAGTTCTGTGAGCCCTATCTATCGCTGCAGTATGGAAGTGTTCCTCACCAGGAAAATTTTCTTTCAAAATGGCCCAGATAATCTCAGTGATTCTTTCTGTTCCCTCTGTCTCCTTTACTCCAATATTCCTGAAATTCCCTCTCCTGGACCTATTTTCCAGGTCCTCACATTTAGCAAGCAAGAAGGCAGTCTCTTTCTTCCATTTATTCAAATGCTCCATGGTGTTCAGGGACTGCTCCTCAAGCTCCAGAATTCTTCCCTCAGCTGCCTCCACCCTGCTTGCCATCCCCTCCAATTTCTTATTGCCTGTATCCACTGCTTCTCTAATCAATCTCATTTCACTCTTTAACTCTTCTTTCATTTGATTGAGAAGCTTTTTTAAAGAGTTAGGACTTTCTCCTGCACCTACCTCAGAGCTGGAAGCAGCCCGGTCAATTTCAGTTTCCCACTCTCTCTCCCCATTGCAGCAGCCATGTTAATATCACCGCTGCAGATCTCTTCTCCCTCCTTTGGGTCTGCGGTCAGATTTTTTTTGGCAAAAACGCTCGAGGGCGTTTGCCTGGGACAACTTTTGTCGGGGTTTGTTCCTACCTGACATTCTCAGTCAATTGGGGATGATTTCCTTTCTTTTTTTAAATGTAGGCTGGTTTTAGAGCTGGGGAAAGCAGAGCTGAGGGAACTCCCAGCTGCTAGCTGCAACGCATGCGCAGATCCCTACTGGTGCTATTATTAACCCTGAACCCTACCACCACCCACCAGTGCTCTGCTTCGCTGTGGTGTGCATGCGGGTGGGGAAGGGAAAGGGAAACGAGATCACACTGTGTGTTGACAAATAAACATCTCCCTGGTCCCTGCCATGCCTGCTCTGCTTATTGACTTAGCTGAGTACCCATGAATTTATTTTTATAATGCAAATCTCAGGTGATGATTGCATGGCTCCGCCCAGCCTCTGAGAGCCAGTGAGGTGGTGGAGCAGTAGTCCTTCCTGGTAGCAGTGCCACTGTGGGTGATTTCAGACGTTACGGCCGGGCGCTTTCACCACGGTCCATGGGGTGGTTCGGACCATGGCCGGGGGTGAAGGGGTGAGCCAACAGACGTTCCCCCCTTCACCCCCAGCCGTGGTCCAAACCACCCCATGGCCTGTGGTGAAAGTGCCGGGCCGTAACCTCTAAAGGGGCACTGCCCCCAGAGGGGGTGGGGCCGCGTGGTGCAGCGTGCTGCCACATGGCCCCGTCCCCTGTGTTCCCTGGCAGCCCTCCCTCCTCCTGATGGGCGGCGGCAGCGGCCGATTCGGCCACTGCCACAACCATGGGTGGGGGTGAAAGCCATTGACTGCGGTGAACGGTAAGTAACCATATGTTACTTTCCTTTCACCACAGCTGTGGTGGCCATTCACCACACTGCTCGACCTCCTTGCATCTGGGGTCCAGAAGTGTGGTGAATGCAAACGCGGCCCGTGTTTGACTGTGGTGCACATCTGGCAGAGAGCCAACAGACATGCACCACAGTCAAACACGGGCCGTATTTGACTGTGGTTCAGCCGGGGTGAATTCCCCCAACGTAATGTCTGAAATCACCTTGTGTTCCTTCCTAAGGACCCCACAATTGCCTACTTCTGTAATTACGTGAGGCGGGCCCTCTCCTCACCTATATTTCTCCCCCAGAGAACACCGGGATGGTTCTTGGATGAAGGCTGGCTGTATGGCTTATAGAAGAAGCTTGATCTGTGTGGTTAAAATGGGGTTGCTGTAACATACATTCGAAAATAAAAAAATAATACTTACATAATGATCTCCCTTACATGATCTCATTACAATCTAACAAAGCAGCTACAGCTATTGCATGGCCTATTACTATTACTTCTTGTGCCTGCAGTTCTTGGGCTTTAAGGGATGATGGTATCGAGCTAGTCCTTCTCTGTGTGTGTTTACTTAAAGAAAAACGGACTCTGCCCTGCTCTGCTTACATATACTAAGCAGAGCATCAGTCTTTGAAAAAACTGTGTACTCAAGAAATTCCTTCACTGCTTGATTTTAAATTACAAACAAATCCCTTGTCCAGACATGACAGTAACCACAGCTCACTCAACCACACTTAATTTAAAGTTCTATTATGCATGTATTGCTGCATCAGCACTGCAACAGGGGAACTCAAACCCGGTAAACGGGGGGGGCAGAGTCGGACCTCCAACTTGTGACAAATAGTACATTACTTTTGTTATGCAAATCACAGGTGATTATTATGTCCCATCTCTCCGCGGCTTGGCTCCGCTCAGGCTCAGAGCGCTGGTGGCTGGTGCTGAGTGGTGCACAGCTCGCCCGCATCTATGAGCAAAATCAGACATGCATTTAACTCTGATATAGCACCACTTATGTCTTAGGCATGTTGCAGGGCTGTGTTGTCACCCTATGCAGCACTGCAAGATGCCTGACCCTTGATATTTACAACATGCCATTAAGCAGTTTTAGGAACAATAAACAAATTTTATTAAAAATAACATATCAACATTTTCTAGGTATATATATATATATATATATATATATATACTATTTACATTACCCAATGTATATATAACCAACACATATCTATTTTCTAAACAACATCAAACATTTTCATTCGGTCTGCCCCCATGGAGTTCAGGTCTTTGCAGTTGCGCAAGTTCTTGCCGGATGGCTTTTATTTCCTCCATTACATCGGCCAGCTGCTTTTGTATGGCATCATAGTTTTCCTGAGACCTTAGGTTGCTTTCATGAAACTCTTGTTCTGTCAGTTAGGGAATATGGAAATTATTTTGGATGCACCACTTAATATTATTTATGCTGCTGTTTATTAAAACCATATAAATGATGGAATGTAATTTTGACATTGCCTTGAATGGTTACCATGATATTTGATGTTGTGAGATATCTACTCCAGGGAGTCTGCAGAATTCCACACAGTCGCCCATATGGCAGATGCCACATCCACCAGTATTTCAGCTGACATAGGATTTTATAAATGTTATTAATTTTCATGAAAAAGTAATTTATCGATTCAATATATAAATGAGAATATGTATAAAAATACATATATAAATGTATAAATAGGCGTGGACACACTATCCAGCAAATTGTCCAAGCCCTTTTTAAAGCCAGTTCTACAACTGTCCCTGTGCTTATCATTTACATATATAGGTTGGATTCTTTAAATAACTCGATTACACCACAAAATCATGTTTATATTTATATGTATAAATATATATATTTGTAAATAAACATATTTACAAATATGCATAATATGTTATAAATATAGTATATTTTTAAAAATTATTTGTACAAATAATGGGGATGATCAGGTTGGTGTATTGCAACATTTCTGTTCCTTCAGAATTGAGCTTATTTCCTTAGCACAGTCCACTGCAGAGTTCCTATTACCCGTGGGGGAACAAGTAATAGCAGCCTAATCCATACTTCATAATATACATAACTAATATCCCGACCTGTAAAGCATAAGCAGGTATTCTGATGGTGGTAGTGCAACAGATATAAATAAAGACTAATTAACAATAAGAATAAAGAGAAAGATACAATCTATTGTGTGACTGTGAATTGGCAACCCCCTCCCCCCGCCCATGCTGCTAGACAGTAGGTAGAGTGTATTTGGCCAAATGGTATGAACATATTGGCTTGAAGCGCAATCATTTTCAATATTCAGAGTAAAGAAAGGGTAATATGGAACAACTCCCATATTCTTCGGCTATAGTGTGAGTTATTTACAGCTTTAACACTTTGATTTACAGCTGTAATTTAATTGACAAATAAGAGCGGTGGAGAAAGAAAAGGGACGAGGTAGGTGAAAGAAACGGAAACCAAGAACTCCCCCCCCCAAAAAAAACACACATTACTTTGGTCTAACTTACTGGCTATGCCCCAAGTGATATAGAATTGGATGGTCAGCTTATTTTGCTCATGGCATATTCAACATGTATTAATATCAAGGGGAAAGCTATATAAGCCATCCTAGATAAAAGATACCATTCCAAAGTTTTTTAAAAAGGAACATTTTTCATTTTGTATGGGATGCCCATGTCTGCTCTGCTTATTGACTTACCTGAGGACCCATCAATTTACTTTTGTAATGCAAATCGCAGGTGATGATTCCCCGGCTCCGCCAAGCCTCTGCGAGCTGCTGAGGTGGTGGAGCAGTCATCAGTCACACACACACAGTCCTAGTAGCCACAGTGTTCATAAGACCCCACAATGGGCTCTTCTGTGTGTGTTTGTTTTTTTAAAAAAGAGGAGTCTCTGCTCTGCTTACATATGAAGCAGAGCATCAGTCTTGGAAAAAAATGTGTGTTCAAGAAAATCATTCACTCCTTGATTTTAACAAGTCCCTTGTCCAGACATGACAGTAACAACAGCTCAACCACACTTAATTTAAAGTTTTGTAATGCATGCATTGCAGCCCTATACAGCACTGCAACAGGGAAACTCAAACCCGGTGAAGTGGTGGTGGTGCGAACCTCCTCCAACACATGACAATCACTACATTACTATTGTTATGCAAATCACAAGTGAGCATTTCCCATCCCCAGCTTGGCGCCGCTCAGCCTCAGAGCGCCACGGTGACCAGTGGGGGTGGGGCATTTATGTACCTGATTCCAGATCCAGACTTCAGCGTGTCTTTAGAGACACACATTTCTTTTCTCATGCATATTATCAAGAACTTTGTCTACATCACTCATCCAGATCTTAAACATCCCTATCCTCAAATTTCTTCATTACTTCATGAACATCTTCAAGACTTAGATATACTGTCATTTCCTGGTAGATGTCGCTAATTGCTATGAGCTAAAAATGTAGTGCACCCGCAAAATATCCCCACATCATGCCTCTCCATCCCTGGTCATCATTGATCCTGAGTGTTACAACATTATTTTTTTGCAGCCTGTATCCTAAGCGGTCAGTGAGAGAAACAGGGCAATTGCATGGGGTTTTTGGAAGCTTGGATGTTGTTTTTGCCCTACTCTGAAGAACAGATTTATTTAATTAGGCTTTCAAGATTCAAACAGTATTAAAAACCTAGGTTGGTAATATGAATAAAGTGGTTTGTCTTGCCTACAGTAAGTCAGTGTCAAGCTTCCTCAGTACCATTATATGTGTAAAATGGGAATGTGTGTGCTCCCTCCCTCACTGTGTTACATCTTCTTGTGAACCGCTGAAAGCCTCTTGAAGCAGATGTCTCTCTAATTTCAAACTTGATTAATAGCCCAGAGTCAATGATAAGAATAAAAACCAGTGATATAACTCAGGAGAACAGTTGCTGAAAAATGTATGCCTTCAAGTCATAGAAAACTTAATGGTCAGCTTATAAATCTTTTCTGGACAGGGCACACTCAAAGATGTGTCAGTACTACAACATGCATTCAGGTTAAGGAAAGATATAGGACATCCTAGATAAACGTGACTTTGAAAAAAAACCTGCCATTGTAAAGTTTTAGAAAAAAGAATTGTTTTATTAAAAACAACATATAAACATTTTCTGTGTAATAAAAAAAATATAAACAATTTACAGTTTGCAAACTATTAAAAAGGAAAATATAAAAATACTTTTAAAAAATAAGAATTATGAGTTCTCCTGCATAGCTCCGAGTCCAGCTCCTTGCAGTTTCCGGAGTTCTTCCCTGATGTCTTTTAATTCCTCCGTGACATCTGCAAGATGCTTCTGGAGGGCAGCATAATCTTCGTGGCACCTCCGCATATGTTCATGAAACTCTTTTTCTGTCATGGAAATGATTTCAGATTCACCATTTGATATTATGGTGCTGTTCATTAAAACCATTTCAGGTATGGAATGCAAAATATGAATCCAGTTGACCCGCTTACCATGACGTTCTATCTTGCCAGATATCTGCTCCATGGACTCTGCCGAAGTCCAGACAGTCACCCAGATGGCAGATGCCACATCCACCAAGATTTCTCCTGCAATAGGACTTTATACATATTTTAAATTTTCATACAAAATTATAAGTTATTAATTAAATATATAATTGAGACTATACATATATATTTAACTAAATATATAAATATAAATAGTGACTAATGGACCTACTCTCTAGGAACTGATCCAGGCCCTTTTAAAACCCAGCTGTAATTCTACAACTGGCCCTGTGCTTAACATTTAAATATATCGCATTTACCGTTTAAATTACTAGATTAGACCACAAAATTATTTGGTTGCAGTTTATAATAAACTTACAGAGTCTGAAAAGAGATTCTATGTAGGCCATAATGATAGTCAAAAAAAGGTGAGGTGAGGTGGTTTGGTGTATAGGTCGCTCGTACAGTCACGCCACATCAAGTTGCTCTCTGGAGGAGTGGGGATCGGTGTGTCTCCTCCTACTTCCTCTGTTGCCAGACCTGCGGCAGCGGCACTACACAAACATGCTGTGTGCCTCGCAGCGGCGACAGCAGTGCTCTCATTTTCTTTAAAATAAGTTTTCATTTCAGGTAATTACAGTAAAGGGTGATTTCCGAAAGACACGTTCTAATTCACCACAGTGTATCCCACCCCGGTGTGAACGGATTCACCGCGGGCTGTGGTGACACGCGGACCCCAACAGAAGTGACAGGATCGTGACCACCGTCCGGGGGCAATCAGAGAGAACTTGGGCTGGGGGAACACAACAGACATGCAGTGGAGATGTGGACCGCGGATCGAGCCCCAGAATGCACTGCGGCTGGGGTCAATTCCTTCCACCGCAGCTGCAGGTTTCCATTCAGAAGTTACTTTTCATTCACCCCTGCCATGGTGACCATTCACCACACTTCTGGACCTCCTTCCGCCCCGACCTCACGAAGTGTTGTTAGTTTCACCCCAGGCCACGTTTGACTGTGGTGAACATCTGGATGTGAGCAAACAGACATGTATGGTGCTTTCACCACCCCCGCGTTTGACTGAGGTTGACTGTGGTGGACATTCACCACATCACTTCTGAAATCACCCACAAATTAAAATTTCCTAGTTAAATACAGTTGGGGGAGAAAAAAGAAGGAGAGAGGATTTGAACCATGGTCTGTCCAGCTTGAGATCACACATTGACTTCAGTTGTCAGCCTAATCCACTACCCCAGAGTGTCCCACTCTCACCCAAGCATCTGCTGAGGAGGAGACTAGGACAGCAGCAGAGCACCTTGGAAAGAAAAATATGCGTCCAAGAAATCATCCTTCACTCCTAGATTTCAAGTGTATGTTTTGGTTTGGCCAAGTTTTGCTGTGGGTTTTGTCTCCGTTTGAAGAACAGATATATTAAATGAAGATGTCTTTCAAGGCCACACACTTATACCATACAAACAGCCACTGTCTCAGCAAAAAAACAAATGTTGCACCTCTTGGAATATGCACCTGATGTGGCGCTGACTCGGAGTCTCTGACCTTTTTGCATGAATTAGATATTGTCAGTTTCCTGTAAGATCTTGCTATGAGATAAAAATGATGGTCACCACACATTACATCTCTATAGTCCCCACATCATTTCCCCTGCACTCATGGTCCTCCTTGACCATGACAGTTACACAACATGAGTTTTTTGTAGCCTGTATACCTTTGTTGTTGTTTATTAATTTATTACTTTATATATTATTTATTATTTATTGGATGGTTCTTGAATGAGGACTGGCTGCATGGCTTATATAAGAAGCTGGATCTGTGTGGTTAAACTGGGATACTTGATTGATTTGATTTTTTTTTACGGCCTCAGCCAAAAACCAGAAAAATGGATAAAACAAATAAAACATAATATACTGATGATAATAGCATGAACATGCCTTGTCTCTATGACAGTTTAAAATATATATATACATATGCATATGCAAGTTGCGATTTCTGCAATTATTACAACCTAAAATAAAGATCAACATATTTTAAAACACTCAATATAAGTCTGCATGGGAGGGGACCATTCCAGTACCTCAAACTGGGATACAGTAACATGCATTATAAAATACAAAAATAATACTTTGATCTCCCTTACATCAGATAAAAATCTAACAAAGCAGATCATGTGGCTGCTGGCTGCTGGACAGTGTGGTACTTGGCATTATAACTTTTTGAGGCAGGCAGGGAAACCTCCTTTTTAGTGCACCTCCCCTTACAACAAGCCTTTGGTGATGATGATGAAGACTGAAGCTGAACTGTTACTGCTGCACAGTGCATGCTGCTCCCTTCTCTGAATCTCTGGGACTGTGGCAATGATTTGAATGATCTTTTCCCAAGTTCACAGAATCCAGTCACTCTCTCACTGTCACTCAGTCTGTCACTATACTAAGCAAAGCAGTGCGCTCACTCACCGTGACCCGCCCCTGATGGGTATGTGTGTGTGTGTGTGTGTCCCCCTTCATCCTTTGGCCCCCCGGTTCCCGGCGGACATAGTGAGCTGTCATCAGTCAAACTTAAAACAGCAAAAAAAAATTATGAATGGAAAACATTGTAGATTAACTATCAAATTTATATTCAGCTGCGAGAGAAAAAACTACAATTGTACTGTATTATAAAGTATATATTAGGGAAGCGTGCAGAAAAGGCAGAGAGGAGGTTTGAAACTTAGTCTCTAGATGAAGTCCACTGCAGCAGGCAGGTACATTCACTATTACACGACACAGACAGGTAAGATAACAATGAGATAATCCTCCTATAGCACCAGATTGCAGACTACCACACAGCCCTGTCCCCATGTATCAGACCATTTTGTTATAGCCAAAACAATTATTTCCAGCTCAGGTGAGGTGTTTGAAGCACTGAACTATATTCCCATCCACACAGAGCAGACTGCAGAGCAGTCTGACAGCTCTAGCCTAGCAACACATCCACATGTAGTCATGGTGGCCCCCGGCCCCGGCAGGGGAAGGGGGAGGATAAAGCAGGTAGTCCGTCGTCACCACACACCATTCAATGATCATTCATATTTATACCAGCACCGCGGAATCGCGCTGAAGTTGGAAAGCGGTATAAAACCGCTTGCTGTATTTAGCAATATTCTGTGGCTATTCCGCTAACGTAAGCAACATGTAATAAATTCAAAAAATGCAGAAATGCCACATCTGCCGCATCTAGCAGCAGCAACTGCGAATTTTCAAAAATATTGATGGAAACTCTGTGGTACATCGCATTACATTCTGTGTTTTTGGAATGGAATTGCGGCATGGCAAGACTTGCTGCCTCATCAGCTCTACCCTCACCCAGCCTGAGGGCCAGGGAAACAGCATGGCAGGGCTGCAGAAAAAAGGAACAGCTTTAGACAGCCAAGCCACATGAAACTAAGAAGGCCAGAGGCAACAGTGTTAGAAATTGCTTGAAACTGACATGCAGGTGGCTGCCTAAGGAAGAAACAGCTAACAAATGGACCTAAAATTAACAAGAACTAGTTGTGTTGGAATAGCAGCTGAGAGAGAGAATGGAATGTGCTGCCAGGCAGTGCTGAACAACAACTGAGTGCATGGAGCTCTTCAGGGAAGATGGAGACTTTGAGCTGGAGTTCACCTCACAGAACCAAGAAACTCGCAGGGTGGAAGCAAGAAGCTCACCTAAAATGGTACTCTGGGGGAGGGTAGGTTGTATTGTGATACAAGCATGCCTGACCATGGGCCCGGAGATGGAGTCCTATTATACACACACCCTCACATTTTCCCTTTCACTGTCCTCTCTCAGTCTGTGTCTGCAGTTTCTCTCTAAGGCCAATTTCACACCTGCCTCCCCACCCCAATATTTGGGCTGTAGAGGGGAAATGCGCAGCCTGAATATGTGCAGGGATCGGCCGTCTGAAATGCAACACCCCCCCATGCGTCTTTGCTGGCAGAGATGCACAGGGATGCAGAGCAGGAAATCGAGCTGTGCATCCCAGCCGGTAAAGCCACACGGGTGGGGGCGGGGCTTTCAGAGCAGCTGATCCCCATGCATATTCGGACTGTGCATTCCCTGCCCTCCCCCCTCAGCCCAAATATGCATGGGGGGGCATGTCTGAAAGTGGCCTAAGTGTTGGCTGTAGCCAGAGTAGTTCTTTACTCAAAGACCAATAGAGACAAAGTAGTACAGTGGGCATTTTTACACACACCTTAAAGTGCTGGTTTTTCAATCTTCCGGGTTTACAAGTCCACAAGTTGGTTTGGGGTGCATTATTCACACACGCACTGCCCTGAGGCAGTTCCTGGATTCATTCTTCACACAAACACTGCCCTGAGGTAGCCTAAAGTAGCCGCAGCTGTAGAGGTGACTGGCTGCCATGGAAACCAAGTGACCACAGCTGCCTGGAGCAAAGCAGTTTACCAGAACTTTTTACACACAAAAGGTCTGGGAGGAGTTATTTATTAATTATTAATTATTATTATTATTATTATTATTATAAACATTTGTATAGCAATAGCACCAGCCATGAACCTGGTGCTTTACAGAACAAAGATAAAGATGCGGTCCCTGCCTACAGCTTACAATCTAAAAAGACAAGGAGAGGGCGACAAAGAGAGGGGCCAAAGTGAAGGCAAGGGAGAAGCAAACAAATATACAAGCGACTGTGAAGTTTCAGGTGTGCATGTTTGGCTTGGTTACAGTTAGACAGGAGTCTGCAGAGGAGGGCAGATCGTAAGTATATGGGGAAGAAAAACTAGCAGGCATTGGGAAAGGTGGCATAGAAGAAGTGGGTCTTGAGGAGGGATTTGAAGGTGCGGAGGGAGGAGGCGAGGCAGATATGGGTAGGGAGAGAGTTCCAGGCATGGAGGGCAGCGAGGGAGAAGGGACGAAGTTTTATGCAGAAGTTCAAAGAGCCAGATGTTTAAGATCTGAGTGAGTGATTTAGACACACAGAAAGTTGAGGATGTAACAGCAAACATGCAGGAGAAATGTGTGTATAAAAATACCCAGTGATATCTGTATTTTATAGGTAAGCCTGGGAACAAAGATTCATAGCTCTATTAGATACAAAGAACAACTGTCTCAGTTTGGACATGGGTTTCACAAGTCATTACAGAAATGTATACGTCTAATGACTGTCTACAAATTACTCTATGAGTTACAGGAATCTTTACGTTTACTTACTATCAGCAGCTCTTACTCTTCCCACCTTATTGTATTCCACCCTTTTGAACTGTGGACCTTCTGTCTGAGTCTCATACTCATCTTCTCCTCTCCTCGTCTTCCCTTCCTTTCCCATTGTTTCCAGTCACTGCATATACCTTACACTGATTTGCTCAGACTACAGTTCTAACTCCTGACTTGCCTGAGGAAGGACCCTGTGAGGTCCAAATGCATTCATACCTCCATCAACTGTAGTTGGTCCAACAGAAGATATCACTGTACTATTTTGTTGCTATTGCCTATAGTTGGGACCAACACTGCAACCTTATTTTCTCTACACTCCAAGGCCAACACGAGGCTAGCTATGAGAAGCAGGGACTAAAAGCAGATTTTACTGGTTATCAGAAAACTGGTGAATCATATTTGACCCTCTAGAACAGCTGTAGGTAGTTAGTGCCTTTGTTAGCTTTTGCATTTTGCCTTTGAAATGCTGAGGTTTCCTTGGCAATATAGAAGAATGAATCATTGACTCACCCTGGTATTTCAAAAACAGAATGTAGCAGTGGAGAAAGCTTGAAAAGATTTGCTTCTTCAAACAAGTGTAATGATGTCTATAGAGTTTAGGAAATGTTGTGCAATGGCTGAAAGAATTGGGTGTATATATGATAACAGTTGTCAACTATCTAGAAGGATGCCACACAAAAAGATTATACACATTTGGTCTTCACTGTCACAGAACATAGAACAAGAAGGAATGGTATGAAATTGCTGCAATGTAGATTTTTAAAGAAAAATTATTATGTAGATTATATATTAATTTTAGTAAAGAATTGGGTTATGGAACAGGTACCAGATCTGCTGTCCGGTTAAGCTCTACTCCCTTGGCTACCTATCCCATTACCCAATGGTAAAGCTGAAGCTCTGATATTTATTTATTTATTTATTTATTTATTTAATCAATTTATATCCCGCCCCTCCTGAAAGCAGCTCGGGGTGGCTAACAATTTTAAAACATAAAAATACTATCATATAAAATTTAAAACAATCATAATAATATTAAAACAGGGCTAGAGCAGAGTAGAAGTTGAGAACAACACTCAAGGAGAAGACTTGTGGAAGATGTAGTCCCCCAAAATCCTTTTGAGCTAGCAAAGAGCTCTTTGGGAACTACATCTCCCAGAAGCCTTTGAAGCACTTCTATCTAGATCACTTCACAGGCTGATCTAGGTGCCAGCTCAGTGGGCTAGTCAGCTAGGTCAGTGAATGAGCCCAGCCTGAATGTCCAATACATATATTGAAGATTCAGGCTGGGCCCAATTGCATATATATTGGAGCTTCAGGCTGGGTCCACTCACTCACCTAGTTGCCTATTCATTTTCAGTTTTAAATGAAATTGAAAATGAAAATGAAAATGTTCATTTGGTCCTTTCTGAGCATGCTCAGACCTCTCCAGGATGGTGCTGGCAGTATCAGCATGCTGCAGATAGCATTTTGAAAAGGTCTTAGCATGCTCAGAAGGGGCCATTTGACTTTTCTGAGCATACCATGTCCCCGCCCTTTTTTTTTAAAAGCTTACCCAATCCAGGAGAAGGCAACATGTCGCTGGACCCCTCTGAAGAGTGAGTACTCTACCCCTATCCCCCTCCCCTTGAGGTTCTTACTTACTCTTCCCTGGCCTATTCCTTTCCCCTCAGGCTTCTGCTCTCCTTGCCCCACCCTCCATGTTCCTCATAAGTGTTCACTGAGGGTCCTTCGATTGGCCTAAACACTTGGAATCGATCCTCAAACCCTTGAAAATACTTGTGAGTAATTTTTTTACTATTTGGTGCAGCTCTACTCTATACCCTTCAGGGATAGGCCCCCATATTAGGTGGCTAGACCAATGGGTATTTTCAGACGTTATGCTGGGCCGATTCACCACAGCGAATCCCCGGCGGTGGTGAATGAAATAACCACCCCCCGTGGTCAAGAAATGGCCAGAATACACATGCCGGTTGATCCTGGTGGGGAATCGGGGAGGGGGAGGGGCCGTGCGGTGCAACATGCGGCCGCACGGCCCCGCCCCCCACGCTCCCCCGCCGCCCACCCTCTGCGGAGACAGGCAGGTGCCGTGGCCAATGCGGCCGCAGCGCCCAGTCACTTTGACCACAGCCTGGACTCCCGCCGGGGATTCTGGGTCGTGATCGCCGGCCAGACGTTACTTTTTGTTGCTTCCCACCGAGAATCACTTTGACCACGCTTTCGGAGCTCTTCCCGTGGGGAGCCCGGGAAGCATGGTTGAATTGACCCCATGTGGGAATCCGCCATGGTGAACATCTGGCGACCGCCAAACAGACGTTCAGGGAGCTTTGGCCCTGCATCGAAATTGACCGTGGTTCACTGTGATTGACTGTGATCTCGTAACGTCTGAAAATACCCAATGGGTGTTTTCAGACGTTACGGGGCCAATTGGCCCCGTACCGCAAACAACCCATTCATCCCCCACCGGGATGACCCCGTCATGCCATATCAAACGTGCTGGGGGATCCCAGTGGGGAATCTGGGAGGGGGCAGAGCTGCGCGGTGTAACGTGCGGCCACACGGCCATGCCCCCTCCATGCTCCCCGCCGCCCACCCTCTGGGGAGACGGGCGGGAGGCGGGGCCAATGCGGCCGCAGCATCTGGCTGAATTCACCATGGCCCGGGATCCCGCTGGTGATCCCGGGCCGTGCTGATTGAGTGTGGCGAACATCTGGCGGCCGCCAAACAGACGTTCGAGGCACAGTGACTACAGGTGGGTATTCACTGTGGTTCACTGTGATCTCGTAACGTCTGAAATCACCCAATGTGTCAAAATATTAGTTTATCATCTTAAACTATGTGTTCACACAGACTTATTTGATGTTTGTCAATTTCTTCAGCTAAGCCCATAAATACCATTTTTGAGATGGAATACAAATGCCTGCTAATCTAGACTCAAATATTTCACTAAATTTGAAACTTTTATCTGTGTTTTGGCCATTCCATACGTGGTCATGGCACTGGGAGTAGCCTGGCCTTTTATAATGGCTATGGAATTAAGACTACGGGTGTTTTTACACACACATTTCTCCTGTATGTTTGCTGTTACATCCTGAACTTTCTGTGTGTTTAAATCACTCACCCAGATCTTGAAAATCTGACTCTTTGAACTTCTGCATAGAACTTCTTCCAGAACTTTTGTGTGTAAAAAGTTTTCCTGGTAAGCTGCTTTGTTCCAGGCAGCTCTGGTCACTTGGTTTCCATGGCAGCCCCTCATGTCTACAGTTGTAGCTACTTTAGGCTGTCTCAGGGCAGTGTGTGTGTGTGTGTGTGTGTGTGTGTGTGTGTGAGTAAGTGAGTGAAGAATGCATTCGGAACTTATTGTGGACTTGTAAACCCAGAAAATTGAAAGACCAGCACTTTAAGGTGTGTGTAAAAATGCTCTACATTAGTCTGAGGCTTGTTAGGAAGCAAGCTTCAGCCCTGTTTCTCCCTTATAGGTGTTGTGAACTAGCTGATAAATGTAAATACTTATATAAGTAAGTTATATATAAATAAATAATTACTTTTGTGTATGAGTAATTCAGCAGTATTGCGTGATGAGTCACTGATAAGGCATAGGATTTATTCACTCTCCTGTTAGCCTCAAAACAGAACAAACTAGAAGTCCGCTGAAATGTTAATGGCAGAAATAAAGGGTGACGCCAGATGAGACAGGTAGAGGAAGCTATCATATCTTGGGTAGCCTTACCCCTCCCTGGCCATCTTGATCATGTGGTGCAGAGGATCATGTGGCCAGTGCTTGACAGATGTCCACCCCTGGCTTTGATGTGGCTGTGTGTAACAGGTGGGAAAGCAGCTGGCCATTACCTGATATTCTGGAAAAATTCCAAGGGTGTGTCACGGAGTTGCCTTACCCCAAGTGGGGTAAGGCTGCCTAATGTGGGCCAAGTCATGTGGAGGGGCTGCAATTGTCACACCTTGCAGGGAGCACTGCTATTGGGGTCTTCAGCAGCAGTTGCTGTCACCTGTTGGGATCCTGGGCAGGCCGGGATAGGGAGGCAGGTCAGAAATGGGTGCCTGCTCCTGTGAGTGGAGCTGTAGCCTGCCCTGTCCATGGAAGGAGGTCTGAAAGTCGCCCGGCCATCTAGATTCCTCCTGGGGTGTGGGGGGCTGCTCTTGGGCCCAGCTCCAGGCCCTGAGGCTGGGTCTTGGGCAGAATTTTCTGGGGGGTGGCAATCCTGGTACCGGCTCTACCCCACTCCATTTTTGTTTTTGTACCTGCACAGAAGAGGCTATGGCCCACAGCTGAAGCCTGCTGCCTGTGTCCCCACCCCTCACCTACCTCTGCGGTCTGCCTGCTAGTAGTGCTGCAGCAGGAACAGTGGGACACCAAGGGGACTGGGAGATAAAGATGTTTGTTTACAAACAACTCCTCCCCACGCGAGTGATCAGAAGGTTGTTACCTTGTAAAGAAGGTCCTTCGAGATAGCTCCCACCATTCTCACAACTGGGTTGTGCATGCTCACCCTATTCAAATAATAGAGCACGTGATGGTCTCGAGCTCCTCTAGTATAAAAAGCAATCTTCCCCCTCAGAATGACAGTTACTTCCAATCCTTTCTAAGAATGTAAGGGCTGGAAGGGTGGGTGTTGTGAGAAAGTTTGGAGCCATCTCAAAGAATTTTGTTTACAAGGCAGAAACCTTCTGTTCTTCTTCGAGTGGCTCCTCACATGCCCTTTTTACATGACTCCGCCAGGTGGGGAGTCCGTGGACATGCTGGTGCGTGGGTGGGGCATGCATACTGCCGCACACACATCCCCACTCACCACCCACTCATCCACACCCATGGAGCAACCTCCATTTTCCCCAGTTGCTCTATACATGGGAACAAGTGGGGGTGAGTGGGGATGGGTGTTTGGCAGGTGCGTGCATGCACCCCTACTCACTGCAGGCATGTGTGCCGTATCATTCACATGGAGTTCCCCCACCTATGAATACGCAGCATGGAGGAGGGGATTGGCTTCAGGGCAGCAGCTGAGAAGAGACCAGGGATGCAAAATTCCTAAGTCCGGCCCTTCCCAACTCCCCACACTGGCACCACAGTGCGGTGGCAGCAATTGCCCACCAGGAGGCTGCATGGGAATCAGGTCACTGCAGCTCATGTGGCCTATCCAAAATTGGTTAGTATCATTGAAGGAAATGCTATGACGCCAAGTCTATTTAACAATCAAAGGTTATTCTTTACAAAATTCCACAGCCTGCAACCTAGAATATAGTATTACTTTAAAATCATTATGACGTAATTAGAATGAGAACACAACATTCAGGAGTAGGGCTTAACAAACAGCCATTTTTTTTTCTCATGAGAATTCTCATGAGTTCAGACAGCAGGATTGATTTCCCAGTAATTTCTTGGTCCCTGGACAAATTCTTCGTGAGAATTGTTTTTAAACCATTGTGTATGTGCAGAATGGCCACCACATGTAACCAAAATGATAGCAATAGTGTTGTTAATATTTTGGTTAAGGGGTGCAGCCATTTTTTGCATGCATGACAGCTTGCAAAGGGAATCGGCTGGACACTTCCAATGACCCAGGGGCCATTGGGCATGTGGTGATTAAAAAAAAATAATCTCACCAAGCATTCAATGAGAAATTGTAGATACCCTAGGTTCTCAGTCCATCCCAAGACAAACTGAATTGGGATATAACTGAATTTACTTGATTGGGTGAAATCTCATTTCAGCCCTAACCAAGACCTACTAAACCTGAATAATACTTGGCTTATAAATGTGTTCTGATCTTGGATATGTGTTACTGGTTTTTGTTTGACTTTTTTATATTACTAAAGGACTCTGTTCAGTACTTAAATCCATAGAGATAGTTTAAGAGCAACTGATCTTTCCTGCACCTAAACTCTGGGCCTTAAGTCTTGAGATTCCAAACTTTGCTGCTTCTGTCATCCCTTCTCAGAGAGAAAAATAGAGAAAACGGCATTGTTACAATATCCACAGGGTTCCAGCCAAACTCTGTTGATTTAAAGAAGTATTGCCGCCTTTCTAGTTGCAAACAGTTTTGTGCTTTTTGAACCTGCTTCTAAGTCTCAACCATAGCATGGGGCCAGATAGACAACTGCCTGTCTCTGAGAGTTGAAATTAGTTTTGCAGGATTAACTTCTAAAAATAAATAATACAGTCTAAGTTTTAATGGCAATCAGTGTTATTTTGATTGAGCCTTAGTTCTTGGGTAGTGAAATTCTACCCTGTCCATTGCATGAGCTTGCCAGTAGGAGAACCACACTTCCTCCTTTCCCACTAGATAGGAGCTGTGTTAGTTTGAAAAGTGCATGCTCCCGCAGCACCAAAGCAGCTTGTGGGAAAGCAACCTAAGGCCCCTTTTACAAGGACAACAGGATGCAGTCCATTGAAAAACGTGCTTCCTGAAAAGCCCTGTGGGGTGCGTTTAGATGCACCAGAAGTAGCCGACCACTATAGGAGTTGTGGTTCTCATGATCTTTTTGAAGCCGCATTTGGGAAACCCAGATAGAGCCTCTGAGACTTCCCAAATGCGGCTTCAAAAAGACCACGTGGACCGCTATTCCTTTGGCAGCTGGCTACTTCTGGTGTATCTAAATGCACCCCGTGGGGCTTTTCAGGAAATGCATTCAATGTGCTGCATCCTGTCACTCATGTAAAAGTGGCTTCAGTATATTATTTTGGGACTTTATTTTTATTTTCTGTAATAAATCAGTTCTTATTTTAGTCTCCTTAACAGATGAAAAAATGTCAGCAGTTGCAAACTATCCTTTGAGTGTCTTATGCATATAACCTATATTCTATCTGTTGACTACGGGAGGAAATTTTTATTTTAACTATTTTGTTAATTGACTAGCTTTACTATTTTTCTTTTTTTTCAAAATAAGCTTGGCCCCATATGTTTTCATAATCTTACCTTTACCCACCACATAATCCCCCCGCTAAGCGCCTTGTGCACTGCGGGGGAAGTTTGGGCCCGCCTCTAGAGGAATGAGGCAGCAGGGTGGTGTCCCATTCTTTCCCGCTGCGCGTGGGGGACGGAGCAAGCTGGCCGCATAAGGAGCAAGCTGCAATCCGTCTGGATTGCAGTTTGCAGCGGCGGGGTTTGTGGCGCGAAAAATGCGCTCTTCTGATTGGCCGGTTGAGGCCACATGGTGCAGCGCGCCGGGCAGCCCCTCACTTGGTTGGTGGCGCGCTGCTGAAGAGGACGGTTGTGTCGGCACTCTGGGGTTTTCCGCTTGACCGCCCCCCCCATTGGCTACACGTGGAGCTGTTGCAGGGAAGAGGGGATTGTTTGAACTGGGGTGTTTTGTTTGTCGGGCAGGGGTCCCCCCTCCAGAGGATGGTTGTGTCAGTGCTCTGGGGTTTCCCGCTTGACCGCCCCCCCCACATTGGCTACACGTGGAGCTGTTGCGGGGAAGAGGGGATTGTTTGAACTGGGGTGTTTGTTTGTCAGGCGGGGGTCCCCCCTCCCTCCGGTTGAGATCGGGGCTCGGGGAATTGGCCCGGCTTGGGGAATTGTCTTGTGGCGGGGCGGGGGTGGCAGTTGAAAAGGGGTGCTCACATACGGGCCTGAGTGGTGGGGCAGGCTCGCACATAACCCCCCCCTTGTTCGTTGTAAAAAAGGGGGCCCAAATACTCTATCCTGCTGTCAGTGGTAGGGCAGGATTGGCCTGGGTTGGCAGGCTAGAGTGGGTGCTTGCCTGAGGGGTACTCAGTAGTGGGGCAGTTTTGCCTACGCCCCCCCCTTTTTTTTTCATTGTGAAATAGGAGCCCAAACACTTCAATGGGTAGGGGGCAGGATTAGGCCTGGGTTGGCAGGCCAGAGTTGGTGCTTGCCTGAGGGGTACTGAGCAGTGAGGGTGGTTTTGCCTACACCCCCCCTCCCCTCTGCTGTGAGAGAAGGGCCCAGCCACTCTATTTTGCCATGGGGCAACGGGGGATGGATCTGGATTAGGGTGGTGTGCCCATTGTGGTTGGGTAGGTGGGTTGTGTAGATCTGTGTAGGATCCTTAGAGGGACTGGCACAATGGGTAGGAGGAAAGGGACAAAGGGGGCTAGTGTCCCTTCAGGTGCCAGGGTTGGGGATGTAAGTGGTGACTTGTTGGTGCTGGGGTCTCCTCCAACTGGCCAGTTGGGAGGTTTGGCCCGTGCACAGGGCCAGATGGTGGACGGGAGCGGGGCCTGCACAGCAAGAGTAGGAGGGGGTGCAGGAGAGATGGCAGGGCCTTCTGCCATGGAAGAATTGTTGAGGCAGGCTGGTGCCGCCTTGAAAACAGGGGGTCCCATGCTACCTGGTGGGCAGTTAGTGGCAGCGCAATCCTGGCAGCCGGGCCAGGCTGCATCAAGTGAGGCATGTCAGGACAGTCAGGAGCATGGGTTGTTGCAGACGCTGGAGGCTAGGATGAGTGCATGGGATGGAGTCATGGGGAGACTGATGGAGGCCGGTTTTTTGAATGCTGCTCCTAGGCAAATGGGGGGTGCAGCAGCAACTGGAGTTGTCAGTAACCCTGGCTCTGTTTTGTCTCAGCCTAGCACGAGTGCAGCAGGTGTGCATGGTCAAGCAGCAGCTGACGGGGACGCTGGGGCGAGTAGACAAGCTGTCGAGGAGCTTGCAAGAAAGGTTGACCGCATGGAGCAACAGATGTCCCGGATTGCAGCCTTACTGGAGGCAGGGGGTCGAGTGGCGACAGCGAGTGTGCCTCACGTCGCACCGCCCCAAATGGGATTACCTGCGCAGGTGGTCACAAATGCAATGGATGGTGAGTATGTCGGTCTGAGTGGTGCAGTGATGGGGGACCGCGTAGCGTCTCGGGGGTCCCGATTGTTGGGAAGGGAAACTGAGACGGTGTGCCCGCCCATTGCCAGCCAGGTGCCACCCTCACAAGCAGAGGGGATGGTGGGCCTGGGAGCTGGGGCACTGGTGCAGCAGCCTGCACCTGTCATGCCATCGTTGGGGCAGGGCGGTTTGGGTCAACTGCGGGTGCAACAGGACCCAAACAGGTTATTGTGGGTTGGCAATGTGTGGCGCCCGCAATCGGAGGTGGGCCTAGTTGGCCAGCCAGAAGCGGCAGGAGGGGGTCCTGGTCAGGCTGGGCTCGGTCTGACTCCCCAAGGGCAAGCTCAGGTAATAGCAGGAAGTACAGCGGGGACGTCAGCGGCGCCGGTAGTGCCAGCTGGTGAAGTCCCCCCATTGCGTGGAGGTTACGCGAGGGTCTCTGCTCCCTTAGGTGTGCACCTATCTCAGTCCACACGGGAAAAGATTTGGAAAGGGGAGTACATTGATTTATTTACAATTTTGTTTTGTGATCCGGTGCCGGATCCTAATGCGAAACTCGAGCCCAGGGAGTACGAAAGGGCAAAGAGAAGAAAGATAGACAGGAACTGGGCCAACTGGGAGTCGGCATTTATAATTTATGCCGGCGTACTCATGCAGGCGTTTCCAGAGCGGGCGGTGGCCCTCTGGAAATATTTTGATATCGTGAGGCGGGCCTACCTGACTAAGGAAGGGTTTGGGTGGCTAAGATACGATGAGGCGTTTCGGCAAAATGCCTCCATCACGCCGGACGTACAATGGGATGTAAAAGATCATGACCTCTGGATAGAATGCATCCAGGAGAAAGATGTCGCCAGAACAGATAGTGGTCATGTCATAGTGAAAGGTGGGGGACAGCCCACAGATAATTTTCGAGGCGAGGTGCCCAAAAGAGGTGGTCCTGGGTTGGCATGCTGGGACTTTAATGAAGGATCTAGGTGTTTTCGTGCCAATTGCAGGTTTCGGCACTCCTGCCTGCAGTGCGGCGGGCCCCACCCCATTTCTACCTGCAATAGACGAAAGGGTGGGGGACAGAGGGGTAAGCGCCCCTTTCCTGGGGGAGGAACACGAGGTGGCGGTCCCCCCCAAGCAGGTGCTAACAAGGGCACCAACGCCAGTTAAGTGGTGGGTTCTTAAGGAGTTGTTGGTCGATTACCCGTTAAAGGGGGTCGCGTGTTATGTAGTTGATGGGTTCCGTTACGGTTTTCAGATTCCATTCCAAGGGGTTCGCGAGCGCATGTTTGCGCAAAACCTGAAATCGGTGAAGGGTTTGGAGGAAGTTGTTGGAAGGAAGATACATAAAGAAGTTTTGGAGGGCAGAGTTGCTGGCCCGTTTAACAGTTTGCCGTTGGATAATTTAAGAGTTTCACCGTTGGGTATTGTTCCTAAGAAGGCACCCGGGGAGTACAGGCTTATTCACCATTTGTCATATCCTCGGGGGTCTTCTGTGAACGATGCGATACCGCATGATATTTGCTCGGTGCAGTACGCTTCATTCGATGTGGCAGTAGAGCTGGTTCGTGAATGTGGAAAGGGGGCCCTGATGGCAAAGAGCGACATCAAATCTGCATTTCGCCTTTTGCCAGTCCACCCTAGGGATTTTGACCTATTGGGGTTTGCATTTCGGGGCCAGTTCTATTATGACAAGGCTATGCCCATGGGATGTTCCATCTCATGTGCGGCCTTTGAGAAATTTAGCACGGCATTGGAGTGGATTGTGAAGCGGAGGGCGCGGTCTGGTCGCGTGACACATTATTTAGACGATTATTTGTTCGTAGGGGAGGCGGGTGCCTCGACGTGTGGCGATTTGTTAGGTTTGTTTAGGGACGTGGCTCAGTTAGTCGGGGTGCCTTTAGCAGAGGAGAAAACTGAGGGTCCTGCACCGGTGATGACTTATCTAGGCATAGAATTAGACTCGGTCAGGGAGTTGTCGCGGCTGCCTGAGGGTAAGCTTGTTGAGTTGCAGAAGGAGGTACAGGCTTGTAGAGCTGCCAGTAAGATAACGTTAAGAGCGCTGCAGTCATTGATTGGTAAGTTAAACTTCGCTTGCCGCGTTGTCGCTCCAGGTCGGGCTTTTCTATCACGGTTATACGCTAGGACAACAACGGTGTCGTTGCCCCACCATCATATCCGGGTTACAAAGGAGATGAAGGAAGATTTGGACGTTTGGCTTGAGTTTCTCAGGTCTCACAATGGGGTTAGTGTGTGGCGTGACCTGTTTTTGCTGGAGGCAGAATTGCAGGTCCACTCTGATGCAGCCGGTGCGGCTGGGTTGGGAATTTATTTTCAGGGTCGTTGGTGTGCTGAGAGATGGCCTGCACGGTGGGAGGACTCAGGAATTTTGAGGGACTTGACCTTTTTAGAGTTATTTCCTATAGTGGTTGCTGTCCACTTATGGGTGGACTGTTTTCGGGATAAGAGTGTTGTTTTCTGGTGTGACAACTTGGCTGTGGTTCATGTTGTTAATTCTTTGTCCTCCAAGTCTGAGAGAGTTATGCGCCTCGTTAGGGTGTTCGTGTTATGGTGTTTGCAGCATAATATAGTGTTTTCTACGAGACATGTGCCAGGAGTCCAGAATGAGATAGCTGATGCTCTCTCTCGTTTGCAGATGCAGCGTTTTTGGGAGCTCGCTCCCTTTGCGAGGAAAGAGCAGGACTTCGTCCCCAGACAGCTTTGGAGCCTTGGAGGCTAGAGCTGATGGACACGGTGAAGGGTTCCGTGTCCCCCGTGACGTGGCTGGCATATGAGAGAGCGATCAGGGAATTTTTAGGGTTTGCCCGGTCCCGCGGGTGGGTGTTGGTGATCCCGGTGCCGCTTGCCCAGAGGGTGCAGTTCGGACTTGAATTGCATAGGAAGGGGTTAGCTCCGGGTACCATTGCCACCAGATGGTCCGCTTTGTCTTTCATGGCCAAGTTAGTGGGAGTTCAGGATGCCGAGGTGTCCTCAGTTCTTAAGGCGATGGTTACGTCATGGAAAAGACAGGGCCCCGTGCGGGTTGATAATAGGGTCCCCTTATCCCCCAGGAATTTGGCCGATGTAGTGAGTAAATTGGGGGAGGTTTGCTGTGATCCCGCGGAGGTATGTTTGTTTCGGGCAGCGTTTGTGGTTGCCTTTTTTGGGGCTATGCGAATTGGGGAGTTGGTGGTTAAGTCACGGAATGATAGGTCAGGGAGAGAATTGCAAGTTGGTGACATATCCATGACGGGGGTGGGTATGGAGATTAACATCCGTTTTTCCAAAACTGATCAGTTGGGAAGGGGCACTAAGGTGGCGTTAGCGCGATCGATTGAACCGCTTATTTGCCCGGTTGTATGCACAGAAAATTATTTGAAGGTCAGACCAGGTTTGCCTGGCTCATTGTTCATACACCAGTCGGGTCTCCCTTTGACCCGATATCAATTTTTAGCGGTATTAAAGCGTTGCCTCGGGCTGCTGGGGTTGGCCGGGGTGGTTTTCAGGTCCCATTCATTTCGGATCGGCGCAGCCTCTGCGGCGGCTGCGGCCGGTTTCCACCCCCCGGAGATTCAGAGGGTAGGTAGATGGCGGTCTGGGGCTTTTAAGTCATATGTTCGCCCGTTTCCGGTCTTGTAGACTCTGACTCGGGCGAGATAAGTGATGATTTCTTTTAATTCCTTTTTTCATAGGAGGTGGCCGTAATCCCCAGGGAAAAGGAATCTGGATCATCGGCCACAGTTTTGTCAGGTGGGCTGCAAAACGGGTCCAGGCATCTAGCTGGGGTACACAGCTAGGCTTGGCCCCAAAGGGTTGCGTTGTGTGGAAGGGTAGACGAGGGATGCTGTGGCCCCAGCTTATGCCCTTACTGTTGGGTTGGGCTCATAGACCTCACCCGGATGTGATTTTAATCCATCTGGGTGAGAATGATTTTTCAAGGGGATCTGGGTTGGACCTGTCAATCATGATAAGACAGGATTGGGTCAGGTTGAGGGAGCTGTTCCCGCAGACCATTTTGGTTTTTTCAGAGTTGTTACAGAGGATTAAGTGGCCGGGAGCCATTAATCCTAGGGCGGTGGATAGAGCTAGGAAAAAGGTTAATGGGGAGGTTAGAAAATGGATTACCCCACTGGGTGGGGTTTGGCTCTGCCATCCTGAAATTAGATGGAACAGGCCGGAGCTCTTTTGGCAAGATGGGGTCCATTTATCTGAGCATGGATTGGATTTGTATATTGGGAATATTAAAAGATTGTTACAGAGGCTGGTGTAACAAGAGGGTGGAGTATTAACACTTTGCTTGGGTGAGGTGGTTGGTTTAAGGGGGTGTTCAAGCAAGCTCAGCTGCTGAACTTGTGGCGGTGTTTCAGTACCATAGGTTTAAAAATGGAAAGGGCTATAGGGCCTTGGGTGTATGGGCAGATGATTGGGATCATTCTGCAATGGGTACCTGGCGAGTAATTTAGGGGAGGAGCGCCCCAAATTATCACAGGACGGAAGGACAGGCGTTGTGTGCATACGGGTAGGATTTAAGCGGTCCCGATGTTTGCAGCAGCAACGTCTGTCCTTCTGAAGAATGGATCAAGTTGGTCCATTGGAGGGGGATTGGACTGGTATCTCCAATCCAGAAGGTTGGTAGTATGGTACTGAACGCGGGTGGGGGTGAGAGATAGTTTAAGGTTTGAGTTATGTCATCTCTTCACCCCTTCCCCCCTTTATTGTTATTCACCCAAGTTAATTTGGTTAATTGGGTCTAAATTCAAGCAGGATCTAATTGGCATTCTAATTGCCTCACAATTCGGCATGGGAAACAATTCAAGCAGGGTAATTGGTTTTAACTCTATCCACCGTTATTCATCAGTTCAATTGGCGTAATTGGTTGTCTTGTTTCTTAACAGGTTATTAATTAAATTCGGATTCAATAAAACAGCTGCGGCCAGTTTTACCCATATCCTTTGTCTCTGAGTCTTATTCCTAGTGCGGGGGCAAAGAAGAGTATATCTTGGTAGCAAGTTGCTAAAGTTGTGAAATAGTTATATATATATATTTTTTAAAGTACACCAGAAGAAAGCCTGCTGTACTAAATCAGGACACCTGCTACAAAGTCAGTCAAGTCACTAGACTATCAAGTGGTAAAAAGGGCACTCAGGAAATTAAAGGTCATAGCAGATAAGCTAATTCTTTGAATAAGTCTTCAATGCAAAGGACATTGGGTACCCACACCAAAGCTATTGTTTTTAAGTGCCAGATCTGAAGAACTGGAACAAGGGGACATAATATTAGAAGAGGTTTTAGAGCCTGATAAACAGGTCTCCAGGGCAAGGTAATATTCACCCATGAGTAGGGATGTGCGAACACAGTTCGGCTGTTCGGTGTTCGGGCTGAACTCGACATGTTCGGTAGACCGAACAGAATGGCCGAACTAAACGTTCGTATGACCAAACAGTTCGGTTGAGGTTGGTAAGGTTCAGTTGAATTCGGGTGGGGAAAACATGGTGAACAAGCCCAGGGAGGAGGAGGGGCGAGCTCAGGAGCAGACTTCCTGGTGCCAGGGGTGGAGAGGCTTGGAATAGCAGCCTGCCTGACAAGCCCTCTTTCCTCACAGCACTGGCTCGGCAGGCTGAAATTGACCACATGCTAGTCTGCATGGAGACAATGGGGCTTGTAGAAAGGCAGATGCAGCAAGTTACAAAAGTCATTGCCCTCCCCCCTTCCAAATCCTTCTGAGCTAGCCACTGAATCTTTCAGCAGTGTTGTCAGAAATCTCCCTCTATCCCAGTTCCTCCCACAGTCACAGTCCATTGCCATCCTCCTCCTATTCACTAATTCCCACATATTTACCTATCTAGCTTCATTTATTTACCTTAGATTAGATAGATTTAGGAGTTATTTTTATTTTTTACCAATCCCTGTGTTCTTCCTCCCCCTTCCATTGAATCCTTTCCCTCTCCCTCTATATATTTCATCCCTGATTCCCTTCCCCTGTTTGTGGATTTATTTGGAGTAGGATTACTTAGGTTTCATTTCAGTTTTGTACCCCTCCCTGTGTTGTTTGTGTTTCTTCCCCCCATCCCAGATAGATAGATAGATAGATAGATAGATAGATAGATAGATAGATGAAGGAGTTAGCTTAGAGATAGACATAGGGTTTAGTGATTTAGTTTTAATATTCAGTGTGTTTGTAGGACTAGGCCTTTGTAGTTATTAGATAATCTATTTAGTTCCATTTCATTTAGAATAGTTAATAGCAGTTAGACTTAGTCATTTTTTATTATTATATTATTATTATTATTATTATTATTATTATTATTATTATTACAAATATTTGTATAGTGCCAGCAATGTACCTGGCACTTTACATAGTAATGAGATAGATGTGGTCCCTGCCTATGGCTTACAATCTAATAGACTAGGAGGGGGAAGTCAGGGATAGGGGACATATGGACAGACAAGGGATAAAAAACATTCAAGTGGATGCGGCGTCTCTGGTGCACGTGCTTGGCTTGGTTGAAGTTGGGTGGACAGTAAATATTGAGAGGGGAGTACTAGTGGGCGTTGGGGAAAGCAGCGAGGAAGAGGTGGGTTTTGAGGAGGGATCTGAAGGAACGGAGGGAGGGGGCAAGGTGGATGTGGGCAGGAAGGGAGTTCCAGGTAAAGGGGACAGCTAGGGACAAGGGACAAAGGTGGTTTGGGGAGATGAGGGAGAGCGAAGGAGGTGACAGAGGAGGAATGGAGAGTGCGTGCAGGAGTGTGTAAGGAGATGAGGGCTGAGAGGTGGGGGGGCAGGTTGTGGAGGGTTTTGTAGGTAAATAACAGGAGTTGTGAAGGATGCACTGGGGTAGGGAGAGCCAGTGAAGCAAGGAGAGGAGAGGCTGCACGTGGTCGAAGCGACAGGCCGAGTGGATGACCCTAGCAGCAGAGTTTTGGATGGGAATAAGGGGGGGCAGATGAGAGCGGGGGAGGCCAGTAAGGAGGAGGTTGCAGTAGTCAAGGCGGGAGATGACCATGGCGTGAACAATAGTTTTGGCTGAGGAGACAGAGAGAAAGGGGCAAATCTGAGCAATGTTATGGAGGACAAAGTGACAGGACTTGGTGACGGCGTTGATGTAAGGTTTAAAGGAATGGTGAGTATCGAAGACGAAGCCCAGGCTTGGGGAACAGGACAGATAGTGACTCCATCAATGAAGATAGACAGAGAAGAGGGAGAGGAAGGGAAGGGAGGAAAGATAAGGAGTTCAGTCTTAGCCATGTTGAGCTTGAGCTGATGTTGGGACATCCAGGTGGAGATATCAGAGACGAGCTTGGACAGAAGGGGAAAGAGAGGGGGTGAAGATATAGAGTTGAGTATCATCAGTGTAGAGGTGGAAGCCATGGGAGGCAATGAGTTTGCCAAGGGACAGGGTGTAGATAGAGAAGAGGAGAGGGCCCAGGACAGAGCCTTGGGGGACCCCTACCAAGAGGGGGAGGGAGGAGGAGCTGGAATTGGGAAGAGACACATTAAAGGAGCGGTCAGAGAGGTAGGAGGAGAACCAGTCAAGAACAGAGCCGTTGAAGCCCAGGGAGCGAAGAGAGTCTAGTAGGAGCAAGTGGTCAACAGTGCCAAAGGCAGCGGAGAGGACAAGGAAGACAAGAATGGAGTAGAAACACTTAGATTTAGCAACAAGTAGATCATTGGTGATCTTGCCAAGGGCAGTCTCAGTGGAGTGAAGGGGGTGGAAGCCAGACTGGAGAGGGTCCAGGGAGGAGCTGGCAGAGAGGAGTTCAAAGCAGCGGGAGTAGATGACACATTCCAGAAGCTTAGAGTCAAAGGGAAGGAGGGAGACCGGTAGGTACATAGAGGGATCAGAGGGGTCAAGAGTGGACTTTTTGAGGATGGGAGAGACAGTGGCATGCTTGAGGGCAGAGGGGAAGGAGCCAGTGGAAAGGGAGAGATTAATGACATGTAGAAGGAGAGGGGCAACAGTGAGAGAAATAGAGATGAGGAGGTGGGAGGGGATCAGGTTGAGAGCGCAGGGAGGAGATTTCGTCGAGGAAGGCTGGAGGGAAAGAGGAGAGGAGAGTGGGGGGAGGGGGGAGAGGGGGCAGGGGAGATGGGTGTGAGACGATGTCATTGCGGATCTTGTCAATCTTCGAGGTGAAGAATGACATGAGATCATGAGCAGAGAGGGAAGAGGGGGGAGGGGGGCTTGAGAAGGGAGTCGAAGGTGGAGAAGAGTCGGCGAGTGTCACGAGAGTAGGATTCAACTCGGGAAGCATAGTAGTGTTGCCTCGCCAGGGAGATAGCAGAAGAGAGGGAGTAGAGGGAGAATTTAAAGTGGAGGAAGTCAGGGTGGGAGCAGGATTTGCGCCAGAGGCGTTCATCAGCCCGGGTGCAGGAGCAGAGGTAGCGGATAGTAGGGGTGAGCCTTGGATGGGGATTTCGAGGTATATATAATATTATATATAAGATATATATAATATTAGATAAAAAATTTGAATTAAAAAATAAAATATAAAATCTTTGTGTGCTGCATTATTTTGGAGGGACAAATGGAGAAGGGAAGGAGAGGCCGGTCTGCTGCCCATACGGCAGGCAATGGGGCACATGGAAGAGGTGAAAGGGGCCATGTCAGTGGAGTGGCAGCATGCAGCAGCAGCCAGAGCCCATCACCACACCCCAAGCTTCACAGGTCTGATTTGGGCCACAGGCTTCTGAGGCTCCCAGCACTAGTGGCACTAGGGGGGTGGCTAGGCGTCGCCTCCTGACAGTGTCCTCCACTGCCATGTGAGGCACTGCAATGCCTGAAGTGCAGGAAGCTGAGGCTGTCTGATCTGTGGCTGCAGGTGCTTCAGGAGCCGAAGTATCTCAGGGGCCACCATTGTCCCCCCCAGAAGTCCAAGGCTTGTGGATCCCACCCCAGTTGCTAGAGGCAGGGCCTGAGCCCCAGGCAATGGCAGCAGGGAACGCAGCAGCAGCTATAGGGAGCAGAGGAGTGTGCTGCTCAGAGTGGCAGCAGAAGCATGGTGGGCAGTCCATCTGGCTCAGGGGTCGAGTACTCCCCTTCACGGGGAGACATATCTGAGATTGGGGAGAGCGAGGTAGACAGAAGTTCTGTGGAGGAGGTATCTGCCTGTGCTGAGGCGATGGCTGTCCCTCTGCGAGCTGTGTTGCCACCATGTCCTGCCCCGGCTCCCAGTGCGTCACCCAGTGCAGGCCAGAAGGCAGGAGGGGGCAAAAAATCTTTGGTTTGGGAGCATTTTAAGTTGGTGCAGGCGGATGATCCAAAGGAGGTACAGTGCAGTTTGTGCCAGAAAGTGGTGAAGCGTGAGAAGGTTCTCCCCAACCTTGGCACAACTGCCATGGCAAGGCACCTCAAATAATGCCACAGTGCTATGCTGCTAAGCGGGCAGGTAGGGGCAGTGGATGCCAGTGGGTTCCCGGTTGCAGCATCCAGTCATACGCCTCCATCATCAGGCAAGTGTCCTGCTCCAACAGCTGCCTCTAGGAGCAGGAGCAGTATTCCTGCTAGGGTGGAAGCACAGCAGCAGCAGCCTTGCCAGTAGCGTCAGAGTACCATAGAGGAGTGGGTGTGGGCGGCAGCTGCCAAGTCAGTCAGCAGCTGAAGGACGTGGCAGGTGGGGTGGCTTTCAGCTGAAAGCCACGCACCTATTGGGGGAAATGATATCTGTGGATGGTTAGCCTTTCTCCGTGGTGGGGGATATGGAGTTTAGGCACCTGACTGAATTCCTGCTCCCCCAGTTCCAGCTGCTGTCCCGCACCACACTCAGTCAGAAGGTGGTGCCAGCCCTGTGCCAGGTTCTAAAGGAGCGGGTGAGGGAACAGCTGGCTGGGGGGGGCACTGTCCACTTCACCATGGACCTGTGGTCCAGCAGGAACGCCCAGCACACCTACCTGTCAGTAACGACGCACTGGTGGCAGGACCTGGAGGCAGCTTTCAGGAGTGGCAGGAGGGGTCCTGAAGAAGGATATCAGTGGACCCTGCTTCAGGACAAAGTTATGGATGTCCCCCACACAGCTGTAAACATTGAGGCAGCCTTGACCGCCATGTTGAGGAAGTGAGTTATGCCAGGTGTGCCCTTCTCCAAGGGATGCGTGGTGCTGGACAACAGAGCCAATATACTGAGGGGAGTCCATGATGGTGGGTTCACCAGCATCCCTTGCACCACGCAAACCCTTCACCTGCTGGTCAGGGATGCTCTGGCCTTTGGGGACAAGGGGATTGGGGAAGACACCCTTAGCTCCCTGAAAAAGCGGGGGAGGAAGCTGGCTGGTTTTTTTAACTGGAGTGTGAAGGGCAGCGAGCTCCTCCGGGCCAAGCAGGCAGAGCAAGGGTCCCCAGTGCACCAGCTGGTGCAGGATGTGTACACCAGGTGGAATTCCACATTTCTGATGCTCGAGCAGCTTGTGGAACAGAAAGCCACCTTGCATCAGGTGCAACTGGTGACAGACAGTGGGGCACCTCCAGGGTACAACAGGGTGGAATGGGATGGTGGGAGTGGTAGCAGCCGCCCCTTTGAGCCAGCGGGGTCTATCCCTGCCCCTAGCCCAAGCAGTAACAGTATGAGCAGCAGCAGCTTGACTGTTCAGGGCACTCTGGCAAGCACAGGTCCACGCACAGCAGGGCAAGCAGCGTGGCTGAGGGCAGTGGTGGAGGTGGTGCTGAGTCACAATTATGTGAGGGAGTGTGACAGCACCTCAGCATCAGTGGAGAGCTACCTGGAGGAGGAGCCCTACATTGACCCCAGCAGCAATCCCTTGACCTACTGGCCCAGCAAGACAAACATGTGACTGGCCCTGTCCAAAGTGGCCACGGGTCTCTTGTCCTGCCCACCAAACAGTATCCCCAACGAGCGGGTGTTCTCCATGGTGGGGGACATTTTGTCCCCACACTACCTGAGACTGGGGGTCAAGTTGGTGGAGCAGTTGCTCTTTCTGAAGGTGAACCTTCCGCTGCTGGGATTCCCTGAGCTGCCCCTGGACAAGTATTGATGGTGCAATGGCACACGCCATCCCATGTCAGATACAGTCTTGGGACTAGGTTCCTCCTCAATCTGGGCTACTGCTGCTGTGCTGAGGTGCTGTACCTCCCTCCCAATGGCTGGTGTCCACCCCCTCATACTAGACGGCCTTGGCTGGCTTATCTGACTGACCTCATGACGCAAGGTAGCATTGGGAAATTGTAAGCCTGCCAGCCAGCCGGCCTCTAACTAGAAGATCTCGGCCCGCCTATCTGACTGGCTCCCTCTCTCGCTGTACAGTCTTCACCAGCATATCTGAGTGCCCTGCCAAGGTCCCAGCCTTCCTTCCCTACTGCCTCTCAAGCCACGCTGCCTGTCTGTCCGCCCAGGTTACAAAGCTTGAACCCTGCCTCAGTCTGCCTGCCTTCTGCTCATGCCACGCTGCCTGCCCACCCAGGTTGCAAAGCTCGAACCCTGCCTCAGTCTGCCTTCCTTCTGCTCATGTCACGCTTCCCGCCCGCCCAGGTTGCAAAGTTCGAATCCTGCCTCAGTCTGCCTGCCTTCTGCTCATGCCACATTGTCCGTATGCACACCCATGTGGTCTAGATCAAAGCCTGCCTCAGTGTGTCTGCCTCTCATGCCACGCTGCCTGGCTGCCCGCCCTATGGGAAATGCTCAAACTTTGCCGCAGCCTTCCTGCCTCTCATGCCACGATGCCTGTCTGCCTGCCCTGGCAAACCTGGGCAATGTGCCCCACTGACCTGGTAATCCCGCCGCTGCTGTCTGCTGGTCCATGGGAGCTCTGCCCTGGCAAAACCAAATGTGCCAACACTGCCTCTGGGCAATCCAATGTCTGCTGCTCCTGATGTCAATACTTTGCCACTGCATCCAGAAGCTGTTACTCTTGTCCCAGTATCCACCCTCAGGGTTCTTGGGCCCATCATTCCGCTCACGGGGACTTGTCATTCCACTGTCTAAAGAAACAGCCACTTCAGCCCTGGGGCCTGCCGTTGGGGTTCTGGGGCCTATGTTACTGGCAGGGAGGGCTGTCCAATATCTAGAAGCTGCCACTCTAACCCCAGGACCCACCCTCAGGGTTTCTGGACCCATCATTCCATGGCATCAAGAAACAGCCACTCCAGCCCCAGGACCCACCGTCGGCGTTCTGGGGCCTACGTTACTGGCAGGGAGGCCTGTCTAATATCTCAAAGCTGCCACTCTAGCTCCAGGACCCACCCTCAAGGTTTCTGGGCCTGTCATTCCGCTCAAGGGGACTTGTCATTCCACTATCTAAAGAAACAGCCACTCCAAACCCAGGAACAACAGTCAGAATTCTGGGGCCTAAGTTAATGGCAGGGAGGAATATCCAATATCTAGAAGCTGCTGCTCTAGCCCCAGGACCCACCCTCAGGGTTCTTGTGCCCTGCCATTCCGCTCACGGGGTGCTGTCATTCCACCTTTTCTTTACGAGTTAGCAACCTGCTGTTCATGGAGAGACAGAGAGAAAGTCTCCCCACTTCTAGAAGGAGAGACAGACATGATTGTACCCATGCTGTCACCTGAATTATATGATCAGAGAGAGAGAGAGAGAGAGAGAGAGAGAGAGGCTCCCCGCTAGAACGAAAGAGATGGGGGTGGAGGGGGAGAGGTGTATCCAGCTCAACCTTCCACCTGCAAGAACCAGTGAGACCTCTCATCTGTGCTCATGCTCAATGCCCATGGCCACATCCAGCAGCAAACCTACCAGAATGAGATGGAAATAACACACAACGTATTATATGTGCCTGCCTGCCTGTGTGCGTTTCTGTATCTGCTACCACTTATCGCATGATTGAATGAAGTGTGCCCAACCAAGCACTAATTCTAGGGGCATCATTCAACTCCCATAGGCTGTCATTCTACTGTACCTGAATCAGTCATGCCCATACCAGGAACCATCAATGAGATTCTGGGACCATCATTCCAGTCATGGGGAGCTGTCATTCCATTTCACTGAATCCAGATGCATTCACTCCAGTTCCAAGATCCATCATCTGTCTGGGTGCTGCTGATGCTTGTGCCGGACTGGCCAGCATCCACTGGAGCCTGCCCCCCCAGCCTGCCATGCCAGCCTGCCCCCCCAGCCTACTCCTTGGCACCCACCTGCGGAAGCCCGCTGAAGCTGCTGAAAGAGCCCCTATGACCACCAGAACCCACCGCCTGATTCCCACTGCCAAAGAGCCTATATCTCTTTCTCTCTGGTGGACCCACATAGGCACAAGCCCTGCCCCTCCCGGGGGGCTGTCTGCAAGTTGAGACCCTACTGCTGGCACATCTTGGGGCTAATACGCTACCTAGTACTGCTTCTGCTGCTGTCAGGTAGGGCTCTGACAAACTGTATATACAATGCGACTCTGTCACCTGCCAGAACTTCAGCACAGAGGGATAAAAGATTGGAGAGGTGAAACAAAACTCATAACAACAAATATAACTTTTATTAAAACATTTTAAACAACAACAACACACAGCTTTATAAAACCCAAACCAAACATTAATATATATAAAAGGAAATAAAACTTAGGGGTCTACTCTTTGGGCCTGTCCCCCAGAACCTGGGGAAAAGGCAAAAGGGGTGCACGGGACCTAGGGGCAGGCATCACATCCTCCAGCATTTGGTAGCCATTTTGGTGGGCAAAGTCCACGGCCCATGCTATGGCCACCTGCCACTTGGAGACTGACTGGCAGTAGAATTCCAGGTCTGCGATCTTGGTGCAGAGGTAGTGGGAATATGCCTCGACCTTGTTTTCCTGTACCTTCACCTCCTGGAACTGCTCCACCAGCCGTTTCTCCATTGTCAGGGCTTGCAGCCTTAGCCCGTCCATAAATTCCTGGTTCAGCCTATTGACTTGGGCCAGAAAAGCCCTTGCTGCTTCTGACTCCTCCTGGGGGGACTCCTCAGCAGAGCTGAAGGAGGGGGAAGGTCTTTCATGGTGGCGCTTCTGCCATGGCTTCCCCCCCTTCTTCTGGCAATGATGCTCCTCCACTCCAGAGTCCCACCGCCTCACTGTCTCTCCGTGCACATTCTCCACATGTGCGATGAACCCCAATGTGGTCCACTGGCTGCGCCTTTTAATTTTTTTGCTGCATATCTAAAGAACATAAAAAGATAGGAACATAAAAAGTGACATACTGTGTCAGACCAATGGTCTGTCAAGCCCTGCCTGCATTCTGTCTCCACAAGTGGGTGGAGAGCCAATCTCTCTCTGCAGGGGACTTCCTAACAGGTCATAGGGCAATCCATCCCGTGTTGTTCCTGCCCCCGTGCCTTACCTTGCATATGGTGAATATGCCTTTCAGCTTGTCATACCACTGCCAGACATCAGACCTCATTTACCTGATTTCTTCTGGCAGTGGTTCCGACCTCTGTCTTGATGGGGTTCTGGGGACCTGGACACCAGTGGCGGGGGTGGCTTCCTGACCCTCTCTGAAACAGGAACACATAAAAAACACATAAATCATATCATGCATTTATGGTGGTGCCTCTAGTCCATCCTAGAGCAATACCTACTCGTCTCTTTCCATTTCTCTGACATACACCGCCACCACCACCACCTGTGGTGCTGTAGTGTCTGCAAGTTTAGACTCTGCCTCCTGCTGCTGGTGCTGCTGCTGCTGCTTCTGCTGCTGCTGCTGAAGGAGCCCTCTCTCTCTCTCTCTCTCTCTCTCTCTGTGGCAGACCCATAAATCAGACACATGCAAATATTGCCTTTCTTTGGGTGCTAGGGATGGCAACGGGAGACCCTGGCTGGCATGTGCAAATCCTGCCCTTCTTGGGGTGCTAGATGTGCTAGGGATGGCAACTGGAGAGACCCTTTCTAGCACGTGCAAATCATGCCCTTCTTAGGGTGCTAGGAATGGCTGGCATGTGTTTTGGTGGGTGCTTCCTTCGGCTCATGCCAGACTGCTGGAAGAGCCCCCTACCTCTCTCTGTGGCAGACATCCGCTGCCACCCATGCGCTGATGCCCACTGTTTCTTCCTGACTGCCCACCACCCATGCACCCACCTGCACACCAGTGAACTCGCTCTAAAGGATAGTATTCTTCTTGTCCTCAAAGTTCTATGGAAAAATAAACAAAAATAAAGTTTACAAACCTGGAAGCAGTGGCACCTGTGTCCTCTTGCTCCTCTGAGGAGCCAACTTCCACCACCTCAGAAGGTCCAGTGGCAGCCTCTTCCTCCTCCACCTCCTCCTTCACCTTCCTAGGATGCATCTTTTTTTTTCTTTTTCCAGCACACAGCCAAACAAAACACCCACACCAACTCACACAACCAACCAGCCAAAGCAACACACCCAAACCACACCAAACAAAACCACACAGACATCCAGCCACAACACACATGCTCTCTCTCCACACATGCTCTTCATGCACTCGTTTTTCCAGTTTCCGGTTTTTGACATGATCACCGGACCATACAAGACTGAGACTGATAACGATACGCTCCCCCCGCCGAATGTTCAGCCAAACCAAACTCCACTGAACCGAATGATAGAATCTGAATTCAGTTCCCCGACTGAACAACTGAACAACCAAACCGTGTTTTGTTCACACATCCCTACCCATGAGTCCTCAAACATGAAATGGCAGAACTACAGTGATATGTAATCTATCACTAAAATCATGCTCTGAGAATTGGAAAGTGGTAAATGAAATGCCAGTTTTTAAAAAGGCTTTAAAGATACCCCTGGAAAGTATAGATTAGGAAGCCTGGTGACAATAAAGGTAAACTGTACCATTTTAAATAATAGAATCATTAGGGGTAAAAACAGACATAATGCTTACTAACTCCACTTTAACACCACTTTTGCACCATGTTAACATCTCTTGTGAATGTTGCAGGTCTTCACAGGGCACCAGAACAGCGTTGTAACATGCACAAGAAATGTTCAAGGGGAACTAAAGGGGAGTTTGAGTTATGTCTGTTTTCACCCTGTTTCATCAAACATGACATGATGGAGAAGGGTCAACATGGTTTTTACAAAGGGAAATCATGCCTCACCAAAATGTATTTGGATTCTTTCAGGATGTCAATAAGCATGTGGATGAAGTTGTTTTAGTCATACAGTGCATTTAGGTTTTTAGAAAGCATTTGGCAAGGTCCCTAGTAAAAGACTTTTGAGATGACTCTGGGTGTTGTTACACACATGTTTCTCCTGGAAGTTTGCTGTTACAGTCTGAACTTTCTGTGTGTCTAAATCACTCACCCAGATCTTAAACATCTGGATCTTTGAACTTCTGCATAGAGCTTCTCGCAGAACTTTTAATGTAGTGATAGAATATAGTTTTATTGATGTCTTATATTCTCCTGGTCTGGACAAAGGAAGCCAGACCTAACTTTGATTAAGCAAAGGCAAAGGGAAGAGAGAGGGCTCAGAACAGAAAAGCAGACCTGAGATTGTGATTAAATTCAAGCTGATGGAAAAGGATAAGGCCCCATCAGCATACTGACAAAGGGACAAAGGCATAGCCAGACACTCATGTACTTGCTCCTGGCACTGCCACATATGCTTAACAAACATCCTTCTCTACACCTGGAGTTGACAAATGAAACCCACTGTGAACAAACAAATAAGACATTTGCAACTCTGCTACCAATTTCCAGGTCAGGAAAGAACAATCAACTAAAGATAAAGATGCTAATAAGCTCAGAGCCCTTCCTTCTAGGAAGACCCTCTTTTGATGTACTGAAGAACTATGTGATGTCACCATGACATGCCATCTTGCTGTTAAGGAAGCTCACTCCAGAACTGTATAAAGGACCTGGTCATGCAACATGGTTTTGGGTGAAGGCTTGTGGTCACCAATTTGGTGAATCATGTGGCTTCACTCCCTTCCAGACCATTAGGAATGAGCAAACAGAATGCGGTTCGGACATTCAGACATTCGGTCGTTCCATTTGAAACCCAAGTTCGGGTTTGGTTGTTCGGTACAGTGGAGTTCAGTTTGGCCGAACTTGGCCAAACACTCGAAAATAACTCTATCGATACAGATACCGATACCAAATTAGAATATTTTTTTGGTATCGGTATCATTTGACCCTGAAAACACCCCTGGTCTCCACCCCTGGTGCCAGGAAGTAGGCTCCTCAGCTGCCTCCCACTTCGAGTCATGTTTTTCCTGCCAGAAGTCACGTTTTTCCCACCTCCGAACTCAACCGAACTTTTCCAAACTGTTCGGAAGTTCGAACGTTCGGTTAGGACGTTCGGTTCTGAAGTCCAAACAGACCGTGTTCGGAACAAACTCCGAACATCTGAACCATGTTTCCCCATCCCTACAGACAATGCACACATGAAACACAACTTATCATCGCTCACCAGCAGCTCTACTCTCCAGCATCAAAAGGGCCCTCTCCCAGTCTTTTCCCTGAATCAGTCTGCATGCGTCCAGGATGTGACCAATCACAGGACACGTAAGATATCTTTAACTGGGGACTATCTGTATAATATTGTGTATGTAGTATAATCCTGTCAAGAATAGAAAATCAAGGCGTTTCATTCCAATAAAATTTGTTTTGTACCACATTGGAGTGGTGTTTTATGAGGATCTTGGTCTCAATCATTTATTAGTTACATAAGTTCTCCTGGTAAACTGCTTTACTCCAGGCAGCTGTGGTCACTTGGTTTCCATGGCAGCCTGTCACATCTACAGCTGCGGCTACTTTAGGCTGCCTCAGGACAGCATTTGTGTGTAGAAGGCATCCAGGAACTGGCTCAGGGCAGTGTGTGTGCGAAAAATGCATCTGGAACTTACTTGTGGACTTGTAAACCCAGAAGACTGAAAAATCTAGAACTTTAACGTGTGTGTAAAAATGCCCACTGTAGTTGTGGGATAAAGGAAGGATCCTCTGTTGGACTGGTAATTGCTTAAAAGGAAACAATGGTTAGGAACATGTTTTACCAGCATTTACTGAGACTGATAACAACACATTGATTCATGATCTAGGAAAAGAGATGAACAGTGAGATACAAATTTGAAGGTACACAAAGTTATTCAGGATAGTTAAGTCTAGAGAAGACTGAAAAGAGTTACAGAAGAATCCCTCCTGGCTATTATATATGACAAGCCTTGCTACTCGACTCATGACTTTTGAGATGCTACTATGAAATACCTGCCACATCTGAGCAAACTCAATTTTTTTAAAATGTTTTGGGTTGAACTTGAAACTAGAATCTTAACAATACTTTAAGGTCCTGTTTGTTTAAGGTCCTGTTTTGATTTATAAATTATGAAACTCTGGAAAAGTCTGGATGTTGGGTTTGTTTTTTGTTTTTTTAAGAAATAATGACATAATTCAAACTACTTAATTAAAAATCTTGAGTAGTTACAAATTGAATATTCACACAGCAGAAGATGTCTAGTTAAAATAACTTTTCTCTATCCCCTTTGAAGTCATATTTAAGCTATTCTCGTCAAAACTGAAGGAGAAAGGGTATCACAATACTTGAATATTCTATCACAGAAACTCGTATTAATTTTCTCTTTTATATTAATTGTAAAAATGGAACACAATTCCACCTTTAATACAAAGGTAGAGATGCAGAAAGTGAATCTTCTGCCTTAGAAAATTGATTGAGAATAATAAACATGACTGTTGTTACAAGGATCACTTTGCTTCTGTTGAACTGGGATTTGAATGTAGATTACCACAACAACATGTATTTGTGTCTTACTCTAACTCTTCCCACAAACTCAAGCTCCAGAAAAAAGTGGTTATATTTTGGGTTTGATTCTTAGCAGCCTTCGTAAATAAAAGATTCCAACTAGTACTGAAATGGACATCTAATTTAGTACCCACAGTTAATATTATCATTTCCCAGTACCATGTTGTGTACCCAATGGCATACCCCAACTATACAAATAATTTGTCATTTCTGTTACTGAATTATCAATTTTTAAGTTTTGAATTGGTCAATCAGGATGGAAAAACCAAAAATCAGGATGGAAATCATTGGTACCAGAAGTCAATATTCTGGAAGTTGATATTTCTGGGACATTGGGTGTTTTTACACACACATTTCTCCTGCATGTTTGCTGTTATATCTTGAACTTTCTATGTGTCTAAATTAATCACCCAGATCTTAAACATCTGTCTCTTTGAATTTCTGCATAGAACTTCTCCCAGAACATTTGTGCGTAAAAAGTTCTCCTGGCAGCTGTGGTCACTTGGTTTCCATGGCAGCCCCTCATGTCTACAGATGCAACTACTTTAGGTTGCCTCAGGGCACTGTTTGTGTGAAGGAACTGTCTTGGGGCAGTGTGTGTGTGCGTGTGTGCGTGTGTGTGTGTATGAAGAATGCATCCGGAACTTACTTGTGGACTTGTAAACCCAGAAGATTGAAAGACCAGCACTCTAAGGAGAGTGTAAAAAGACCCATTGTATTTGCAAATGCAACATTATTCAGGTACCAATTAGTACCTGAACATTACAGATCAATTCAGGAAATGTAAATTCACAAGTATACCCATTTTTTCAGGTATTCGTTTTAGCTCTAATTCTGACACACTGTAAATACATCAAAGTGTTTCAAATAATAATAAAAAAATCTCTAATAGACGCTTTCCCCAGGTTTCAAACTAGAAAGGAATTTTGAAACTTTTGTTTGGGGTTTTAATTTTTTTTTAAAAATAAAATAATAATTCCAACTCGGAGTCCAAAACCAAAGAGTAAAATATACAACTGATTTAAGGGAAATCTCCTACCGACCCTAAAAAAATTACCAATATTAAAGTTGGGATGTTTTCTAAAGCATGAAAAATGTAAGTATCAACTTTCACAGATGTTATCGAGGCCTGTCCTGCGGTCACCCCACACCCAACATTTTAAGGCCTACCAGTTCAGAACAGTCCTGCTTATGTATGGATTTATGCATTCTCAGTTTGATGCCAGACATTAATACTGGATAGATATATGCAAAATTTGGCTTAGATGAAGGTTCAGCTTGGTGTGCAATGCCAGGGTATGGACTATTGCTAACTTTGTCACAATCTAGACACCAATATGAGTGCCAGAAATCTTTGGCCTCAGATTTTGGATGAACTCGGTAACAAAACCTGACAATCACTTCTGAGACTAACATTGCAGAAATGAATATTCATGGTCCCATACTTTTCCTTAATTTTCATTTAAAAAGTTGCACTGTAAAACTTGAAAGAGCAAGTCTGATTTGACCTGTTGGACAACTTCATGCCTAGATCTGTTAGACTACTTTCATCCCCAAATAAATTGCTTTCCTTCTCTTTATCAGGCTTTATTTCCAAAGGTGTTTGTTTTTTGGTTTTAAAAAAAAATCTTTTCAGACACCACAACATGTTGCCTGTGAGTGTAGAAATTGCTGCGGTTGTAATTCAAAATCAGAGAACTGTTGGCTATGAGAAATGAACCAGGGTCTTTCACATGCTGTCAGGATGCTTATGGCATGGTGTGTTAAATCATTCTGAGCCATTACACTAAATCATTCTGACCAAAACTTGCTTTCTCAAGTTCTGGATGTCTTCCTTTAAATTTATGGGGACATGAGCAGTTTTGAAAAAAGCCTGGAATGCTTTTAAATAGTATCGGATAGCAAAGAAATGGTGATAATGTTATCAAGCACAGGGGGGGAAGTGTACGTACAAGTTACTTTCACTGCTGTTGCCTGAATGTTTTAGTTTTTTTAAAAAAATCACGTTACTTTGATGTAATATTGCATGAGTTAGCTAGATCCTGGCCTATGCAGTGGTTATGTAGTAAAATCCCTTTGGTATAAACAGACAGATGGCACCCTGGGCTCTTCCACTGAGTCCCCAAACAGCCAGAGGAAATTGTGCCTCTTGAAATTGCTTCAGAATGGCTTTCAGCAAGCAGAGCATCTCAAATCAGTATCAGTCCTGCCTTCAATATCATATTTTGAGCACATCCGGTAATCTGACCTGTCACAGCACACCAGCCAAGTGGAAATGACAGTGAATGACAATAACAGGGGAAAATAAAATAAAATAAAATAAGATGGCTTCCAGGAGCAGAGAGACCCCCAGGGACCTCAATCAACTAAACCACAAATCCATTAAATGATTTAATATTGTGTATCCAACTGTGGGCTATATTTACAGCAGCAAAGAGAGGGCATACACGGAAAATAAAAGCATGCATATGAATAAACAAATTGACAGAGAAATAGAAGTAGCCCACCAGGATCAGAACCTCATACATTCATCTATTCTCGTGTGACTCAGGAGATATTATCAGATTAGAGCTTAAACACTGCATAAATAAAAGACATTCTTACCTAATAATAGCTTATTAAAATTGAAGATTTTTTTTATCATCAACATTGAAATGGCTTTCCACCACCGATGTTGAAGGATATGTCAAAAGGGAGACATGCAGCACAGAAGATGCTAGGGCTGAAATGGGTACTTAATTTAGTACCCCTGGGGTAATACCCGCATTTTCAGGAACCAGATTGGGTACCTGATGATTTACCTGTGTACCGATGGTACCCAGATAACAAAAAAAATAAAATAGATAATGTTTACCAATTACCGTTACTTATTTTCTGATTACGCATAGGTCAGAAAACCCAAAAAATCAGGAATGAAATTTAAGGAAACCAGGTCTAGAAGTCAGTTTTCTGGGATCAGAACTTGGCGTTCTGAAACTTCACAACTGGGTACCGATTGGTACCCGATGTTGTCAGGTCAATCAGGATACCATAATTAGATGCATATATCCATTTTGCAGGTTCTCACTTACAGCTTAAAAAAAAAAAAAGACTAATCACTTTCATTTGTATTTTTAGTCATTTTCACTTGCTGGCTGACAGTGAAGGGGCTACAAATGCTGAGGAGGAATGTTTGTAGCTGGAATGAAGTGTTGGAATTAAAAATGAAGACCTCAACACAGCTGCAACTTGCCAAATGTGCATCTAAGGCAGGAAGGCAGTGCCACCTTAACCTCAGCAGCCCCACCTTCTTGACCTCTTAAATCCCTACATGCCAATCTGATTATTATGGGATCAAAGGATGTCCAAGATCTCAGAATGAGCATGCCTTGGGGAAGCTCAGCAGCTGGTGGTGTGTGGTGGTAGTGCTACTGTGATAGTGCAAACCCATCCAAGTAGTCCTCTGCACACAGGTACTGCAGCAGACCAGAGCAAGGACATACATTTTCTGAGCTGTGCTTCGCCTCCCCCATCATCAGGTTTGCAATTTTAGCATCTGCTTTCTGGACACACCCTCCATATGACACTAGGCTTTAATCACACAATCCAGTGTGTGAGGAAAGACATTTGCAACTGCTGGCAGGGAGGGAGGGGAGGTAAGTGAAGGTTTATAGTGCAGCTGCAGCAGCAATATTGTGCCAAAGAGAGGTGAACTGAATATGTGAACATACGGCCCATTGAGTTTGGCCATTTTGAACTGAATCTAACAGGTCAGCCACCATAAAAAAGTAGCAAGGAGATGTGTCCCACCCTGAGGAGCTAATAGTATAAATCAGGAATTCATATGTACATACAAGAGACTTGGAAGCCCAGGAAGAAGAGAAATGATAGCAGTTAGCATGATAACAAATTTTCAGAGCACACCAGGTGCATAGATATTGGGTGTCTACACATGATCTGCTGGGGCCCAATCCCCACATGGCCCTGTGGCAGGTATATACAGCTGTCACGCTTCAGGCCCAGCACGTGGAGCTAAGCAGATGAATGCCCTTCTGTGTAGGGAAGCTGGGCCACTGCCAGATACCTGCAATGGTAGACCAAGGCACCAGCCACATGAGCAGGCATTTGTTCCGTAGCTGCCTTGCCCCACCTCCCTCCCCCAGCCCAACCAAATTCCCACCCCAGTTGTGATGTGGCAGTGAGCGATGGGTGACTGTGCCTGCTACTCAAAGCCCTGTTGTGGAACTTGCCACACAGCAGGGCAGGAAGAGCCTTGGCACATGGGAAACTACTCCTTGGGCATCCTCACCCTATATGGGGTACGGGTGAAATGAGAATCTCTCATGCTTTCATGAGGATGCCAGAGATTCTTGCAGCCCCTGGCAAGAGCCCACTGAGATTTTCAAAAATCTCACAAGATTCTCAAAATCTCAGATGTGCTTTGTGTATGTGTAAGATAGCTGCTGCGGCCACTCTGTGCATGCACAGTCCACCGGCAGCCATTGGCGCATGCACAGAGAACTTTTTAGGGTATTTGAAAATCTCGCAAGATTCTCAAAACCCTAAAAATGCTCTGTGCATGAGCAAATGGTTGATGGACTACACATGTGTAGAATGGTCGTGGTGACCAGTTTGTCCATGCACATTGATGGATTTTGGCCATGCATGTTTTGTGCAAGAACAGGTTGAAAATCAGCTAGTCTCAACCCATTCTTACGTTTGCACATCTCCCCGAGAAGCTGATTCTCGCCGAGATGGTTAGAGATGGGCGGAGCACGGGAAAACACATGCACCCCCACCCATCCCCACCGAGTGGCACAAGGATGCGCCCCTCGCCTACTCAATCACCGATGTGGCAGAGGGGCATCTTGTGTGAAAAGGACCTTTGATACCAATTAATTAATGCAACCTTGTCCCTCTTCAAGTCATTCTAAACTAATTAGCAGTAATTGACTTTCATCATTTGTCAAAAATATCAGCAGTCATCCTGAGTATGTAGCCTGTCAGTAAAGCATCTTTTAAATAAGTCATGATAGCATTTTCAGGTCCAACGAACAGATCATAGGAAACTTTCTCCCTACATAATGTTTGTGAGTGGGTATGTTATCAAAGGCGTGTGTGGAAGTGAATATGAAGCGGTAGATTCAATATCCCAAACCATCTATTCAAGAACTGCTAGGTCCTGTGTGGGATCTTGTGAAATATTACAGGAATAATAGCCTCCCTTAAGGAAATCTCCTCTCTGGTCTCCTCCTCCAACCCTTCCACTTGCCCCCTTGATCCCATTCCTTCCCACCTCCTCACCTCCATTACTCCCACTGTCGCCCCTTCCTTCCTGCACATCATCAACCTCTCCCTCTCTACTGGCTCTTTCCCTTCTGCCTTCAAACATGCCACAGTCTCTCCTATTCTCAAAAAGTCCACTCTTGACCCCTCTGACCCTTCTAGCTATCGTCCTGTCTCACTCCTTCCTTTTGCTTCCAAGCTGCTTGAACGTGTTGTCTACTCCCGCTGCCTTGACTTCCTATCCTCCAACTCCTCCCTTGACCCCCTCCAATCTGGCTTCCGCCCCCTTCATTCTACTGAAACTGCTCTCGCTAAGATCACCAACGATCTTCTGGTGGCTAAATCTAAACGTCTCTATTCCATTCTTGTCCTCCTTGATCTCTCTGCTGCCTTCGATACTGTTGACCACTCACTCTTGCTGGATTCCCTTCACTCCCTTGGCTTTTGTGGCTCTGTCCATAACTGGTTCTCCTCCTACCTCTCTGACCGCTCCTTTAATGTGTCTCTCTCCAACTCCGCCTCCTCCTCCTTCCCCCTCTCAGTTGGTGTTCCTCAAGGCTCTGTTCTTGGCCCTCTCCTCTTCTCGATCTATACCTCATCCTTAGGCAAACTCATTGCCTCCCATGGCTTCCAATACCACCTCTATGCTGATGACACTCAACTCTATCTCTCTACTCCCTCTCTCTCTCCCTCTGTTCAAGCTCGTCTCATCAACTGTCTCTCTGACATCTCTACCTGGATGTCTCAACGTCAACTCAAACTCAACATGGCTAAAACTGAACTCCTTATCTTCCCCCCTCATCCTTCCTCTCCTTCCTCACTGTCAATAACTATTGATGGAGTCACCATCCTGCCTGTCCCCCAAGCCCGTAGCCTAGGCTTCATCTTTGACTCAGCCCTTTCTTTTAAACCCTACATTGACTCTGTTGCTAAATCCTGTCGCTTCTCCCTCCATAACATTGCTAAGATTCGCCCTTTTCTCTCTGTCTCGTCTGCCAAAACTCTTGTTCATGCTCTGGTCATCTCTCGCCTCGATTACTGTAACCTCCTTCTCACTGGCCTTCCCCGGTCTCACCTTTCTCCCCTCATCTCTGTCCAAAACTCTGCTGCCAGGGTCATCTACCTCGCCAGTCGCTTCGACCATGTGCAGCCCCTCCTCTCTTCGCTTCACTGGCTTCCCCTTCCTGAACGAATCCTGCACAAGCTCCTAGTCTTCACCTATAAAGCTCTTCACAACCTTGCTCCCCCCTACCTCTCTGCACTTATCGCCCTCCATACTCCAGCCCGTGCACTTCGCTCCTCCTCTGTCCCTTCTCTCACCCTTCCACGCCTTCCCTGCTCCCCTAAGCGCCTTCGTCCCTTCTCACTTGCTGCCCCCCATGCCTGGAACTCCCTCCCTGTCCACATCCGCCTTGCCCCCTCCCTTCATACCTTCAAATCTCTCCTTAAAACTCACCTCTTTCGCTCTGCTCTGTCTGACTCTTTATCCTGCTGAGCCACTATTCCTATACCTACGATCGGTTTACCCTTATCCTTGCAACATGGACCTGCCTGCTGTCATTCTCATCGTAACCAAGCCAAGTACGTGCACTTGAGACCTCGCATCTTCATGAATGTTAGACCCCTTGTCTCTCCCTCTGTTCCCCTTCCTAAGTCTCTCCCCCAGCTCCTGTCTCTCAGATTGTAAGCCCTAGGGGCAGGGACCGTGTCTATTTTATTACTTTGTAAAATGCCAGGTACACTGCTGGCACTATATAAATGTTTGTTAATAATAATAATAATAATAATAAGGTTGATGTCGTCTGAGACCTTTGTGGGGCCTTGCAACAGAAGCCCCTGCAACAAATTTATTTATTTAAATTTTTATCCCTCCCATCCTCTATTTCTCAGGATTTTCAACATTAAAGAAAAAAAAAGATAATACACAAAAATTAAAATCCACAAGATACATTATAGTACAACCCCACCACTCCCACCCCTCCCAGGATCTACTCCTACTCATTAAATGCCTGGCCAAGTAAATAGGTCTTACACTGCCTCTGGAAGATGCTCAAACTAGGGCTTAGATTACCAACAAAGGGAAGGGAGTTCCAAAGCTGTGGAGCATTCACTGAGAATACCTCTGTGTGCCCAGGGCATATGGACATGGCCTAATGATGGAACTTGCAAGAGGGCACTTTCGACTGATCTTGGAGGCCACGGAGGGACATAAAGAGGAAGTCATGTATGGAGGGCCCAGGGTGTTTAGGGTTTTATAGGTCAAAACCAGCACCTTGAATTGTGCCCTGAATGCATTTGGCAGCCAGTGCAGACTTTGAAGCACTGGTATTAATGTGCGCCTAGTGACCCATTCCTGTCAAGAGGCAGGCTTCTTCTTTCTGCACAAGCTGCAGTCCCCAAAGTCTTCAAGGGCAGTCCCACATAGAACGCATTGCAGTAGTCTAGCCTCAAGGTAATGAGGGAATGGATGATGGTGGCCAGGATCCCTATCTGACAGGAAGAGATGCAGTCTTCTCACTAGATGGAGTTGGTGAAAGGCACAATTGGCTACAGCCACGACTTGAAGTTCCAGACATAGCTCAGGATACAGGAGCACCTGAAGTGTACCATCTACAAACCTGAGTAACATGGGGAGGCTGTACCAATAATGAGAGTCCCAATTCCCACCCACACCAGGAAACAGAACTGGGAAGTCATCATCACTTCACTCTTGTCTGGATTAAACTTCAGTTGGCTCACCTACATCCAGTTCCCATGGCAGCCAGGCACTGAATGAGCACTGAGACTGCAGGACCTGGGATGAATGGAAAAGATAAATAGATTTGGGTGTTGTCTGCATATTGATGGCAGCACAACCCAAGCCTAATATGCACAAACTTTCCCAGCAGCATTGTGTACACATGGAACATGTGGGGAGACAAGATAGAACCCTGTGGGACCCCACAGGAGAGGGGGTAGGAGGAGAATCACCCATCATCACTTGCTGGAACCTCCCTAAGGCCCTTAAAGCTTCGGAGCCATTCAATTACTAAAAAAAAATCTGACATCTCTACCTCTGTGTCTCAGTGTCAACTCAAATTCAACATGGCTAAAACTGAACTTCTTATCTTCCCCCCTCATACTTCCTCTCCCTCTTCCCTGTCGAGCCTCATCGATGGGGTCACCATCCTTCCCATTAGGGATGGGCGAACGCGGTTCGGTAGTTAGGTGTTCGGCCCGAACTCGGCCTGTTTGGACAACCGAACATGAACACGAACACGAACGCACCGAACGGACCGAACACCGAACACTGAAATGGCGAACACACCGAACCGAACACCGAACTACGAAATGGCCGAACAGTCCGAATGGAACCGAACACCGAACTACGAAATGGCCGAACAGTTCGTTCAATTCGAATCGCGTTCGGTTGTGTTCGGGTGGCTAAAACATGGTCTTCTGTCAGGTCACTGGAAGGCCAAATGTAGCAGGGA
>QEPC01013258.1:1139425-1153539 GCA_003113815.1 Sphenodon punctatus
CTATCTATCTATCTATCTATCTATCTATCTATCTATGGGATGGGGGGAACACAAAGAACACAGAGAGGGGGGTATAAAACTAAAATGAAACCTAAATCAATCTAATGCTGCTTAAAATGAATAAAAAAACAGGGGAAGGGAATCAGGGATGGAATATATAGAGAGCGAGAGGGGGAAAGGATTCAATGGAGAGGGGAGGGAGGAAGGAAGATTGGACACAGGGAACACAGGGAGGGGTAAAAACAAAAAATAACACCTAAATCTATCTAATATAATCAAAATAAATGATAATATGGAGGTAAATGGGTTGAGTCGGTGAAATAGGAGGACGATGGGAATGGATTAGGAATAGGAAGGAACAAAAACTGCTGGGAGAGGGATCCTTCTGAAATGCCTGCTGTCAGGAACAGTGACTAGCTCAGAAGATGTTGGGAAGGGGGGAGGCCAATGAGTTTTGTTTCTTGCTGCACCCACCTCACCGCAAGTCCCATTGGCTCCATGCAACCTAGCCCGTGGCCAATTGCAGACTGCCATGTCAGTGGTCTGAGGCGAAAAGGGATGGTAATTGGGGAGGCTGGCCGCTACTCCAAGCCTCTCCACCCCTGGTTCCTGGAAGCCTGCTCCTCAGCTGACTCCCCCTTCCTGTCATGTTTTGCTTTCCTGTGACATCTTTTTCCAACCCGAACTCAACTGAACGCGATCCGAACTGACCAAACTGTTCGGTTGTTTCGGCGTTTGGAATAGAGTTCGGTTCGGTCAGTTTGGGTTCGGGTTCGGGTTCAGCCATCTGAACAGGCCGAGTTTGGGACGAACTCCGAACTTCCGAACTGCGTTCGCCCATCCCTAATAATGTTTGTTATTATCCATGGTTGCAGCACTATTGCTGGGGACTAATACATCCCCTGAAGGAAAGGACACACAAAAAAACCCCACTAAAAAAACCTTTGTGCATTGTGAACATTGCTAGGGCTCAGGTGACTACCAGGATTTGCTACATTCTATTTAAGAGTAATGGAAGCCATTGCAGTAGAAAATGCAATTCGAGCCTAGAAAAGTAAGGGGCAAGTCATTCATTGTACAAAAATCTCTCCAGTTCAGTCCAGTCTAACTTGTCCAATTAAAGGCTTTAATATAGACTTTCTTGTACAGTTCTAATTAATGGATATCTTTCCGTTTTTGCTGAGGATTGACAGAGGTATAAAACTATTGCCACTTCCTGCTGCTGCTAGTGTTGATCTGAGCTTGGAAATGAGAGAAAGGACCAGCTGTCTTCAGTTCAGAAAATGACATTATTATTATTATTATTATTATTAGCTCAGAAATAAACTGTAATGCTGTACAAAATTATGAGAGAAAGTCTGTCTAATTTTATGGAAGGTATATAATCTGTTGAAACTATTTCCAAAATTGGAGGGGCGGGGGGGGGAGACACAGAAATTCTGAGCATACAATTCATCTGATCGAAAGGTTCAAATAGTCACCAAATAAAGATTTCATCCAGCAGTTAACAGTCAATTTATAAGTCTAAGGATTCTCTGAGGACCTGGAACTCAAACCAGTGGCCCTGGCAGATCCAAGATTGCATCACACAGCACCATGGCCTATTCCCCTATACATTCCTTTTTGGTTACTGAGGCCACATCCCAACTACCTTTGGCTTTACTCTTGTCCCTTTATAAGACTGCCACTCCAATTAATAAGTATTCCAATTAGCATGAGTAGAAAGCTCAGTGGAGCAACGTATGCACTTTTGAGTCCCCTCCCCATGGCCCTTCTTGCTGAAAGCCCTCTGCTCTGAATCCACTTACCTACTGCTATCCACCTTTGTATTTCCAGTCATGGTTTCTAGCCCTTGTCTTTCTCTGCTCGGACTCTAGCCTTGCTTCTTTGTACAGCTCAGTCCTGGCCCTATTCCTGACCTTGTGCCCCAACACCCACCCACCCCCACATCTACCAATGTCCAAAATGTCCCATGGACCCAACCCCTACAGATTCTCAAGGAAAAGTGAAATGGAGTACTGCAACTAGAATCCAAATATAAAAACAAAAGGCATGACACTTCCAAAGCTAGATACAAAATTGTGACAGGGAGTGAAAACAGACACAACATTTTCCTGCTGTGGCCCATCTGGTTATATAAAAGTTCATTTGTGGCTTTTGCCAAACATATCAAACATTAAAAATTAAGTTATAAAAGAAGAGAGACAAAAAATATAAACAAATTAAGTTATTTTGGTAGCATAAGAAATAAAGAATTATCTCCAAAGTTGTCCCTTCTCTACTTCACTGTAGGGATTCTGGCTAGCAGCTTCTTCACTTCCACTTGTGCATGGCTTCCTATTTTGAATTTAAAGAAACAGTATTCATCGTCAGACATTACAACTCCTCTTGTACTTCAACAAGTTTAAGACTTGGTAAAAGAAACCAACAACCTACAATTCACAATGTAAACATTCTGAGTTTGTGAATATATTCCCATTCCATCCCCAGTGCACAACAAAACAAAAAGGTAAAGATTTCCTGCTCACATAGTTACAAGAATTTTATCATCAAACTGACCTCCAACTATTGACTGCCTGTTTGTTTTTAACAAGTGAGCCCATAAATCACAACTACCTGGCCTAAATGGAGAACTAGATATTCTATTAATAATTAAAAAAAAACCAAAAAATTTTATGGAGTCAACAGGGTTAATGTTGGTATTTTAGAATCTTGTTGACAACGTTGACAAGACAGTTCTTTACCTTTTGTTCTGCTAAAACATATTAGTTCCGCAGATAAATGCAATTTTAGGACTATACCTAGTTTTATTGTCTGTCTATTCTATATTTTTATTGATTAAGGTAGGAGGGGGTATATATTACTTAAAATATCTCCATGATACCTTGTCACCAGACTCACCAATAAGCAATTTGAGAATCGACCAGTTTTCCACCTCCACTATTAAATTGCAGAAATGTCTCGATATATTGAAATTATTAGTCATTGGACAACCATCATCACTACTGCTACACAATGTATATAGTAAATACTATAAGACCATAAGAAGTGCCATACTGGGTCAGACCAATGGTCCATCTAGCCCAGCATCCTGTCTCTGACAGTGGCCAATCACGGTGGCTTGGGAGAAGCACCCGACAGGTCACAATGGGAGATCAATTCCCTGTTGTTTTCCCCCAGCTACCATCATGTTTCATGATCCTGTCTGGCTAATAGTTGTTAATAGACCTATCTTCCAGAAACTTCTCCAAACCTCTTTTAAACTCAGCTATAGTAGTGGTCCTTACCACCGTCTCTGGCAGTAGATTCTACAAGCCGATTATACACTGAGTGAAAAAATATTTCTTTTATTTGTTTTAAACTTGCCACCCATGAGTTTCATGGAGTGTCCCCTAGTTCTAGTACTAGCTGAGAGGGTAAATAACTGCTTGTTTATTAGTTCCACACCACTCATGATTTTATATAGAGCTCTATCATATCTCCTCTCAGTCGTCTCTTTTCCAAGCTGAAGAGTCCCAGACTACCAAGCCTCTCCTCATACGGGAGCCGTTCCATGCCCTTGATAATTTTTGTTGCCCTTCTTTGTACCTTTTCTAGTTCAGCTATGTCTTTTTTGAGATGGGGTGATCAGAACTGCACACAATATTTGGGTTGCGGTCGCACCATTCATTTGTATAGAGGATTTATGACCTCCTCAGTTTTATTCTCTATCCCCATCCGAATGATTCCTAACTTTCTGATTGCTTTTTAGACTGCTGCTGTGCACTGCGCTGTGGATTTCATTGTATTGTCAACAACCACATCCAGATACTTTTCCTAAGTGGTAACTCCTAGCTTAGTACCCAGCATTGTGTATGCTTAATTTGGATTATTTTTCCCTACGTGCATCACTTTACACTTGTCCACATAAAATATCATTTGCCATTTAGATGACCACGCACCGAGTGTCGTAAGATCCCTTTGCATTTCCTCACAGTCTGCTCGTGTTTTAACGAGGGATGAGCAAACACGGTTTGGAAGTTCGGAGTTCGGCCCGAACTCGGCCTGTTCAGATGACTGAACCTGAACTCGAATCCGAACATGAACTGACTGAACCGAACTAGATCCGAACGTCGAAATGACCGAACAGTTCGGTCAGTTTGGATCATGTTCGGGTGAGTTCGGTTGGCAAAAACCGGAAGCCAAAACATGACAGGGAGGGGGAGTCAGCTGAGGAGCAGACTTCCAGGCACCAGGGGTGGAGAGGCTTGGAGTAACAGCCAGCCTGCTGATTCACCATCCCTTTTCGCCTCAAACCACTGGTTTCGCAGTCTGTGATTGGTCACGGGCTAGGCTGCATGGACCCAATGGGGCTTGCGGTGAGGCGGGCGCAGCAAGAAACAAAACTGATTGCCTCCCCCTTTCCCAACACCTTCTAGCTAGTCACTGTTCCTCAACAGCAGACTTTTCAGAAGGCTCCCTCTCTCGCAGCAGTTTTTGTTCCTTCCTATTTCTAATCCATTGCCATCCTCCTCCTATTTCACCCATCTAGCCCATTTATCTCCATATTATCATTTATTTAGATTATATTAGATAGATTTAGGTGTTATTTTATGTTTTTGCCCCTCCCTGTGTTCCCTGTGTTCAATCTTCCTTCCTCCCTCCCCCCTCCATTGAATCCTCTTCCCTTTTTCTCTTATTTAATCCCAGATTCCCTTCCCCTGTTTTAAGTTTTGGATTTATTTAAAGTAGGAATATTATTAGATTGATTTTCATTTCAGTTTTGTACCCCTCCCTGTGTTCTTTGTGTTTCCCCCATGTAATATTGTATATAGAGAGATAGTCATTAGATAGACAGTTACTAGATAGATATACATAGTAGTTAGCTTAGTTATAAAGATAGATAGATATACAGTGTGTTTGTAGGACAAGGCTTTTGTAGTTAATTATTAGGATATTCCATTTAGTTCAATACATTTTAGAATAGTGAATAGCAGTTAGATTTAGTGTATATATATATATGTATGCCCAATATGTATCTAGAAGCTGCTGCCACTCTAGCCCCAGGACCCACCATCATGGGTCTGGGGCCATCATTCCTCACACAGAGGCAATGTCATTCCACCTCACCAAGAAACAGCCACTCCAGCCCCAGGACCCACCGTCAGGGTTCTGGGGCCAAGTTACAGGCAGGGATGGTTGTGGCCAATACCTAGAAGCTGCTTTCTTAGTTGCAGGACCCAGCATCATGGGTCCGGAGTCATCATTCCTCACACAGAGAGCCAATTTTCCAAAGCATCAAGAAACAGCAACTTCAGCCCCAGGACCTGCCGCCAGGGTTCTGGGGCCAAGTTACAGGCAGGGAGGGCTGTGGGAAATATGTATCTAGAAGCTGCCACTCTAGCCGCAGGACCCACCATCATGGGTCTGGGGCCATCATTCCTCGCACAGAGCTGATGTCTTTCAACCACATCAAGAAACAGCCACTCCAGCCCCAGGACCCACCACCAGGTTTCTGGGGCAAAGTTACAGACAAGGAGGGCTGTGGCCAATATCAACTTGTCCTAGAACATCCTCCAGCATCACATTGATTTGTAACAACTCTTTCAATTCCTCGCCCACAAAGCAAGTATCCAGCGAGTGTACCTACCAAAATCCTCCACAGTGAAGACCAACGCAAAGAAATCATTCAGCTTCTCTGTAATGTCCTTATCCTCCGTGAGCGCCCCTTTTACTCCCTTGTCATCTAATGGCCCAACTGACTCCCTAGCAGGCTTCTTGCATCTGATGTATTTGAAAAAGTTCTTGTTGCTTGGTTTTGCCTCTTTAGCAAGCCTCCCTTCAAAATTTTTCTTGGCCTGTCTTATTAGCACTTTACATTAACGTTGCCAGTGTTTATGCTCTTTCGTATTATTTTCATGCGGACTAGCCTTCCATTTCTGAAAGGATGCCTTTTGGGCTCTAATAGCATCCTTCACCTCCCCATTTAACCACAGTGGAAGATGTTTGATATTCCTGCTTCCTTTTTTAACTTGTGGGATGCATTTAATCTGGGCTTCCAGAAGGGTGCTTTTAAACAGTCTCCACATCTCTTGCAAAGTTGTAGCCCTTGCAACTGGGATTTTTAGTTTCTTTTTAACTAGTTTCCTCATTTTGTCATAGTCTCCCCTTTTAAAGTTAAATGCTACTGCTGTAGTTTTCTTTATCTTTCTCTCTACAGAAATTATATCAAATGTGATCATATTATGATTGCTATTGCCTAGTGGCTCCAGCACAGTTACTCCTTGCACCAGGTCCTGCATGCCACTCAGAACTAGATCTAGAATAGCACCTCCTCTTGTTGGTTCCAGAACCAGCTGCTCTAGGAAGCAGTCATTTAGGGCATCCAGAAAATTGACCTCCATATCCCGCCCCAAGAAAACATTCCCCCAATCAGTATTAGGGTAATTGAAGTCACCCATTATTATTATATTGCCAACTTTAGTAGCCTGTCTAATCTCTTTTAGCATTGCTTTATCAGTCTCTCTGTCCTGGTCAGGGGGACGATAATATAGTCCTACTGCGATACTCTTCCCCTTTATACCTGGAATTTCTATCCATAAAGATTCTAGGGAACAGAAAGGCACCCCTGGTGGACCGAAGGGATTGCTCTGAGGAGCAGAGGGTGAGGCGGTCCCCGATATATGAGGGGTCCAGACCGTGCAGGGTTTTGTAAATCAATACTAACACTTTGAATCTGGCTCAGTACGCTATAGGCAGCCAGTGCAGAGTGCAGAGCACTGGTGTTATGTGATCACGCTGCCCCGTCCCCGTCAGGAGATGGGTCGCTGAATTCTGCACTAGCTGCAGCCTCTGAACTAGAAACAAGGGCAGCCCCATGTAGAGCACGTTGCAGTAGTCTAGCCTTGAGGTAATGAAGGCAGATTCATGTGGCCAGATCGGGCCCAGAGAGGTAAGGTCGAAGACTTCATACCAGATACAGCTGACTAAAGGCGGCTTTAGCCACCGCCTCCACCTGCCGATCCAAATGGAGGCCCAAATCCAAAACCACCATCCATAAGTTGAGTCCATTTTATTGTTACTTAATCACTAACCAAAATGATACTGACAGTAGTAAAAACCTGATAGATAGATTGAATACCATTTACAGGGCATAAGCACAGTAAGATAGTGGCGGCATTATCCAAAAACCAAATAATAGTTGAAGATTGAGAGTTTAACATCCCAGCATCCCTGCCCATACAAGTAAGGTCCCCATTAAAATCAACCAAAAGAGTTGCTTCACAACATATAGTGTTTTCACCAAGCAAACAACAAAGCAAGCAACCTCTTTATATCTGATCCAGTATAGACATACAAGACTCTAATAAAATAAAATAAATAACCAAGTTACTGTCATACCTTAGAATTACCAGCCTACTTAATGGTCCTTCCTCCTTCTTAATTCTGCCCGCCAGGCAAAGTTTGCCATTGGCCTTGTTATATTAACATTCGTATTACCCAGTAAAAAAGACAGCTTCCAATTACCGTCCCAGTATTCTTTTCTTGTCAGTAACATGTCAATATATTTAGCCCTCAAGTTATCATTAAGTGGGCAGTCAAAGACATAATGCAAGAAATCTTTTACCTTATGTTGTGTACAACAAAAAAATCTCAAATTGTATGGGATGCCTAGGAATCTTCCTTCCAGGACTGCAGAGGGAAATAACTGGAACCTTAATCTTGTAAAGGCAGCTCTTGCAACTGGATTCTCCACTTGAACCAAATAGTCTTCAAAACCAAAGACATTTTTAAATTCCAAGTATCCGGGAGCTATTTTACATGCCCTAATCTGTGCCATCACATCTTGAGTAAAAACATCTGTAACTCTGCATTTGAGCAGAGAGATCACTTTGCTTTGCTTTGCTTTGCTTTGAGGACTAGACTTGAGTTCCGCCAATGACAAGCCATATGCACATATCAACCCTTCCATTTTTTGAACCCATGTAATTTTCCTTTTGAAACCACCCTGTTCCTCATAACCCTTGCACCATTGTCTCATCCACACATTCAGACGTTGGAGCTCTGCCTGCCTCTGGGGTCCTGCATGTGGAACAGGCAGCACTTCCAAGAAGTCTACCCTGGAGGTTCTGGACTTGAGTCTACTACCTAGAAGCCTAAATTTGACCTCCAGAACCTCCGTCCTACATCTACCTATGTCATTGGTACCAACATGGACTTTAACAACAGGTTCCTCCCCAGCACTCTCTAGGATTCTATCTAGGGGTCGTGTAAGGTCCGCTACCTCCACAGCAGACAGGCAAGTTACCATGCTGTCCTCACAGCCATCAGCAACTCAGCTATCTATATTCCTAATAATCAAATCCCCAACTACCACAGCTGTCCTATTCCCACCCTTCTGGGCGCACACCCCTGGATCCATGTTATATGGGAGCATGTATGCAATCTCACTCACCACCTGCACTGAATCCTTCACATGGATCGCGCCCACTCATGAATATGCACATTTCTGCTTTACGATGGAAAAAGCTCTTCCACAATGAGTGGCATGGTGCGATAGATATATTCATTCTGCTACTTTCATTCTGCTACTTCCACCAGCTAGAAAAATAGCCAACCAATGTTTGTTCAGACAGTTTCATTCTTCCAAAGTTTCCATTGGAACTGCAAACTAGCGGAACAATGTTTGTTCTAATACTTTCCGAGATTGTTCTGACAGTTTCTGAATTAGTGGAGTGCTGGTGGAATTTGCGGAATGCCGACGGAAAAGCTGCAGGTAATTCTGGAATGGTGGAATGAAATAGCGGAGCGGAAAAATGAGTTACTACTTCAGCCCTAGTCTCGTGTTAAAAAAAGGCCTCTCAGGTAATAAATAGCACTCAAAATGTGCCCCTAACTTCGGTATATCACCCCACTTTCTAGGCTTCTTTCTGCGTTTAAGTAGACCTACAGTATTTGTTTGAGATGCATATACAGTTATGCTTCATTACACAAATCACTCAGAAAATATATGGCCTTTTTCCCCACAAGATTCACCCACTCATGAATATGCAGAAATCTGCTTGTCCATGAATGTGTGTGAAGGATGTGGCATGGTAAGTGGGGGTTCATGCACACTCCTTCCTAACATGCATTCCCACTCACCCCAGCTTTTATTACCCCATGCTTTTATTACCTCTAGGTTAGACTACTGCAATGTGCTCTGTGTGGGGCTACTTATGGTGATGGCTCAGAAGCTGCAATTGGAGCAGAATGTGGAGGCCCGGCTCATGGTGGGGTTGGGCCACCAGAAGCACATTACACCAGTGCTCCGATATCTCCACTGGCTGTCAATAGTCTTCCGGGCCCAATTCAAAGTGTTGGTTTGAACCTATAAAGCCTTACATGGTCTGGGTCCTGCTTATTTGCAAGACCGCCTCACCCCCTGGGTTCTAGATTGACCCCTGTGGTCGTCTGGGGGTGCCTTGTCGGAGGTCCTCCCAGATTCTCTGGGGGGCGACGCAGAATAGGGCATTCTCAGTTGCTCCACCATGCCGCACCTTTGGAATTCCCGGTGGGGGCACAGTTGGCCCCGGACCTCCCAGCCTTCCATAGGAACTGCAAAACCTGGCTGTTCATCAGGCATTTAGCAAGGGGAAAGGGTAGGGTGGGGGGTGGGTTAGAGAGGGTGGTATGGGGGTGTTTTATGGTTGTTTTATTTTATTGTTGAATTTGTTTTTGAATTGAATTGAAATGTTTTTATTATATTATATGTACTGTTGTTAACTGCTTTGGGCCACCTGTGGCGGGAGAAAGCAGGATACAAATTTTATAAATAAATAAATAAACAAACTCATCCCCATGCATGGAGAAACTGGGGAAAACAGAGGTTCCTCTGTGCTAGGGAATGAGTGGTGGGGGGTGAGTGAGGATGTGAGTGCAGCCACATGCATGTCCCATCAATGCACCACACATGTACCAATGTGATCACACCCCAACTAGCAGTGCTGTATAAAAATGGCCTATGACTAATCACAATACTTTGTGTCCATATTTTTGTATTTGTTATTTATTTCCTTACCTTGGGAAATACATTTTAGGCTGTAACATTTTTGCTTTGTGTGTTATTTTAATACAATTTGGACAAATTGTACCCATCATCCATGGAAATATGCCTGCCTAATTTCAGGATTGGATGAAGGACCCCAATTTTATAAGTATTATGGTTTGTGATACAATTCTAGTTGTAACTTCTTTTGTGCCCATCCAGTTTGGATGAGATTTGGAAAATGTATACCCCCTCAAAGGATAATCTGTGAAACATTTCAGTAATATTGGATAACGGGTTCCTATTTTATAAGCAATTTATGTTTTGTGGTTTGCCCACACATTTCCAGCTGTAGCATCTTTATCGTCCATCCAATATGGATGAAATTTGGACTCTCTGTACCCATCATGTAAGGGATCATGTCTGCCAAATTTCAGCCAAATTTTCCTGACTCTCAGACAGCCATTTAGGATGGAGAATACTAGTTTACAGTACTGGGAGGGCAGAGGGTAGCCAACAGCACAGAGTCAGGAGACATGATTTATTTTTTTTATTTTTTTTATTTTTCAATTTAATACCCCACCCCTCCTGCCATCAGGCATCCTAGGGCAGCTTACAAAATAAAAACACAAATAAAATGGATTTATAAAATCCAATATAAAACATTTTTTAAAACTGCCAAAAGGAGGGCAACATTTAACGCCACCACCTCCATCCGCCCCACCCCTCTCCACCCTTTCACCTCTCTACCCCACCAAATGCCTGGTGGAACATCCAGGTCTTACAACTTTTCCAAAAAGAGGGGAGGTCCGGGGCCAGCTGCACCCCCACCGGAAGGGAGTTCCACAGCCCTCTCCTGAGTGCCCCCCTGGAAGACTCAGGGGACCTTGAGCAGGGCACCCCCAGATGACCACAGGGGTCAATCCAGCACCTGAAGGGTGAGGTTGTCCTGCAGGTAGGAAGGGCCTAGACTGTTTAGGACTTTATAGGTCAAAACCAACACCTTGACGCGGTCCCGGAATGCTATCAGCAGCCAGTGCAGAGCATGGAGCACCGGTGTTATGTGCTCCCAGCAGCCCAATCCCACCAAGAGATGGACTGCTGCATTCTTCACTAGCTGCAGCCTCCGAGCCATTCTCATGGATAACCCCACATAGAGCATGTTACCAAAGTCTAATCTAGAGGTGATGAAAGCATGATGATTGATGTCTACGCTGGCCACCGCTCACAACAGGCATGTCCCACACACTCACATGGCTCCCTGTGATTGCTCAAGCCTTCCAGTTTCCCAGAAGAAATAATGAGGGTCATGGGCAGGGCACTGCAAAGGTTTAAATTGTCACAACCAGGCTTTTTCCTCTTGTTCTGTGTTACTCCGACTTGTCAGGTGGTGTCTTCCTGCCTGCCTGCCCTGCTCCTCCACTGCCACCTGCTTGCTGCTGCGCCTGCCAGTGCATGTCTCTCTCTTGTATGTACAAGTCGTACCCCCCTGCGGTATTGTCTGATACCCTGTCATGTCTTGGAATATCAATGCCCTTGCCTTGCTCCTCCACCACCACCTGGTGCCCACGGCTTCTGCTCCTTCCAGTGCCTGTTTTTCTTTCTCTCATACAAGTCCTCCCCCTTCCCCCCGGAGTTCTGTCTGCAAGTTGAGATACCCTGTCACGTCTTGGGGTACAAATGCCAATGTCTGCTTGCATTTGTGATACCAATTGGCCAGCAATAATGTTCAGAATCATGTTCTTCTATGACCCAACCTCTCCCACCTGCTTGTTACTAGGAAGTTGGAAATATCTGCTTAGGAAAGAGCCAATATAGGATTCTCTTATGTCCTTTCTGACACAGCGGTGCAGCATGTGTTAGAGATGCAAATTGGCCAGTCTGCATGTGTCCATCATGTCTCTAGATTGTGAGACTACTTCTCCCTCCACTTGCCTTGCTCTCTGAAGTCCCAGTTACTTCCTGAGAGTTTAATGTTTGTCCCAGAGTTTTCATAACCAATATCTGCATAGCTTCTGTTGAAATCACAAAACCTTTATTGCTTATAAAATTGGGAACAGTTATCCAATCTTTCTGAAATTTAGCAGGGATGACCCCTTGAGTGAGAGAAACAATGTTTCCAAGGTGCATCCAAATTGAATGGAAAGCAAAGATACTACACCTGGAAATATGTGCACAAACCATGAAATGATTCAATCTCTTATAACATTAGAACCCTTTATTCAATATTCCTGAAAGTTGGGAGGAATGATCCCTTTCACCCTGGGTAAAAGACAGACAAATTTCACCCACATTTCATGGAAAACAAAGACATTATAGCTGCAAATGTTTTCATAAACCACAAAATCTAAATTATTTACAGAATTGGGACCCTTTATCCAATCTTTATGAGATTTGGCAGGGATGATAACCCTTGGGCAAAGAGGTATAACCAGCCCAAATTCCTTCCAAGTAAAAATTGATAAACAATGAAGTTACAGCCAGGAATCAATCTCCCATAGAAATCAATGGGAAAAAAAGAATGAAATTTAATAACAAATGTATATACAACAAAATTACAAAATACAAAGAGATATAATGAAGTATAACAAAAATATTAAATAAAAATTGGGTTCCTGATGCACACCCTTGGTACATATCACTTAACATGCTCACCTTTCATCATTATTAGTGTGGGATAATGAAATCCATCTTATGCCTACTCTACAGTGCCATAGCATGCTAGTGTTGCAAAACTGAATATTTTATGGTTATTAGGGATGTGCGAAAAGAACGAAGTTCGGAAATTTGGTTCAGTTCAGTTCGGTTTGAAAATCGGGGTTGGTTCGAAAGTTCGGTTCGGTCGACCGAACTATTTGAGTTCGGTCGAATTCCGAATTTACGAACCGAGTTCGTACATTCAAAACCAGGTTTTTTGGCCTTCCAACCTGGTTTGGTTTCAACTGAACAGTTTGGTCAAATTCGAGTTCGGTTCAAAAGTTTGGTTCGGTTGACCAAACTATTCGAGTTCGGTCTGAACTCCGAACTTCTGAATTGCGCTCGCACATCCCTAATGGTTATTATACATGTAATGGTATGTGGAAATATGTATTAATTTTAAGGTTGGCCTAATGCATTAGGGTCCCTACCTATGACTGATTCAAATGAATAAATAATATTTTTTTAGCAACATTTTGAACTGCTATGGAGTAGGGGTACATTAGGCAATAATTAAAATTGCTCAAGGATGACATGTTGTCACCCATCATTTTCTCATAATGTATGCCCCGGATATGTTAAATATCACAGATATAGAACTATAGACTATAATTCCAACGTTTACCTGCATTCTACCAGACTATAAGCACTAACAGGCAGAGAAGCAGTTAGATACTTGGTTAACAATCACACTATTCTGTCTTAGTTGCAAAAGCTTCTGGTTTCATTTATAATGCTCCCTTAAACTGGGAATAAGCAGAAAGACAGGTGCACAGCACCAGATGACTTTGCTTCAAAGCATTTAACAAAGGAGCCATTATGCAACTGCTGATCTAGTGCTGAAACAAATATTGGATGTTTATTGATATTTATATTTTTGGATAGCCCTCCAAATATCAGAATAGTACCCATTACAATCAATTCAATTCAATTAAAACTTTATTGATGTAACCGAAGTCATAGTCATAGTACCCATGACTGAAATGGACATCTGCATATACATCTTATCCGTTTTCAGCTCTTCAGTTATTTGTTCATTCATTTATTCAGTTACTTTATTTCTGGTAACAATTTTTTTTATGTTTAAACAGGCAAAATCAAGAGACTGAACATCTGAACAAATGAATAATAAAAAATGAACAAATAACTGTAACCTCCTTCTCACTGGCCTTCCCCGGTCTCACCTTTCTCCCCTCATCTCTGTCCAAAACTCTGCTGCCAGGGTCATCTACCTCGCCCCCCCCTACCTCTCTGCACTTATCGCCCTCCATACTCCAGCCCGTGCACTTCGCTCCTCCTCTGTCCCCTCTCTCACCCTTCCCCGCCTTCCCTGCTCGCCTAAGCGCCTTCGTCCCTTCTCACTTGCTGCCCCCCATGCCTGGAACTCCCTCCCTGTCCACATCCGCCTTGC
>QEPC01013258.1:1169088-1179482 GCA_003113815.1 Sphenodon punctatus
CTCTCTCTCTCTCTCTCTCTCTCTCTCTCTCTCTCTCTCTCACACACACACACACACACACACACACACACAAATCTAGTTTAAGCCCTACTCACAAGTACAAGCTTCTAGTCTTGTCCCTAGCTTCCATTGCTGTTTCTTAGACAGACTGGCTCCTGGTACTTCCTCTGATCCTATGTTAAGGGAAGGCAGCCATTTCATCATTGGCTTACCAGATGTGCAGAATTCCTGCTCTGGCTTGCCTCTGCTTCCACATCTTCTCCCAGCTCCTGAGTTTCCACTTCAGCCTCTGCACCTGCATCTTGTTCCAGCTCCTGAGTTCCTGTTTCAGTTTCTGTTTTGCTTCTTGCCCTACAGCCTAGCTTCTGCACCACACTACTAGTTCCTCCACCCATCTAGCCTTGACTACAGGCATCTACCTCCACTGACCTCAGAGCACCCGCCCATTAATTATATCTGCCTCCTAGGTTGTACTTACAAAGTGACCTCAAACTCAGACCTTCATCATAATCCGGGGGATCTGCGCATGCATCATAGTGGATAGCTAGGACCCACCTGAGCTCTGCTCCCCCAGCTCTTAACTAGCTGACTTAAAGATGAAAAAAACAAAAAAAAAACGAGCCAAGTGGATGATGACAGGTAGGAGTAAGAATAAACAAAAAATCTCCCAGAGCAATGCGCTGGAGCGCTTTTGTCAAAAAAAGCCCAGGGCAGGGCCTAGGGAAGCGGAGAGTGGGGAGAGCGGGAGAAAAATGGCAACGGCGGTGACAGAGCATGATACAGAAGAAGAACATGATTCATCTGACTCTGACCTGGAGGAAGAGGAGAAGAGCACTGTGCAGAAACTTCTTCTTGAAATGAGGAAAGAAATCAAAGCTGAGATGCGGCAGATCAAGCTCTCGGTAGAAGAAGGAAACAGCAAGCTTGAAAGGGTGGCCAGGCGAATAGAAGTGGCTGAGGGGAGGATCTCCTCGTTAGAAGACAACACCAGTGCAGTGACTGAGAAGCTTGACAAACTAAGGAGGGAGGCTGATTTCCTCCAAAGTAAGTGCGAAGATTTTGAAAATAGATCACGCAGGGGAAACCTCCGCATTAAGGGGATAAAGGAATCAAACGGGGCAGAAAACATCCACGAGATAATTAGGGGATTGCTCAAAGAAAACTTCCCAGAGGATGCAGCCCTGCAGGATGCTGAAATTGACAGGGCTCATAGAATGGGGCACCCCAGGCAGGAAGAAACTGACTTGCCTCACACTATAATAGTAAAGCTGGCAAAATTTCAATTGAAGGAGGAGATTCTAATGAAGGCAAGACTTAAAAGGAACCTGACTTACCAACAACAAGCAGTGAAGATTTTCCCTGACTACGCTGCAGAAACTATCAAGAAAAGAATGAGGTGGAGCAAATATTTTGGGACTTTAATAGAAAGAAATATGAAGCCACAGTTAATATTCCCTGCAAAAATGATGATAACATACAAAGGAAGTAAGAAGATTTTTACATGCACTGAAGATCGGGAGGCATTTGTTCTAAACACTGCAGCACCCACAGGGAGACAAGCAGCAGAGCGGTAAACAACATGGTGGCAGTATCAAACCCACAAGCTGCTGTTCTGGAAAGTGCAGCATTGAACAAGAAGGAACTGACAAATAAATAGAATTGAGGTTTGAAAATACGTTGGGTTAAAAGAGATGCGAGGGGCTGAAACATTGATTTATTGCAAGAATGTATAAGTGGTTAAATGCAAAACTGACTAGTAAGTTGACCTCACTACGGTGAGAGGAATTGTTAAATAAGGTAGCATTGAGCTGGGGGAGAGAGCGGAGAGGGACACGCGCAGGTGTGCCAAAATCAGGCGAGGGAGGGTGCCAGAGAGGGGACTGGGCCTCAGAACGCAGAGGCAGGTAAAGGGGCTAGGGAGGGGGTGGACAGGAAACAAAGAGAGGGAGACTGGAGGAAAAGAAAGGAGAGATAAAGGTAAATTACAAGAAAGGGGGATGGAAGGAGGGAAAAGGAACAATGGCACACACAGTGATCACAAGAAGTTCAACGTTAGTTTCAAGGAATATGGGAGATTCAAGAAAAGGAAAGGAGGCAATCTGCACAGGGGGGATGGAGAGACATATGATGGAAACTGGTAAAGATTTAAGAGCAATCAAAGTATATAATGGAGGAAGTTAAGACATTAACTTTGAATGTAAGAGGGCTTAACTCCCCACAAAAAAAGAAAAAGAGTAAGGAACCTAATAGAGAAGCAGGGAGCAGGAATATTCTTCCTGCAAGAAACACATCTTCTGAGTAAAGATGTAAATAGGTTTGCCAATACTAAAATGGGAGAACTTTACTCATCCTGTGCAAGAACAAAAAAAGCAGGTGTTATTATTGGTTTTAGTAAAAAAAAAGGCATTTACAGTAGAAAAAGTTGTTAAGGATGATGAGGGCAGGTTTATCTGTGTTATTGGAAGTATGGAGGGGAAAATGATGACTTTAGCCAATTTATATGCGCCTAATGAGGGGAGGCTAAAATATTTTGAAACATGTTTAAAAAAGGTGGCAGTCAACGCGAAAGGTTGGACAATAATACAGGGGGATTTAAATGTCACCCTAACACAGTGGGATCATTCCAGACAAAAAGAGCCCAAAGCAGAACAGAAAAAAATTGCAAAATTAATTGAATCATATGGGTGGACAGACTTGTGGAGGCAGGTCAATGGGTCAGAAAGGGATTACACCTTCTACTCAGCTAAATACAACAGTTACACATGAATTGACGACGTTTTAACAGATAAAACTGAGGCACATAGGTGCCACAAATGCATTATCATCCCAACTGTTCTATCTGATCACAATGCAGTGGCAACCATCTTTAAGAACAAAACTGGTAATTGGCAGATGGATAGAAATATTATTAATAAAGGGGCAAACAAAAAACAAATACAGGAAGAACTAGAGGAGTATTTTGAGTTTAATACCAACTCTGTCCAATCCCCGGCAATTCTCTGGGGGGCTGCAAAAGCAGTAATTAGGGGAAGATTAATTGCACTACAAGCAAAAATAGTGAAAGATAAGAGAAAGCTAGTGAAAGACACATATGCAAAGTTGCAGAAGCTAGAGGCCAAAAATAAGGTGGCACCCTCCACTCTTTTAAAACAAGAAATAATAAAGAATAGAGAAATCATCAATATCTCAGAGATAGAGAGAATAAAAAATCAACTACAGAAAATCAGATGCCACTTCTATGAGACAAGTAACAAAGCAGGAAAGGCCTTGGCTAGACTAGTAAAAAGTAAACAAAGGAAAGCATACATCCCAGTGATCCAAAATGAAAAAGGAATAAGAGGTACAGGCAACATCGACATACAGAAGGCTTTTGTAGATTTTTATAAGGGCATTTACACCTCTCAGACCCCAGATAGAGCTAAAATTGCAGACTTTCTAAGGAATATACAGCTCCCTAAACTAAACAAAACGCAGGGGCTTTTCCTGAATGCACCAATCTCAGAGCAAGAGGTGAGTGAGGCAATAGCAGCTTCAAAAAAGAATAAGGCGGGGGGGGCCTGACGGATTCCCTAACGAATTCTACAAAGCCTTTGCTCCAACTCTGACACCTTGTCTCATTGAGGTATTCAATAATATACTGAAAGAGAAAGAGATGCTGCAGAATTCCTATAAGGCTCTGATCACCCTAATACTTAAACCAGGGAGACAGGTAGATCAATGTGGCAGCTATAGGCCTATCTCTCTATTAAATACTGACTTTAAATTGTTCGCAAAAATACTGGCCACCAGGTTAAGAGCGCTAATAGGTGAGCTAATTCACAAAAATCAATCAGGATTTATTCCTGGGAGGCAGGGAAAAGATAACATTAGGAGAACTATTAATATAATACATGCAATACAGAGTCAAAAGACCCCGGCCATGATCATCTCGGCTGATGCAGAGAAGGCCTTTGATTTTGTGGAGTCAGACTGCCTGTTTATGGTAATAGAAAAAATGGGATTTGAGGGTAACTTCCTGAACTGGATAAGGGCAATATACAAAAAACCCCAGTCAAGATTCATGATCAATGGTAACCTTTTGGAATATTTTCAGATCCAGAGAGGCACCAGACAGGGATGCCCACTTTCACCCCTGCTCTTTAATCTGGTTCTGGAGGTGCTTGCATGTGCGATAAGACAAAACAACAAAATTGCAGGAATTCAGATTGGAAAACACACCGAGAAGCTTTCACTGTATGCGGATGACTTGCTCATCTATCTGGCAAAACCTGAGGCTTCCTTACCAGAGCTTCTTAAAGTGATAGATATGTTCGGGGGAATCTCGGGCTATAAAATTAACAAAGAAAAATCTTTTGCTTTAACCTTTGGTTATAATAGAGAGAAGGAAGAGAAGCTTAAAGAAACATCTCCATTTCCAGAAGCAAATTCAGGAGTTAAATATTTGGGAGTCACAATTACCAAAAATTTAAGAGACTTATATACTACTAATTTCATCCCAATAATGCAGAAGTTAAGGGAAGAGGTTAAACCGTGGAAAAATTTGATGGTATCCTGGCTGGGCAAGGTCAATCTTTATAAAATGATAATCTTACCAAAGATCCTGTATAGACTAATGGCCCTGCCTATCCAGATCCCAAACTCCTTTTATAGAATGAATGATCTCCTGATGAGGGAAATAATATGGAATGGAAGGAAGCCAAGAATAAAAAAATTAGCTTTGAGGCACTCACAGGGAAAGGTTGATCCCCCGATCAACCTACCAGATTTAAAACTATACCATATGGCAGCTTCCCTGAATGCAGTACATGACTGGTATAGTGAGAATGAGGGCCCGGAGTGGGTGAATCTGGAAAAGGAACTGCTCCAGGTCAAATCCCTGGAAGACATTATAGTGGACAGAGGACGTATTAGGAAAGAGTGCAGAGAGGGACATCCATTTGCGAACAAGCTCAAAAATTATTGGACAAAAGTACAAAAGAAGCTGAAAATGACAGGGGGATTTTCCCCATATACATCAATAGACCCTATCCAAGTTAGAGAACAGAATCTGGCCCCAAATCTAAGGAAGGAGTTAAAATCAAAGGGGGTGAGCAGAATGCAGCAATTGTTTAAAGGGGGGAAGTTTGTGTCACATAAGAAATTGGATGTAATAATCCAAGGTAGTTTAGACCCCTTTCAATACCTACAGCTACAACACTTTGGAACATGTGCGCAAACCAAGGAGAGTTTTAGCAGGGAACCGTTTAAGATTGAGGAAATATTGTTTAAACAGAGCAAGATGGCTGGGAGAGTTGATAAGATATATAAAGAACTTAAGAACATTCTTTATGATGATTCCATAGTTTATCTGAGAAAGTGGGGTAAAGACCTAAACAAACATTGAAATTGGGGAGCTGGAAAAGAAAAAGATATGGCAGCATATGAATTCATGTGTACACTCACTGGAGATGAAAGAAATCCAGATCAAGTTGGTATTAAGATTCTATCTAACCCCAACAAGACTTAGTTATGGAATCTCTAACGAGAAAAGCCTCTACTGGAGAGGATATGGAGAAAGAGGAGACTACATGGACTGTTGGTGGGGTTGCAGCAAGGTGTAGGTCTTCTGGGGCAAGGTATGGAAAACAGTAAATGAGGCAGTGGGGGAGCTAATCCCATTCAAGCCAGAGTTGGCACTGTTGGGCTTAAAAAGAAATAAACAGTCTTCCCAAGAGTCCTGCAAGGTGATGTTTCTAGCTGCGTTAAATGTAAATGCTAGGCATTGGAAGGGAGAGGAGGCAATTGCTATAGCAGAATGGGTTAATAGGCTGTGGTACATGTTCACAATGGAGAAGCTCTATCATAGCATACATGACAGACCACGGGACTTTGAGAGAACATGGGCTCCAGTCATAAGAGTATTAGAAGGAAAGGAGCTGAAGAAAGAAGAATACGGGACACTATTCGACTCCTAGAAGAAAAAGAGACGGCTTTGTTGATGATAGTTTTTCATCCTGACAGAACTAACGTGATGGATTTACCAGAAGGAGAAAGAGAGATCCTTTCCGGGAGGGTTCTTTGCTTGTTTCCTTGCAAAGAAGAGAGCTGAATCAGAAGGGACAATGTTGGTAGAGGAACTTAGGGCGAGGCTGAATTTCAGGTAACTGTTTCAATTGTATTCATGTTTGTACAACGAAATTGAATTTTCTCCAATAAACATTTAAAATTAGAATATAAATAAATAAATAAATAATCCAGATGAGTTCCTACCCTGAACCAGGACTGCGTCCAGCCACATTCCTGACACAGGCACAGTGGTTTATAGTATTTAAATAAGCAGTAAGTTGTGGAATAATATTTTTACAACATTTAAATGCTATGTGAGATTTTGTGATTTTATGGGTTCCTGACAGTGTGATAAAAGTGTATCTTCTCATTTCTCTACCTACCATCTCTTCCCTGCACATATCTTCTCATTTCTCTACCTACCATCTCTTCTCTGCACAGCCTCACTGCTCATAAGTAACCCTCAGTGTTTCTTAGAAGATTTATGCTTATAGCAACCATTGTAAAATGCTGCCAGCTTAATATATTTTTGCAGAGGTACAGTTTTAACAATTAGATTTCTTGTAAAAGAGTTGGTTACATGCACACATGGAAATTTGCCTAAAGGAATGAGTAAAAATGCAATAGAATATATCAGATACAAACTCTTAATCATGAAAAAAACGGATAATTTGATTTTCCTTTTTAGCCAAACTTTAATGCAGCAGTCCTTAAACCAGTTACTCCACCATTGCCCCATTGAATTTAATATGTCCTTGATGGTGACTAGTGCTGAAATGGATAAAAAAAATAATATCCACAACTAATATCTGGCATTTCAGTTAGTTTGGTGGCTTTTTGGAAACTAGTCAGTTACCTGGGAAGTTAACTGCCAAACTAAATTACTGGATAATACTGCAAAAATGAACTGGTTTACCATACTGGCTGTGGGGGACTGGATGAGGGCAAGCCGAATGAAGCTGAATCCCCACAAGATGGAGGTGATGCTAGTGGGTAAGGGGACGGGTATGATGTCCCCTGTTATTGATGGGGTTCGTCTGCCATTGGTTCCCCAGGTTTGCTGTCTGGGACTGCTCCTTGATGCATGGCTCCACCTGGATATCCTGGTAGATGCTGTGGCAAGGAGCACATTACACCAACCACATGTTATGTGGCGGATTCTGCCATAAATCTCAGGTTCTGACTTGGGTTACCCATGGTGATGGTCCAGAAGTTGCAGTATGCGGTGGCCTGCCATGTTATGGGGATGGGTCGCTGTTAGCACATTACACCAGTGCTCCGTTCTCTGCACTGGCTGCCTATAGTCTTCCAGGCCTAATTAAAGGGGTTGGTTTGGACATATAAAGCCCTATAATGCCCTGGGCCCCACCAACCTGTGGGATCACCTCATTCTCTGGGTCCTGGAGCGGCCCCTGTGGTTGTCTGGGGGCACCTTCCTGGTGGTCCCCTGGGTATCCTGAGGGGCAACTCTGGAGAGGGCATTCTTGGTGGGCGCACCTATGCTGTGGAACTCCCTTCAGGCAAAGCCAGGCAGGGAGATCCCTACTCATGGTGTCAAGTGCCAGCCAAGAATCAGGCATCAATGTGGCACCCAATTTTTTAAAAAAGACTGCATGGTATGGTAAAGGGTAATGTTTAACACCCATCCCCCAGCATTGGCCCTGGGTAAGGGGGGCGGTCCAGGATAGACCATGTACCCTACTGCCCCACCCTAGCTGATTATGTACAGATCCAGGAGCACTGCAGCATGCAGCGCAGCCAAATTCACCAAAAAGAATGGACAAAATGGCTGCAGTGCAGAAACTTTTATTTTGCCCTGCCAGACAATTCAAAAGCTGACCATCTGATTTGGCCATCCAATCAAAGCTTGCCATCTGGCTTACCATCCTTCAATTTTCCCATCCCATACCCCCCTCCTACCAAATATGGCACTAAGTTTCATTTCCAGAAGAAGCTCAACTGTCCACCAGTCCCCCACATGTGCAGAGTTTTCTGAATTTTCTGAAGTTTTCCGAATAACATACTTGGTCCTCGGAACTCGACCTTTCTGACCCAAATACCTTAATATTCAGCAAATTCCGAAGTTTTCCAAAGACTTTGTTTCAACCCTATCCCAAATCACCAAATGACCTCCCCCAGGCTAACGAAAGACCTAACCAGATTAATAGGGTGGAATTTCCCTTGTTATTCTCCAGGTGCAGGTTATTGACCAAGGCTACAAGTGCAGTCACCTTGCCATGCCCAGGATGAAAGCCTGACTGAAATGGGTCCAAAAATCCAACAGCATTGACGTGAACCTGGAGCTGTCGAGCAATCTCCCATTCAATAATCTTGCCAAAAAAGGGAATATTAGAGACAGACTGGTAGCTAGCTGGGGAGTCAGTGACCAAGGATGGTTTCATAAGCAGGGGTCAGACCACTACAGTTTTAAATGTGTCCAACACCCTCCCCTCTCATAAGGAGGGATTGATAACCCCAGTCAACAATGTTCCCAATGTCTTCTGGCTGACTTTCACCAGCCAATAGAGGTAAGCATCTAGTTCACAGCATGATTAGTTCTTTAAAATCAATCTATGCTGCAATTAGGGCTGTTGCAGCGGTAGCTATTTCCGCCAGAAACAGGATTTCTGCAATTAGTGGTACGGTGTGGCAGAGGCTTTCATTGTGCTAGTTTCATTCCGCTACTTCCACTGTTCTGCTAATTTCATTCTGCTACTTCCACAGGCTTCGCAAAATAGCAGAAACATGACATTTTCACTTCTTACGCCATTCCATCAGCGCCACAAAATAGCGGAACAGCGGTTTACCGACAGTTTCCGCAATTTTTCTGCAATTCCGCAATTTTCAGAATGCCAGCGGAATTAGTGGAATGTGCGCAGAAAAGCCACGGTGTGGCGCAGGCAATTCCGAAATGGCGGAATGGAATCATGGCGTGGTAACAGCTGCTGCCGCATCAGCCCTAGCTGCAATCGGCAGCTTCAGCATGAGTTGAGTTCCACCTGTGCTGTGCCCGCTAACCGCCTACCCTCCCACTTCAGCCACCTTGGGTCCTCATTATACTAGGGGGAGCTTTGCTGATGAAGCAGTGGGAGCGGACATCTAGGTGCAACTGTGTTGAAGGCTTTTGTCAAGATACTATTTCAGAAGGCGACAAGGTCATTGAAAGAGCAGCCATCAAAGACAGTGGAAATATCCCCAGAGATAGGGATGTACAAACAGATCGAAGTTCAGCCGTTCGATTGTTTGGTTCGGGAGCCAATTTCAGGTTTGCTCGTTCGGTCTGGGGACCGAGTTTGGGTTTGGTCATTCGATTCAGTGGTGTTCAGTTCGGTTTAGCCATTTGGAAATCAGTTTCGGTCTAGGTATCGTGAAGTCCCGTGATTGTGTTGGAAACCGGAAACTGGAAATTCGAGTGTGTGCAGAGCTTGTGTAGAGAGAGAGCATGTGTGTTGTCGCTGGCTGGCTGTTTGGTTTTGTTTGGTGTGTTTTGGCTGTGTTGGACTGTGTGTTGGTTTTACTGTGTTGGTTTGGCTGGTTGGTGAGTTGGTGGGTGACTGTTTTGTTTGGCTGAAGTTTGTGTGGGACTTTAAAAAAAAATGAAGAGGGTCAGGCTTAATAGGACCTGGAAGCCAGCCAAGGTGGTGGAACTGGTGGAGGAGGAAGAGGTTGCTGGACCTTTGGTGGTGGAGGTCAGCTCCTCAGCAGAGGAGCAAGATGGCACAGGAGTTGCTGCCAGGTTTGTAAAATTTATTTTTACTTTGAGGACAAGAAGAATAGAATACTATCCTTTAGAGCGAGCTCGCTGGTGTGCAGGTGGGTGGGTTGGTGGTGGGCAGTCAGGCACAAACAGTGGGCATCAGCGGGTGGCAGCGGATGTCTGCCACAGAGAGAGAGGGTGTGGGGGGCTCTTCCAGCTGTCAGGCACGAGCTGAAGGAAGCACCCACCCAAACATGTGCCAGCCATCTAGCAAGGGTCTCCTGTTGCCATCCCTAGCACCCCAAGAAGGGCAGGATTTGCATGTGCCAGTCAGGGTTTTTCCAGTTGCCATCCCTAGCACCCAAAGAAGGGCAGTATTTGCACGTGCCAGCCAGGGTATTTCTAGTTGCCATCCCTAGTGCCCCAAGGAGGACAGGATTTGCACGTGCCAGCCACAGAGAGAGAGGGTACTGTGGGGGGCTCTTCCAGCAGTCAGGCACGAGCTGAAGGAAGCACCCACCCAAACACGTGCCAGCCATCTAGCAAGGGTCTCCCGTTGCCATCCCTAGCACCCCAAGAAGGGCAGGATTTGCACGTGCCAGCAAGGGTCTTTCCAGTTGCCATCCCTAGCACCCAAAGAAGGGCAGGATTT
>QEPC01013258.1:1181712-1202331 GCA_003113815.1 Sphenodon punctatus
GAGAGAGAGAGAGAGAGAGAGAGAGAGAGAGAGAGAGAGTCAGATTGGTGGGCTGAGATTGTCTAGCTAGAGGCTGGCTGGCAGGCTTATAGTTTGTTTCCCAAAATGCCACCCTACATCATGCAGTCGGTCAGATAAGCCGGCCGAGGCAGTCTAGTACGAGAGAGAGAGACAGAGAGAGACAGAGAGAGAGGGGGGGAAGAGGGGGGGAGAGGGCAGGTGCCAGGCATTGGGAGGGAGGAAAGCACCTCAGCAGCACAGCAGTAGTAACCCTAGCCTAGATTGAGGAGGTGGAGCTCCATCCCAAGACTGCCCCTGGCATGGGCTGGCATGTGCCACTGCACCATCAATCCTTGTCCAGGAGCAGACCAGGGAATCCCAGCAGCAGAAGGTTCACCTTGGTGAAAAACAACTGCTCCACCAATTTGGCCCTCAGTCTCAGGCAGTGTGGGGAGAAAATGTCCCCCACCATGGAGAACACCCTCTCACTGGGGAAACTGGTTGGTGGGCTGGACAGGATACCCTTGGCCACTTTCGACAGATTCAGCCACATGTTAGCCTTGCCGACCATAGGCCAAGGGATCGCTGCTGGGATCAATACATGGCTCCTCCTTCAGGTAGGTCTCCACGACTGCTGAGGCGCCATTATAGTTCCCTCTGGTAGCTTTGCCTGGGCACCACCTCCATCACTGCCCTCAGCCATGCCACTTCCCCTATTATGGAGGACCCCATGCTCCCCAAAGTGGCCTGCACATTGGCCAAGCTGCTTCTGCTGCTACTGCCAATAGGGCTGCTGCTGCTGGTGCTACTACCGCTAGGGCTGGGGGCAGGGATAGACCCAACTGGCTGAAAGGGGTCCTGCTCCAACTCCCACCATCCCCAGGGGTGTCCTGCTGTATAGCCCTCTCTGCCCGCCATATCTGTCCAACAGTGGCCATAGAGCGCTGTCTGGTGTGCCATGCTGCCCTTGACCCTGGGGTCCAGCATTGTTGCCAGGACATATTCCTCCCACTGCACGAGCTCATCAAAATGCGCCCTCAGTCCTGGCTTCAGCTTCCACACCAGGTCAAGTCCCTCATCAGCCAGTTTCCTACCCTGAGGGCCAAAGACCCGCCCCCCAAGAATCTCGTCCAGCCTCCTGTGGAGACTCTGCACCAGAAGGGTCACCTGGCTGAGGGTGGCGGTGGAGCTGCTCACAGTCTCTGTCATTGCCAGGAACGGTCTGAGTACGAAGACCATGTGAGCCAGGATCTCCCATTCTGCCCCATTGTACCCTGGAGGTATCCCACTGTTCATCACCAGTTGAACCTTATGCAGGGTGACTTTCTGCTCAAGAGGCCGCTCGAGCATCAGGAAGGTGGAATTCCACCGTGTGGAGACATCCTGGATGAGCTGGTGCACTAGGGACCCTTGCTCGGTCTGCTTCTCCTGGAGGAGCTCACTGCCCTTCATGCTCCAGTTAAAGCACCCGCCAGCTTCCGCCCCCACTCGATCAGGGAGCTAAGGGTGCCTGCACCAATCGCTTTCTCCCCCAAGCCCAGAGCATCCCTGACCACAGGATGGAGGATGTGTATGGAGCAAGGGATGCTGATGAAGCCCCTGTCATGGACTGCCTTCAGTATATTGGCCGTGTTGTCCTTCACCACACACCCCTTGGTGAAGGGTGCACCTGGTGTGACCCACTCCCTCAACATGGTGGTTAGGGCTGCCTCAATGGGGATCTTCCATGGCTTCTCTCATGCATGTCAGGGCAGGATTTTGTGCCCTGAAATGCGCGAGAGAAGCCGCGGGAGATCCCTGTTCACACCGGTTCTTTTCCTGTCAGCCGGCTACTCAGGGCTGCCGTGTCTTCCCTCGCCCCTCCCACTGCCTCCACCACTGCCACATTTGAGAATACAGCCTAAGTCTTTAAAACTGTTATTACATGTCATAAAATCTCCAGCAATTTTTTCAACCAGCACAGGCAATCTGAGCAGTCAAATAGTAATTTGCCCATGCCATGTCTTGTTTATATCTTCCTCAAAAAACTCTCTTACCTCCTATTCAGTTTCTTGGTATCTTTGGAACCTTTGCAAACTCGTATTATGATGAAACCCTTCTCCTACAGCTCAACGAACTTGTGTTGACAGATGTCTGGGTAACACCAAGACTTACCTTTTCCTTCTAAAATGATGTTGAGTAGTAGTATGCTTACAAATCTTGATTTTTAAAAGATGAATTGCTTCTTCTAAAAAAAACGACCTGGAACAATCTGTTAATTAACTACCAAACACACATGTTTTTTGAAGTACGAAATTAGATAAATGGGTGAAGATGTTCTTTTTTAACAGCTGAAAAAGAACTCTTGCTGTGAGAGCAGATAAAAAAACCTGAAATTACAGGAAACTTTGAGAGAAGCTTCATCCTGTGAGGTTTCCAACTATTGCTATTTTAACAAAAAAAAAAAAAAGACTTCATAAATTGAAAACTAAATTGTTCAAAGACTGCCTGAACTTTTTTTACTTGCCCATTCCTAAATTAATGCATTTCACTTTCCCTACCATTTCCCCTCTATATCAGTTCTCCCCTTGAAGTCCATTTTATATTACACCCTACTGTAGCACATACCTTTCATTTTGTTTTATCTAAGTTTGCAGCAAACGTTGATTGTACCAATTCAGCAAAGCATTGTTTCTGAAATTGATGTTGTGCTTCCAATTACTCAACACAATTCCTCTCAGATTTTGGGATGCCAGTGATAACAATGTGACACCATGCGGCACGGTCAGTCATGAACTCCTCAGATGCTGAACTCAAGATATTAGTTTTGTGTAAGTTCGGTCTTCAAGTGTCCATAAGGTATTTTGTCTGACCTCTGTGTTTACGACTGTCTAATTTTGCTTATAAAACTTGTTTAGGCAGGTGGGTTACAGGCATGTGAACATGGCCACCTCATCTAAGCTATGCAAGGATCAGGTGAGACTGAATGCCAGCTGATTGGACCATCAGCAGGTAGCATATTTTCTACTTTCCGGTAATACCTGCATTTTTTTGGCACCTGGTGTGTTATCCAACTCCCCCTTCAGATGCTTTGATGCCTGAGAAATGTGGGTCTTTCAAGGACCTTGGAAAGGGGACAGAACCCCGGTGACAGTGAAAAGATTGTAAGCCACCCTGAGCTGCCTGTGGCAGGTGGGGTGGGGTAACAATTTTAAAAAATAAATAAAATAAATAAATAAAAGCCTCCCCAACTTAAGGGAAACCCACAAAACTGAAAAAGCAACAAAAAAAAGATGAGAAGGAAAGCTATATAAACTAATTTCCAGCAACACAAGAAATACAATAGTGATCCGTATAAAGAAATACAATTAGTAGAAATGTGTATCTAAAAATATAAAAGGCGAATGCCTAGGACAGGGGTGGGAACCTTGGGGCTAGGGGCCAAATGTGGCCCTCGACAAGTTTTTATGTGGCCCTTTTCCAGTGCCTGGTTCTAGCCCCTGAGAAAGGAGAAAAAACAAAACAAAAATAAGATAAAATCATAATATCATGTATAAATTAATTAAATTACTCTCACAAGGAAAAAAATCCCAAATATATTAACTCACTTTGACAAACACCCAATGTGTCCTTGTAATTCAGTGTGGGGCTTCCAAAAAAACCTAATCTGTAAAAAACAACTGCAATAAACCACAATGAATTGCAATGTATCATAAGAGGAGTTTTCTTTTAAACAATAATTTAAAAAATCATTTTGTGAATATATATTACATAATGTCACCTATCTTACCAAACAATAAGATGATAATTATTCAGGCTTTCCAAAACCAATAGTGAATGCTATCACGGTCACTTTAGCATAAATTCATACTGTATAAAGACAAATGTTACAAGTTAGAAACAAGTCTTCCACCAAACAAATATACCCCTGACAAACCAGGGGGGGGGCAGACCCCATCAATAATGCGGCCCACCACCCCCTTGGCCTTCCCAGCCCCCCCCCCCGGGAAATTGAAAAGTTTACACCCATGTATCTTAGGACTTCCAATTTATGTTGCTCTTGAATCAAATGGGAGACCAAAGGTTCTTTAATAACTCTTCTCCTGATGTTACTACAAAGTTCACCAATTCTTGTTTTTACAGGTATAGATGTACAGTTCGCATAAATAAGGTTACAAGGGCGCTGAATCACATATATCACATATGTTGTTGAACAAGTGGAGAAATGTCTAAGTGGGTATTCCCAGCTGCCGGAGGCAGCGCGTTTGCAGAGTGGTTGTTCCAGCCCCAGCCAACACCAGAGGGAGCTGCAGGGGCCTGATCGGGGGTTTAAAAAGCACCCAGCTGCCGGAGGCAGCGCGTTTGCAGAGCGGTTGTTCCAGCCCCAGCCAACACCAGAGGGAGCTGCAGGGGCGGTGCAGAGCCTGATCGGGGGTTTAAAAAGGGTCGAGCTGCCAGAGGCAGCGCATTTGCAGAGCGGTTGTTCCAGCCCCAGCCAACACCAGAGGGAGCTGCAGGGATGGTGTGGAGCCTGATCGGGGGTTTAAAAAGTGCCCAGCTGCCAGAGGCAGTGCCGGAGGTGCACACCCGGGCAGCGCGACTAAGGGCTGCGCGCACAAGGGCGCACCCTTGTGTGCGTGGCCGAAGGCATGGGCCGAAGGCGGGGCGACTTGTTATTTTGTCGCTTTATCTAACAAAGTAGGCCACCGGGCTGTAAGTATGTCTACCACCAAGAGGTCACGCCCCGAGCTGTCGACAAACTCCCCTCCAGCCCAAAATCTCCCGAAGCAACGGCGCTTGGATCAGTTTTTTCCAGTAAAAGCGACGCGCCAGAAGAAGGGCTTACAAGCTACAACGGCGCCAGCTTTACCCTCCGAGGTGGCACCTTGCCAATTAACCCCTGGGGAGGCACGGGATACATTCTTTTCTCTTTCGAGACATTCAACCCCGGATGGCTCTCAGCAGAGTATGTATATTCAGTCTTCTAGGAGGCGGGGTGATCTCCCAAGAGATGTTTCATTGACTGAATTTCTTACAAATCATGTGGCATTAACGGCTGACTCTGTTCACTTCATGTGTACTCAAGTTCATCAAATCCACGAAAAATTAGATTTGATGCTTTTTCCAAATACAGACCATAGGGGGGTAACTCTGGGGTGCCTCCCCCTAGTTTGGAAGGGATGATGAGAGTACACTCACCACGGGCCCTTGTATTTGCCAATAGCCATTCAGGCTCCCCCTGTTCACCGGGGTTGGGAACTCAATTGGCAGAGGCACCTCCTTCCTTGCAAATAATTGCCAACTGTAATCAATCTTTGTTAGATCCTAGGCAGATCCTGTTATCAAGTTAGGCAGATCTTTTCAAGCTGTCATTATTTAATTTGATTTTTACAATATTACCCTGGGAGGGAAGGCACCCCCCGGTATGGAGCTCAGTTCTGGACACAGCTGAACAGCTTAGGCTTCTGTTAAATCACCCAATACAGAGGCTTTTCCCCATTACAAGACATGATATTAAGCTGGTCAACCACCTATTTATATCCAGGGACAAACAAGTAATAAAAGTTGAATTTATGTCCCCAGGAATTATAGAGCATATATGGGCAGATAGAGATTCCCTGGAGACGAGATCTGTGTATGTTTCTAGGGCTTTCCTAACCAGCGCTGGGGATGTTCTGACCCACTGCAAACAGGAGGGGCCTGTAGGAGGTGTGGAGCTCCCAGGTAGAACCAGTGCTGACTTTCTAAATCAGCACATAAATAATGTTGCCGCTCAGAGTGGCCTACCTCCTCCCATGGGGAATTCGATCAGAGGGGCCATGCCGGTGACCCCAGCTTCTTCTCAGGGGGGGGGTGTCCTCAGGTAGCATGGAGATCGACCTGGGGGCTTTTTCTGGTACGGGTCAGTTGGCCCAGGCCTCAATACGAGCCCCCCCTGCCTGCCCCCCCGCTAGTGCCTTCGGTGGGTGCAAGAGTGACAGTACAGCTGAATTACAGCTGCTCTCTAAGTTGGAACAGCTGTGTGCCCAGTTAAATCAACTTAGGCCCAGGGATACACCATCAGGGAGCCTAGTTCGTATTGACTGAGATAGAAGGCAGGATTCTACTCTGGACCTAGGGTGTTCAGGGATAAGATCACTAGGACTATCCGTAGTAGAAGTGGATTCCCCTTCCGCGGCTCCTCCGAATGGTAAGGGGGCGGGGTCCCAGGGGACTGTAAGAGTCCCCTGCAAATCATCAATGGGAGCCCAGCCTCCGGAAGAAGGAATGGAGGAGATCTGTATTACCTCCTCCTCCCTGGTTTTCCAGCAGATGGTGGGTTAAGGGCAGGTCGGAGGTGCGTACAGGAACAAGTCCATTGAGGACCCCCCCCGGTAGCTCGGAGTTATGGGAACCAGTTGTTCAACATTCTTTGGAAGGGTCTCAAGGAGTTAATCTAGGGCATTCCAGTAAGGGGGTCCCCGAAAGGGGCCATAACGGGACGATTGATCTCCCATGACAATTACAGCTAAACCCCATTAAAATAGCATCCTGGAACATTTCTGGATGAAAGGCACGTTGCCAGGAAGTGGGGTTCTCCTCTATGCTGGGCACTTGGGACATCTGCCTGCTCCAGGAGACATGGATGTTGGAGGATATGAGCTTGCCTGGTTTTACCATAATATCCACTGAGGCTACGTCATCGAGAATCTGTGGTCGCCCCAGTGGGGGATTGGCGTTAGTTATCCCAAATTCTTTTAATGCATGTGTAACTTTAATAAATAGCTACAAGTCTTACTTCTCTCTTTATCTTTGTAAACTCCCCTCAACAACTGAGTTACTGTTAGGAAATATATACATTCCACCTTTAGCTTCCAGCTACTTTGATGAAGACATCTGGGAGGAGATCTGTTGTAGGATAGAGAATGGCTTCCAGATGTTCCCGGCTGCTCATCTTATTATAGGCGGGGACTTTAATGCAAGGCTGGGTGATTGGCAGGGGCCTGGAGCAGGGCTGGGCCCCCTTTTTTTTCAAGGGGTGCCTCGCCGTAAAGCCCAAGACTCGGTGATAAATTTAAATGCTAGACCTATGAAAGATTTTGTGGAAGAATTGGGGTTGGTGATTCTGAATGGAAGGGTGAAGGGGGACTGGGATGGGAATTTCACATTCCATGCCCCCCAGGGTTCGAGTACCATAGATTTTTTCCTGACATGGCCGTCTTTATTCCCGAGGGTTCTGGACCTTAGGGTCTTGCCCTGCCTCCACTCAGACCACTTCCCCTTGCAGGTTTCCTGGGGGGAATTAAGGAGGTCTGATATAGGGAGAAGGGTCAGGGCAGGGAAGAATACACAATTAGCCCAGAGGGTGTATCGGCGGGTCCATTGGTCCCTGAAGGTGGCACAGCATTTCCGGGCTTTGGTGGCAGACCCGGAGCTGGAATTGTTATGCGCTGAGGTAAAGACAGGGAAGGTCGATGGTCTGGTGGGTTTGGATTATGTCATCACTCACCTTGAACCCCTTTTCCATCCCGAGATGCCTACACCCACCCCCCTGAGCAAGTGTGACAGGGGATGGTTTGATAAAGATTGCCAGGCATCACATACTCGCCTCAGAAGGTTGGCTCTATTACTGAAGCAGCGCCCCTCAGATGTCAATAGACTGTCCTTTTTAAATTCTAGGGCAAGGTATTGTAAATTATTGGCCCATAAACGGATGTTATTCTATCAACAGCAATGGGCTCGGCTGGATAAGGCATCTAGAAGTGGGAATCCGTACAGTTCTGGGGTTGTATTAGACAAATGCAAGGGGGGGGGGGAGTGTTGGTCCAGCTTCAGTCGAGCTGTCTCCAGAGATCTGGGAGGGATTCTATCAACATATTTTTTCACTCCCTCATCCGGCAGGTGGGGCCCCAGTGGTTGGAGAATTTGATTCCTTTCCCCACTGGCCCCCTGTGCGTGAGGAGGAGGTGTTGGAATTAATTGCCCAGAGTAAGAACGGGAAGGCACCGGGGATGGATTATGTTATGGCGGAGTGCCTAAAGGAGATTCCAGAATGGTGGGCAGGAATCTTGGCTCTGATTTTTTCGCACATTAATGCATCCGGGAGGATTCCTAGATCCTGGATAAATGGTATAGTGATACCCATCTTTAAGAAAGGAGACCCTAGGGTCGCAGGGAATTACCGCCCGATTAGCCTCCTAAGTGTTATCGGTAAGTTGTTTGCGAGGCTTTTGCTATCTAGACTTCAGGACTGGTTGGAGGAGGAGAAGGTTATCGTTCCTGAACAAGTGGGGTTCCAGAAGGGCCGATCCACAGTGGACCATGTTATGGTCCTGGCTCATTTGGTGGAGAAAATGGTTAGCCAGGGTCGGAAGGCTTACCTTTGTTTTATAGATCTTAGGATGGCGTTCGACTCTATCTGCCGAGCGCGATTATGGGGGAAGATGAGGGAGCGTCAGATAGATCCGAGGCTTTTGGCATTGATCTCCCATTTACATGAGAATAATACTCTCCAGGTGAAATGTAACAGGAAGGGAGAGCTGTCTCAAACGGTGAAGGTGGATAAGGGTGTAAGACAGGGTTGCCTTTTGGCCCCGAGTTTATTTAACGTTTACCTGAACGATCTCCCTAAATACATCTTAGAGGCAGATATACATCCTCCCCGAATTGGAACTCACAGGATAGGAGCTATCCTCTACGCCGACGATACAACCCTGATTTCGTGCACCTCAGTGGGGCTCCGCCGGGCGATGCAACGAATGGGGGAGTATTGCCATCAGGAGGGTTTGGAAATAAATTACGGGAAGACTAAGGTTTTGGTCATCGGGAAAAGGAAACATAGTGTTAGGCATGAGTGGAGGATTGGGGATTATCAGATACAACAGACTGATAAATTTCAATATTTGGGGGTATATTTTTCGAGCTCGCTTAGATGGAATGATCATTGGCGGGTGGTTAAGGTGAGGGCAGGACAGACAGCAAATGTAATACGTGGGTTCTTCTTCGGTAGAGGGGGCCAGATGATTTTGCCGGCCTCTCGTCTCTTCCAGGCCAAGGTAATAGCACAGTTACTTTACGCCTTCCCAGTGTGGGGGCCGGATTTTTTAGAGCTATTGGAGCCGATCCAGAACGGATTTTTGAGGGCTATCTTGGGGGCCCCGCAGGGAACTCCACAGGTTTTTCTAAGAGTGGAGTCAGGTCATCTTCCACTGCGAGTCCCGGCAATTCAGTCCCTTATCCGCTTTTGGCTTAAAGTAATTCTACTCCCAGAGGGCGAGGATTCCCTACTGAGAAGGGCACGGGATGAGGGGCTGTTGAGCTCCTGGTTGGAGAAGTTGTCAAATATCTTGGGCAGGTTGGGGCTTCCAGTGGATGGGTTGCGCTCTCAGAATACTATGCAAGCCATGACAATGGTTAAACAGAGACTGAGGGACCAACAAGCCCAAATAGATGCGAGTATGTTAACTGCGCAGAAGGTGAACCCGGCTTACAAGGTTCCGGCTCTTCGGCTGGGAGAGGAGTGCTATTTGGGGCTTTGGGAGAAGTTTACAGCGAGGCGTGCTTTTACCTGCCTTCGCTTTGGAATGTTTCCCTCGGCAGTACTGGAGGGCCGTTATAGAGGGATCCCCTGGGGGGAGAGAGGCTGCTTATCTTGTCTGATGCAAGTCCCTGACACAGTGCGACACATTCTTTTTGTGTGTCCAAAATACGCATCTAGGCGGGTATCGGTTATGGGGATTCTTAGCCAAGTGCAGCAGAAGTTTCCTTATGCTGACCCCTTAGACTTGTGCCTTACTTATAAGGATACTAAATTAACACGGGCAGTAGCAGGCTTTGGCCAAGCAGTTTGGAGGGAGAGACGAAAACAGCTTGCGGGGATTGGACTTTCCGAGGAACCGGGCATGCAGCCATGATTCAATAAGGATGATTGTTTATACTCAAACTGTTTTAATTTGTTAAATGCTTAATCTGTAAAAAATTGTGATTATTATCAAGCGATGTGGGTTGTTAGCTTGCTAGTGAGACATTTTATTTTGTATTTTTGGCTGTTATTGCCAATACTTTTACTTGTGGTTTACTGCATTGCCACTTAACTTAGTGTATTGCTGAGGGTGGAGTATTTTGTGCAGTTTAGAAATTTTGTCTTGATCGTGAATTTTGAATTAAGTTTTTTTATCATCTTGCTTTATACTAAGGTTGAAGATGAAATTTCATAATTCTGAACAACGTGTATATAATTATAATATTTTCATTAATCCGGTGTGTAAATTTAGGTTTTGCAATGATAAATGTTGCTTGATGTTTTATGCTTGTTTCGTTAACAGTGTAGCCATTATTTTTAAGGATGCCAGGTCAGTGAGGTCAGTGAGGAGGGTCTAGAGGGTCTAGAGGGTCTCCATCTGGAGTTTGGATTTGGCCGGAGACAGGGTAGGGATACTGCTGATATACTGTGCACCCACCTATACAGCAGCCTCCCTACATGCGGTGAACGAGCTGGTGTCGGAGGTGATCTTGCAGTCCCCCAGGATGATAGTTCTGGGGGACTTCAATATCCATGCTGATGCCAGTCTTGGAGGGGTGGAGCATGAGTTCATGGCCGCCATGGCAACCATTGACCTGTCTCAGAGAGTAGTGGGCCCCACACATATTGGAGGACATACCCTGGACATGATATTTTGCACAGGCCTTGAGGTGGGGGATCCATTGGTGGGGGAGGTAGCAACAGTGCCCTTATCATGGACGGATCATTATCTCTTCCGGGCAGATATCCTGGTGCATGTCCGTCCTCAGGAGGGTGAGGAACCAGTTAGGTTGGTTCATCCCCAAAGGCTTATGAAACCTGAAAGGTTCCAGGTAGCTTTAGAGGATGTTTCCTCTGACCTTGATGGCCACTCACTCGATAACCCAGGTGGAATATCAGGCTGATGGAGGCCATCGACAGTATGGCTCCCAGGCGTCCGCTCCTGAAATACTGACAACACAGCTTGCCATGGTATACACTGGTGAGCTGCAGCAGATGAAACAGGAAGGGCAGCAGGAAGGGCAGCAGTTAGAGCGATGGTGGCCCTCAGACTGTGTCACCCTCAGATGTGGGGGATGCTCTTGGGACTGTTTGAGACACCAATTATGAATTAGATTCATGCCCGTCCTGACTGGCTAAGGCTAACTGGGAGACATTGGTGCCATTGCTGGAGGGGATAGTCAACACCTCCCTTGGGGAGGGCAGGGTGTCGGGCTGTCCCAAGGAGGTGGTGGTGTGGCCCCTGTTCAAAAAGCCATCTTTGGACATTGATGTCCTTGGCACTTATTGGCCAGTCTCTAACCTTCCCTTTTTAGGGAAGGTTATTGAATGGGAGGTGGCTCAACAGCTTCAGGGACATTTGGACCAGATTAATTTTTTCAATTTCTCACAGTCGGGCTTTCATCCGGGTTATGGCATGGAGACTGCACTTGTGGCCTTGGCCGACGACCTCTTCCGTGAGTTAGACTGGGGTCATTCAACCCTGTTGATCTTGTTAGATCTCTCAGCTGCATTTGATACCGTTGATCATGAGTTTTTGGGTGACTCGGTTGCAGGACTGGGCAGGGATTGTCAGGACTGTTATTGAATGGTTCCACTCATTCCTGGCCAGGAGAACCCAGCTTGTGGTGCTGGGAGAATTTTCATTTCCCACCTGGGGCCTCACGTGTGGAGTACTACAGGGTTCCATCCTATTCCCTCTCCTGTTCAACGTGTATGTGAAGCCTTTGGGAGAGGTTATTAGGGAGTATGGAATGAGTTGTCATAAATGTACTGATGACATCCAGCTATATCTTTCATTTCCCTCCAACTCAGGCCCTGCACTCTCGATACTTACCTGGTGTTTGTCTGCTATAGGGGATTGGATGCGGGAAAGCTGCCTGAGACTAAATCCTGACAAGATGGAGGTGATGCTTGTGGGCAAGGCCGAGGGGGTGGTGGCCCCCATTATTGATGGGTCTGCCCCCCCTGGTTTCTCATGTCTGGAGTCTGGGGGTGCTCCTGGACCCACAGCTCTGCCTGGATGCTCAGTTGACAGCTCTGGTGAAAGGAGCATTTTGCCAGTTACATCTGGTGCGCCGGCTTAGGCTGTATATCTCGAATACAGATCTGGCCACGGTCATCCATGCTTTATTACCTCAAGACTGGATTACTGCAGCGTGCTCTATGTGGGGCTACCATTGGTATTGGTTCAGAAACTTCAGCTGGTGAAGAATGCGGCGGCCCGTCTCTTAACGGGGATGAGCCAATGCGAGCATATAACACCGGTGCTTCGCTCTCTGCACTGGCTGCCATTAGGTTTCCAGGCTCAATTCAAGGGTTGTGCTGACCTTTAAAGCCCTAAATGGCTTGGACCCTACTTATCTGCAGGACCGCTTCACTCTTCGGGTCCTGGAGCGGCCCCTGCTGCTGACTGGGGGTGCCCTCCTCAGGGTTTCCTGGTTTTACCGGGTGTCTACTATAAGGAGGGCATTCTCCATGGCTGTGCCGCAGCTCTGGAACTTCCTCCTGTTGGAGATCCACTTGGCTGCTGACCTCCTCTCTTGCTGTGAAATGGCATAGACCTAACAGAAGTCCTGCAACTTGCTCTACAGCTAGTCTCTCTCTGTCAAGACTTCATTTGGGCCCCCTGCCCACCCTTCTTCTGGAACCAGACCATTGACCTCTGATCACGTAATAATATATGCTTTGTATATATTTGAAGTAGTCAGAGTAGGTGAGGGAATATATGTTAAAATGCAAGTGCTTCATTAATAATTGGTATGTTAAATTGTGTCAAAATCACACAGCTGAGGCTATAAGCAATAGTTCCGCAACCAGGTCCTCTTGCCCCTGGAGTTCTCACCCATGCAACCTACTGGCAGTGTCTTCCACAGCGTTTCTGCCAACTGGTGATGCTCTCCCACAACCATCCTCATAAACAGTCTCTACCTGCCCTGTTACTAAGAGCACTTCCCCTTGAGGATGGTACCCTTCTAAATAAATAGTCATTGCAGGCTGCCAGGCATCGGTGGAGCCACAGCAGAGGCCTGGCCCAGGCTTGATGGAGGCTGGCACGCATACGGGGCTGGGCATTGCAGGATGGCACCCTACTCGCCAGATCTCACCAACCAACTCTTCTGAAAATTGGTCAAGTACCCTTGCCCGGTGGTGGTTCTCGTGGCCAGCCAGTCACTGCCTGCCACGATGGCAACTAGAAATGGAGAATCCAGCATAGAGAGAGCAGAACTGGAGTCCTGCCAGCCTGCAATACCCAACCAAGTAGGGGTGCCAGCCACCAAGCCCTGGCCAGGCCTTTTCCACTACTCCACCAATGCCAGCCTGCAATACCCCACCCATTTTGGGTGCCAGCCACTAAGACCCAAGTCTCCCCAGCCTCTGCTGCTGTTACTGCTAGGTCTCAGCCTGCAGGTCCAGGCAACCCAGGGTTCCAAGCAACAAGTCTTCCTGGTCTCTGATGCTTCTGGGTCTCAGACAGCCAGGCCTGGTGCCATGGACACCCCTAGGGGCCCAGCACCAAGCCTGCCTGCCCAGGCAACCCAGGGTGTCACACCTTCCTGATCTCTGCTGCTGCTGCCACTGGGTCTCCGATGACCTACAAAGCCACCCCAGGAACCCCTGGGGGTCCCTGGAGCACCCCAAGCCTCCCAGCAGGACTGGACTTTCTGAACATTTGAGGGAGGGTCCAAACTCCGCCGGACCAAACCCACGAACCCGAACTAAGTTTTTAGCCCGAACGTTCAAACATCCGAACAGCCGCACTCCATTCTGTTTGCACACCCCTAACTTCAAGTTTTTCTTGTTATGACAATAATGAGTGTTAAATGTGCCCACTGTGGCGTCCATTGGCCCACGCACCACTGTCACATTTGTTAAGGGGCATCCAGATGTTTTCCCTGGAGTTTCCACAGGCATGGTGGCAGCTATCCCAGACTGTGATGCCAGACACTTCCAGACTGATGACCTGGGCTAGATGCTGCTACCAAACCTGGGGAAAGACCTGCCCAAGCAGGTTATCATTCATGGTAGCCCACTATTCCCAGCTTGGCTTCCTCAGTCATGGGGGCCACTCTATCATCACCTTTCATAGGGGTTGGAGGTGGGCCTTAGTGTAGCACAGGAGCGAGGCTGACTGGCTTCACATTTGTGCAGGCTGGCACCTTAACCCCCGCCCCCCAGGCTCGGCCTCATAAGGATTTGTTCCACAGCTGGATCCAATCCTGACCAGGGTGCGAACAGTCCCGATCCTAAATTCCAAATGTCTATGAGGTTTAGCCAGCACTATCATATTTCAGAGCGCAGCCTGAAACCTTAGTGTGGCAATTAAGTATACTGGGAGCTACTGTAGTATCCAGAGTACAAGTGTGTTATGCTTACCTGAACAGGTTTATACAGAGGCCTACAATTTTATTTTATTTTTTGACTGACCTTTGAAGGGAGGTGTAGCACTTCTGACTTAAATAGTATCTTATTAAAGTCACATAGTGCTTCTGAGTACTTCCCAACAGTCCCTGTTGTCTGTATAGTTTCCCTCAGGAGAATACTAACTCTATTTTCACATGATCTGTCTTTTCATTTTTCCTAACAATCTGTTAAAACTGTGTGTCAGAGCATTATTTTTTTCCAATTCTGAGACTTCTCTGTAATCTTGGTGTTCTTATAATACAATTTAAGTGTCTTTCAGTATCTGACAAATTCCTGGATTACCTTTGATTACAAATATAATGAAGTACTATTGGCTTTGCCAATACTACACACAAACCCATGAAAGTGTTCACGACACTTCAGTCAACAGCAGCTCCCAACATTGCTGAACCAAAGTAGGAAGCTTGCCCTTTATGCTGAAGGGAGAAGAATTGAGCAGTAAGACTGGAAATTGCTTTTATTCCAAATGTTTGAGTATTTATGAATGTAAGAAATAAAAGCCTTGAACACACACACAGCCAGCAACCAGGAGATTTAGACTGAGTTTTACAAAGTAATAAAGTGGGTTATTAAATATAGGTAGATTTTGTTTTTCCATAAATGTCTACAATTTATATGACGCAGGGAGCATTTTGTTACCTACTACTAGTATAATACACATTTATTGGTGAATGAATGGCTTTGCAATGATAATTTCTCCTCTTTAACAGTAGACTGTAAAAAAGACAGACTGTAAAGTGTGTTTGTGTGTGTGTGGGAGATTGTGGGTGTTGGAGAATGGGGCAGGGGGAGATTTTTCCATAAATGTCCCTGGCAGTGGATAGATGTTCCTTCAATGCAATATTTATCTAGTCTTTTTAGAGTGAAACATTTGGCCCCAAACTCAGGACTATAGTATTTATTTAGTGAACAAGCATGGTTAATGAATATAACACATCTTATAAATATAATAAATTTCACTAACAGATATTGCCAGTTTAAATTAAACCAGTAAATTGCAATATAAAGGACTACATGAAAAATTGATTGAAACAAAAAGAGATGTACTGAACATAGTTGGAAACCGTTCAGGTATTGTACCCTTCACATATTTAAGAAATCACTTAACCGTACATTCTGGTCCTAGGGAGGGTAATGGACCAAAATATTGATCTCTCAATAATAAGAGCTGGAATGAATACCCACAAAATGGGTATACCCAACAAATTTCCAGCACCCAAATAGACTTGACAACATTGAGTATTTATCAGTACCCAATTGTGACCTCATTCAGGTACCTGATGTCCAGGTAGGCAAATGCCAGCTTGGGAGCTCTTCTCCACTGCTACAATAGGTGTAAACAATCCTGCCTCTGCTTTACCTCACCCCTGGGTGGCCTGTCTCTAGGATGCCCAAACCTGGGGTACCGGCCATAGGTGGGGCTTCTCTCAGTCTATTCAGTGGACAACCACTGCATCTCTGTACTTGGTTGGTGGTTGCTCAAGGCAATCCTATAAAATTGTGGACAGCAGTCTAGATCATCCAGAAATCCACCTACAACTCTATGGTGTGGGAGAGGGGCACTGTGCAGGCAGACTGAAGGCTTCAGAAACCACTGAGTCTATTTAAAATGGACCCAGGTGAGGCTGGATGTGGGAAGATGAGGGGGTGCAACATCAGAACATCTCTGAGAGTGGCTAGTCCCGCATCCTTCAGAAGACACCCAACAATATTTGTGGGGGAAATGGCTGCCCAAGGGCTGGTTCAAAAAAGATGTTCTGACATACCTCTTAAGTGTACTGGACTGTGCAGGACATCATGGGTTTGAGCAAAACTCCTGATGGGAGTTTAAGGTGACCTGTGTATTGGCTGACTGAGTCATTTTTTACATCATAGTACCGGCTCAGAAAGTTGAAGGAATGAAGTGTGAAGTCCATGCGGAAGAGTTTGTTACAATTCTCATTCCGCACTTCCTCAGTCTAGAAGAAGTGACAAGACCAACAGAACTCTGTTGGCATAATTGTTAAAGTTCCCGCTTGCTGTACAATTTGAAGCTGTCATTCCGTGTGTTCGAATCCCCACTGTTCCATGTCGCTTAAAATATATTCTTTAAAAGGTCTACATTACTGTTATTCTAGGTTAATCATAAAATTATTGATGTGTTGTGTTATCGGGACACAATGAGCAGTGTCCCCTCCTTCCCCCTCTAAGCACTCAGAGTCACAGGCACATCTGAGAGATGAGCTCAGCTGAGTGAATTACATTCATCTGTATCATTGAAAATTTGCTTTCTAGTGCGCCAGGACTGTTTTTTGTATAGCATTAATAAACCTTTGTATGTCGTCACTCACACTCAGAATGTTACTTCAAATTAAATACTGTTCTCTTCTACTTTTTAATTAAAAAATATATTTCTAACTTTAAATGTTAACTTAAAACAAGAATGATCACTCTGCGTCTCTCTACTGCTTTTACTGAGGTGCCCTGCACCGGCGTATACCGTCCTGACTCCCCTTCCATGTGCCTACCACATAGACAGAGTGAGATGGCTTAAAGCTGTAGCTGGACGGACCTGCCCCACCTCACCCACACGGATCATTTAATTAGTAACGGATGCACACCAATAAGCACAGTCCTTCCCTGTGACTGACAGCTGACAGTCACAGGCATTTAATGCAGGTAGGAAGGCTTTATTTCACGTTGGCCATGTGAAAGCATGGCCCCCTCTAAGCCCTCGGAGTCACAGTCACAAGAGATGATGAGCTGAGTGAATGACATTCATCTGAATGAATGTGAATGACACATTCACATTGTGAATTCAAATTCACAGGTGTGTGAATGACATTCATCTGCATCACACACCCGCCGCCATGCCTACCTCTTTGTTATGTTAACAGTTAACACTAAACAGCTAACTGCAGTAAGTAGGGTTGGGACTGGGAGTGAACATTATGTGAACTCCCCCACCCTCTAAGTGTTCCACCCTCTCTCCTTCTAGATTTTCCCTGCACTGCAGTCTTTGATTGACTGGGAAATTATAAGTCCCCTACCCCCATTTCCGTACCTCCCCCTCCCCCCGGGGCCAATAGTTTTTCCAAGTTCTAACTTATTATTATTATTATTATTATTATTAACAAACATTTATATAGTGCAAGCAGTGTACCTGGCACTTTACAAAGTAATAAAACAGACACGGTCCCTGCCCCTGGGGCTTACAATCTGAGAAACAGGAGCTGGGGGAGAGACTTAGGAAGGGGAACAGAGGGAGAGACAAGGGGTCTAACATTCATGAAGATGCGAGGTCTCAAGTGCACATACTTGGCTTGGTTACGATGAGAATGACAGCAGGCAGGTCCATGTTGCAAGGATAAGGGTAAACCGATCATAGGTATAGGAATAGTGGCTCAGCAGGATAAAGAGTCAGACAGAGCAGAGCGAAAGAGGTGAGTTTTAAGGAGAGATTTGAAGGTATGAAGGGAGGGGGCAAGGCGGATGTGGACAGGGAGGGAGTTCCAGGCATGGGGGGCAGCAAGTGAGAAGGGACGAAGGCGCTTAGGGGAGCAGGGAAGGCGTGGAAGGGTGAGAGAAGGGACAGAGGAGGAGCGAAGTGCACGGGCTGGAGTATGGAGGGCGATAAGTGCAGAGAGGTAGGGGGGAGCAAGGTTGTGAAGAGCTTTATAGGTGAAGACTAGGCGCTTGTGCAGGATTCGTTCAGGAAGGGGAAGCCAGTGAAGCGAAGAGGGGAGGGGCTGCACATGGTCGAAGTGACTGGCGCGGTAGATGACCCTGGCAGCAGAGTTTTTGACAGAGATGAGGGGTACTTGCCATGTACCTGGTACATAGTTTGAAATGTTTGATTGTGGTTAAACTGTGGTTAGTGTCATGTTAGAAAACACCCTTAGTGCACTCACTGCATCTGCATCTATCTCGATTGAAGAAACAGTAGAGATATACAGGCAGGGAGGGACTGGGAGGGTGGAAATAGCATTAATCCAATGCTATTCAGTTACAGGAAACTCCTCCCTCCCAACCATACAACTGTGTCCTCTTTAGTGTGACTGGCTGCCTGGTCTGACTGGCTCAACTGGCTATTGGATGGCTAAGCTATATTCTTCTGCTCGTAACAACCCCTTCCCCCCAACTCCGTCTGCCCCACTGCCACTGTCTGCCATTCCTGCCTCTTATAATTTATAAGAGCCTTTGTATATGGATTGTGTAGTTAACAAAGGACAGTGAAATAATTGCCTAAGAGAGAGTGATTTTTGGAGACAGGTCCCACTCCCTGTCCAAGGATGAGGGGAAAGCACAGGAAAAGACAGATACACAGGGAAAGACAGATCATTGGTGGGTGCTCCTATCCTGAAAAATTGATCTATGCTTCAGAGTTCTGCCTCTGAGATCCAAATTAATGAACATGTTTTATTACGGTCAGAGACCATATAGCAAAAGGTACAAATAGTGAATAAACAAAAGACAGAGCCACTACACCAACATAACAAAGTGGGTGGCACAATTACAACATATAATACGAGTTAAAATAATATGCTCAGAGCAAGCCACCAAAGGACAAAGCTGGCCCGAGTATCTGCAACCAGTTAAGGCACCCTATACTCCTGAGCAAAAATGACTAGCAAAAGTGGTAGCCTGGTGTAGACTACCCATTTCCAGGGGGTTTGGGCCTAAAATAAACCTTAAAGTAGCATCGCATCAAGCAAGGTATTGGGGAATAGGCATATAACCAATGCTACAACAAACCAGGAATCCAGTCCTAGAGGAAAAACTCCAAGTGCTATTTGGAAAAATCAGTCAGTACACAAGGCTTAAAATCCAAAAAATCCTGCCTACACTGAACTGCCTTAACTAAGAAAGCAGCAAGATTTTTAATATCCTGAGGATCGGGGGAATCGAGCAACAAGTGCAGAAGGGCCGGATCAGATCGCCCTGAAAGAAAGCTCAGACGGGGTCCCAGATGTTCGTCCCTTAAGGCATCATAGACATGACAGCGCAGGATAATACGTCTGACCGTTTCTACGGCGTCATTGTCAAAGGGACACAACCACTCTAAAAATGGAACACCCTGTATGCGGCCCTCTGAAACGTGTGAAGGGAGTTGACCCTGGCATTGAAAATGAGGTTCTTAGCTCTAGTTGAAACAGCAGAAGCAAGTTACGTGTTTGGCCGTTCGTGTTCGGCCGTTCGTGTTCACCCGTTCGTGTTCGGCCATTCGTGTTTGGCCATTCGTGTTCGCCCGTTTGTGTTCGGCCGTTCGGCGAGTTCGTGTTCGGCCGTTCGGGCATTGAAATCGCGCGAGAGCCCGAAATCGAAAGCGGAAGCACCGAAAAACGGAAATTCGTGTGCGTGCGGAGCTGTGTGGTGAGTGAGTGTGTGTTTGACACAGTTGGTGTGTTTTGGGCTGTGTTTGACTGTGCTTGCTTTGTTGGATTGGCTGGCTGTGTGTTTTGGTTCGGTTTGTGTGTTGGGTGAGAGAGAGAGATCTTGTTGTTTTTTAAAAAAAAGAAAAAATGAAGAAGGCTGTGGTGAGGATCCCCCAGCTGGGGGCCAACTTGTCAGCGCTGCCACAGCTGCCACTTGAGGAGGAGGAGGTGGCTGAGGCGGCTGCCCTGGTGACGACTACGGCAGCGGCGGCTAGGACTACTGCTGCAGTTGGTGCTGCTAGTCCACTAGTGGCTTACTCCTCGGATGAGGAGGAAGCGGTGGGCTCTGGAGCTGCTGCCAGGTTCGTAAAAAAATGTTTTACTTTGAGGACAAGAAAGGCTCTATCTGTTGGAGAGATCTCACTGGCATGTGTGTGGGTGCGTGGGCGGTGGGCATCAGTCAGGCACAAACAGTGGGCATCAGCGGGTGGCAGTGGATGTCTGCAACAGTGATGGAGGGTAGGGTACTGTAGTGTGGTGGGCTTTGGCACGAGCAGCACCCCCACCCAAACATGTGCTAGGCTAGCAAGGGTTCCAATCTCCAGTTGCCTTGCCATCCCATTCCCTATGCATATGTACCCTAAGGGCAGGCTCTTTCCTCCAGCCAGGGTTGTTGTTGTTGTTATTATTATTATTATAATTAACAAACATTTATATAGCACCAGCAGTGTACCTGTGGCATCATCTTTACAAAGTAATAAAATACAGACACGGTCCCTGCCCCTAGGGCTTACAATCTGAGAGACATAGGAAGGGGAACAGAGGGAGAGACAGACAAGGGGTCTAACATTCATGAAGATG
>QEPC01013258.1:1205644-1249053 GCA_003113815.1 Sphenodon punctatus
CAGTGGTCTGAGGCGAAAAGAGATGGTGATTCGGCAGGCTGGCTGCTACTCGAAGCCACTCTCTCCACCCTCCACCCCTGGTGCCTGGAAGTCTACTCCTAGCTGAGTCAAATGACTTCCCCCTACATTTGGCCTTCCAGTGACCTGACAGACCACGTTTTAGCCACCCGAACACAACCGAACGCGATCCGAACTTAACGAACTGTTCGGCCATTTCGTCGTTTGCTGTTCGGATCTGTTCGGTGTGTTCGCCATTTAGCCGTTCAGTGTTCGGTTCCGTTCGGTATGTTCGCGTTCGTGTTTGTGTTCGGTTGTCCGAACAGGCCGAGTTTGGGCTGAACACCAAACTACCGAACCGCGTTCGCCCATCCCTATAATACGCCATTTGGCCATGATCCAGGACCCAGGTCGTGTAATCCCTCATATGGATGGAGGAACGAATCTTGCTAATTTCCTCCTGATGATAAATATCCGCCATCCTAGTTAACACCTCTTTCCTAACAGTATCGAAGGACTTGTGTGAGAGGTATTCCATAGAAAGGCCGATTGATCTCAAATACACCTCTGCTGAGCGGGTCCAAAGGCTAACAAATGGGTCTTGCCTAGCAATTTTCAGCAGATTCGAACACTGATTCGTAGACAGTTGAACCCAAAATCTTAGTGATGTCTTCATTGCCACCTGAGACCACGCCTTCTGTCCCAATTCCAGCCTTACAGCTGCATGGGGTGTACCTCTTGGATGACCCACCATACCCATAAGAAACTTAGCCTGAAGGGAGTCAACAGCTTGGGCAGAAGAAAAAGCCCAAAGTTTGGCCCTATACATAATTTGGGCCCAAACCTTACTATTAAAGACCCTTAAAGCTGAGGGGATAGCACTCCTGCCCTGCCTTGTAAAGAACCCATATATTGCGCTCAAAGAACCATGAGCAGCAACGATAGCCCTAGCTACATGCTTCTTCCAACCTACACTTCTATGGAACAGGAGCCCAAGTATCTAAATGATGGAACTTGCTGGATGGCCTAACCCCCTATGGTCCACTGAAACATCTTCTTTTTGGAAAAAAACATAATTTTAGATTTGCTAACATTTATGGTAAGTTGGTTACTTTAGCAAAAACTAGTGAAAGCATGTAGTTGGTGAATAAGTCCTTTCTTAGTTTGTGACATGAAGGCCACGTCATCAGCGTAGATGAGACACCCTACCTCCCTAGTACCTAGTTTGGGTGGGGAAAACTTACTATCTGCCATTTGCAGAAATATCCCATCTATATAGAAGTTAAAGAGGGCTGGTGCCAGGACACATCCCTTCCTGACACCTCTAGAGGTAGCTATCAGAGGTGTCAGATGACCCCGCCTATCTAACTTGACCATGAGCAAGGATCCATAGTGTAGGGAGTAAATCAGACCAAGTAGTCTCTGTCTATACATGCTTCCTGAAGCTTCTTCCAAAGGATCACCCTGCTAAGTGAATCAAAGGCTGCTTTTAAATCCAGGAAGGTAACATAAAAAGCACCATTTCTGAGATCTGTTCCCGTGAGTTCTGCAAACTGTGTGTGTGAAACAGAAAAAGACTACACTCACTACATAATCAAAGACAGCAGACTTACTGACACTTCATTACAGCAAAACAACCTTTGCTGCTCACAAGTGGACACTAGTGGACAAGCTTACCTCTTCACTCAGTGCTCTTGTATTCCTTCTGAGATTTCGTTTGGGTGGTCATAACCTATTTTTCTGGTGATCAGTCCCCTCTGATGTGCACCTCATTATTTCCTCATCTGTGGCTTGCAGGAAATCCTTTGTAATTTCAGGTAGGAATGACCTGTTCATTTTAATTAATGCTAGGCGCTCGAGATTTAAACTGGACAGACTAGTTATTTTATTACCTACAATTGCGCCCGCACAGCTGAATAAACGTTCTGATGGGACACTGCTGGCAGGACAACCAAGGAGTGTGATTGCCAAACAGTAGAGTGCTGGCCAAGTCTCTCTTTTTTATGCCCAGTAAATGAGTGGATCGTTATTCATGCCAACCACACTATCCGATGAAAGGTACTGATCGTACATATCCTTGGCTGCAGTGAGTGTTATTGGACGGTGACGACGACGGTGAAGCGGATCAACTCTTCTTGGCCATCGAGTGCAATTCTGTGCAAGGAGGCCATACTTTTCAAAATTTTACCACATCGAAGAAGCCTGAGGCTGTTGAGTGTTATCTTCGGAAACGCTCTCTGCTTCATCCTCTACAGATTCATCATGCATGTTGTTGCCATGCTCTCCTACCATCTGTGTGGTGATTTCTTTGTGTGCAGTGGTAGTGGATTCTTCCCCCCCCAAGACCGTCTTAACCTTCTTGAAACGGGGGTCCAGAGCTGTTGCCATCCAGTACAACGAATCTTCACCAATCTTCTCAAACTTGGTGCTCTGGTGGATAATTTTACCCAAGATAATAGCAAGACGTTTACCATCCACCTACTGACAATCAAAGGAGGCAGCAATGTCTTTGACTTGGCTCCTTTATAATACAAGCGAGGCCAAGCTCTGGCTGACTGTCGCGTCAGCTTTGCTCATGAACTCAGTCATGGCCTGAAAGGGCTCCAGCAGAATAATGAGATTTTCTATTACATGCCACTGTCTGAGATTTATCTGCATATCTGAGGATTCTTTTACAGACTTTGCAGCCACAGCAAAGAAAGTCTCAATTGCAAGTCTTTGGGAATGCAGTCTCTTCATCATATGATATGTGGAGTTCCACTGTGTGCAGACATTGATAGAGAAGAAATGAAGTGGAAGGTTTGTCTCCTGCTGTATCCTACGTAGCTCGCGGCACGATGTTGTCTATCTACGAGAGTGTGCCACCAATTTCTTTGCATGCTCTACTGTGTCTTTAATCAATGGATCCGATTCGAGAAATTTCTTTGCCACGAGATGCAGTGAATGAACCATGCAGGATACATTTTGAAAACCGGCATCTGAAATGCCTTTCACTATATTTGCCCCGTTATCTCAAACAATGCACCCAACAGAGAGACCAAGGGGCTGAAACCACTGCTCTGTCAGTTGTAACAATTTTTCCTCGATGTTTTCGGCAGTGTGTGTCTCAGGAAAGTGGTCCAAAGTAAGTATGGCTTGCTGCCTCACCAGTCTATTCTTGGGGTCACGATGAATCCAGTGGCCAATAATGGACAGGTACTCCATGTGCTGCGCACTGGTCCACATGTCTGTTGTAAGGTGCACAACATTGCCCTCACAGTCGTCCAAAGAATCTGATACTGCTTTGCATGATGCCTCATAGAGTTTGTGAATAGTGTTTGAAGCAAAATAAAATCGTGACAGTACCTTCCATCGTGGTGCCATTCCCTCCATTAATTTGTGGAATCCTTCATTCTCAACAAATTAGAAGGGAAGCATGTCGACTGCAAGCATCTTGGACACCAATGCGAGGTAGTACTGTGCAGTATGATGAGATGCTGGCCATTTCATTTGATTTTGCACAGATACTGGCAATGTTGTCTGCACAGTCGTAGCACTAGCAGTGCTTCTAGATGGATCAGAGGTGCTTGTCGTTCTGCAGTGTGTTCTGCCAGAGGCATTGAGAACAGACTTGTGATGGTGCTTCCCTCCATTAATTCGTGGAATCCCTCGTTCTNTGAGACACCCTACCTCCCTAGTACCTAGTTTGGGTGGGGAAAACTTACTATCTGCCATTTGCAGAAATATCCCATCTATATAGAAGTTAAAGAGGGCTGGTGCCAGGACACATCCCTTCCTGACACCTCTAGAGGTAGCTATCAGAGGTGTCAGATGACCCCGCCTATCTAACTTGACCATGAGCAAGGATCCATAGTGTAGGGAGTAAATCAGACCAAGTAGTCTCTGTCTATACATGCTTCCTGAAGCTTCTTCCAAAGGATCACCCTGCTAAGTGAATCAAAGGCTGCTTTTAAATCCAGGAAGGTAACATAAAAAGCACCATTTCTGAGATCTGTTCCCGTGAGTTCTGCAAACTGTGTGTGTGAAACAGAAAAAGACTACACTCACTACATAATCAAAGACAGCAGACTTACTGACACTTCATTACAGCAAAACAACCTTTGCTGCTCACAAGTGGACACTAGTGGACAAGCTTACCTCTTCACTCAGTGCTCTTGTATTCCTTCTGAGATTTCGTTTGGGTGGTCATAACCTATTTTTCTGGTGATCAGTCCCCTCTGATGTGCACCTCATTATTTCCTCATCTGTGGCTTGCAGGAAATCCTTTGTAATTTCAGGTAGGAATGACCTGTTCATTTTAATTAATGCTAGGCGCTCGAGATTTAAACTGGACAGACTAGTTATTTTATTACCTACAATTGCGCCCGCACAGCTGAATAAACGTTCTGATGGGACACTGCTGGCAGGACAACCAAGGAGTGTGATTGCCAAACAGTAGAGTGCTGGCCAAGTCTCTCTTTTTTATGCCCAGTAAATGAGTGGATCGTTATTCATGCCAACCACACTATCCGATGAAAGGTACTGATCGTACATATCCTTGGCTGCAGTGAGTGTTATTGGACGGTGACGACGACGGTGAAGCAGATCAACTCTTCTTGGCCATCGAGTGCAATTCTGTGCAAGGAGGCCATACTTTTCAAAATTTTACCACATCGAAGAAGCCTGAGGCTGTTGAGTGTTATCTTCGGAAACGCTCTCTGCTTCATCCTCTACAGATTCATCATGCATGTTGTTGCCATGCTCTCCTACCATCTGTGTGGTGATTTCTTTGTGTGCAGTGGTAGTGGATTCTTCCCCCCCCAAGACCGTCTTAACCTTCTTGAAACGGGGGTCCAGAGCTGTTGCCATCCAGTACAACGAATCTTCACCAATCTTCTCAAACTTGGTGCTCTGGTGGATAATTTTACCCAAGATAATAGCAAGACGTTTACCATCCACCTACTGACAATCAAAGGAGGCAGCAATGTCTTTGACTTGGCTCCTTTATAATACAAGCGAGGCCAAGCTCTGGCTGACTGTCGCGTCAGCTTTGCTCATGAACTCAGTCATGGCCTGAAAGGGCTCCAGCAGAATAATGAGATTTTCTATTACATGCCACTGTCTGAGATTTATCTGCATATCTGAGGATTCTTTTACAGACTTTGCAGCCACAGCAAAGAAAGTCTCAATTGCAAGTCTTTGGGAATGCAGTCTCTTCATCATATGATATGTGGAGTTCCACTGTGTGCAGACATTGATAGAGAAGAAATGAAGTGGAAGGTTTGTCTCCTGCTGTATCCTACGTAGCTCGCGGCACGATGTTGTCTATCTACGAGAGTGTGCCACCAATTTCTTTGCATGCTCTACTGTGTCTTTAATCAATGGATCCGATTCGAGAAATTTCTTTGCCACGAGATGCAGTGAATGAACCATGCAGGATACATTTTGAAAACCGGCATCTGAAATGCCTTTCACTATATTTGCCCCGTTATCTCAAACAATGCACCCAACAGAGAGACCAAGGGGCTGAAACCACTGCTCTGTCAGTTGTAACAATTTTTCCTCGATGTTTTCGGCAGTGTGTGTCTCAGGAAAGTGGTCCAAAGTAAGTATGGCTTGCTGCCTCACCAGTCTATTCTTGGGGTCACGATGAATCCAGTGGCCAATAATGGACAGGTACTCCATGTGCTGCGCACTGGTCCACATGTCTGTTGTAAGGTGCACAACATTGCCCTCACAGTCGTCCAAAGAATCTGATACTGCTTTGCATGATGCCTCATAGAGTTTGTGAATAGTGTTTGAAGCAAAATAAAATCGTGACAGTACCTTCCATCGTGGTGCCATTCCCTCCATTAATTTGTGGAATCCTTCATTCTCAACAAATTAGAAGGGAAGCATGTCGACTGCAAGCATCTTGGACACCAATGCGAGGTAGTACTGTGCAGTATGATGAGATGCTGGCCATTTCATTTGATTTTGCACAGATACTGGCAATGTTGTCTGCACAGTCGTAGCACTAGCAGTGCTTCTAGATGGATCAGAGGTGCTTGTCGTTCTGCAGTGTGTTCTGCCAGAGGCATTGAGAACAGACTTGTGATGGTGCTTCCCTCCATTAATTCGTGGAATCCCTCGTTCTCAACAAATGAGAAGGGAAGCATGTCGACTGCAAGCATCTTGGACACCAGTACAAGGCAGTACTGTGCAGTATGATGAGATGCTGGCCATTTCATTTGATTTTGCACAGATTCTGGAAATCTTGTCTGCACAGTCATAGCACTAGCAGTGCTTCTAGAAGGATCGGAGGTGCTTGTCGTTCTGCAGTGTGTTCTGCCAGAGGCATTGAGAACAGACTTGTGATGGTGATTTATGTGGCTATGCATGCCACTAGTACCAGGGCAGCTCTTACCGCCTTCTTTCACTCATGTTATTTTCCTGCAGCAGTATTTGCACTGGACTACAAATTTATTTTCATCATAGGCAGTGAAATGTTTCCAGACGTCTGACCTTTGCACTTTTCTTGCATCTGCAAGGCTGTCGGTGGTTGGGGTGATTGTTCCTTGCTGTGACAACAATGAAACACTGTCATCATTTGTTGATGTTGAGGGAGTCAGTGAACATGCAGGCATAAAATTTCTAGTAATGGTTGTGCTAAGAGACACTGGTGATGGACTACTGGCATTGGTTGCTGTTGTCGTGGTGGTGCGGTTGGAGCTGGTTGATTGAGTTTTAGACAAACAACTGTTGAACATCGGAGCTATATTTTTCCTTATTCTAGAGTGCAAGATCAAATCATTTCCTTGGCCTCGCTGTTCCATATTTCTCAGGTTGTCATAAATCCTGGCTCTTTTGCATGGTTGGCTTGCCAATTTCAATGTTGCGTAACTCAGGGTGTATGTTGGATCTTCATAGTCATAACCATCGGCATCCTCATTGATGATGTCAACATCATCTGTGGTGACATCACTGTCTGAGGTGGCATCATGATGTGCAGCACTCACAGTGGCATTGTCAGACACACCCAGTAGTACCGCCTCACTTTCCTGAGCATTTTCTATTTCTTCCGCATCTCTCACTGAAGTAGACAATAGGCAGTGGGTGTTGTCGCGTCAGTGCGTTGCTGCCACCGCCATGCTCTTTTGAGATTCGTCGGGTGTGCATTCGATTTTGAATGGAAGCATTTCATCATCTTGCTGTGACAACAATTGGCTTTCTATAGAGTTGTCTGATTCTAATTCTAATGATGATTGTTCTACATTGGACGGTGTGCATTTTGCAAGGTATTCCATCAGTGCATCCTGCGTAGAATGAAAGTAATGGCGATTAGAACTGCCAGGCTGCGGCAATGATATTTTTGCTGGAGAAATATGTATTGATAGCAGTGGCTGAGACAATTCTGCAACATCAGACTGCTGTGGGGACTCTGGTCACAACACAAGAGGAGGTTGTGAGTGTGCGGCACATGAAGCAACAGCTGGAGCATCCAGAGAAGATTGTGGTAATTGTGGTGGGCGAGACTCGGAGTGCTATTTCTTCTAATGGTTCTCTATCTCTTGTACCCTTTTTTCCCCATTCTGAAGTGACAATGTAGGGCTCAGACAGTGACTTCTATTGCACAGCTTAGAAGAGGAATCATCACGTTTCTGCTTTGCAGAATCGTGTGCCATTTCTTCTTTTGTTTTGATAATCTACAGAAAGAAAATGAGAAAAAATGAGTGTATTTAAAAAAGTTTCCAGGGCTTTTAAATGTACATTTATTTCTCAATATTTTTTTAAATTAAAACATGGTCTTACATCAATATGCATTCCTAAAAACACACATCGGAATACATTTTGTAATACTGCAGACCTAATGTTACTATAGAACATAGACATGCCAGATTGTGAAAGATGTACACCATCGTCCAAAAACATATTGCTTTCAGCTGCTACAATGTTCCTATGCCAGACCGAAACCATGTCAATATCTTTAATGAAAGCACCAATAGGTTTGTTAACATTTCTAACACATTTATTAATAGCCTTCATGTTTGTGCTATATCTGAATAATGAGATCAGAGAAAACAATCTTGCAACCAGGAAAAAGTCAACAGATTGCCCTTAAATCGTTTCTCATATACTCTAGTACTCAACACCTTTGAGCATTCCAATATCGTTACCACCAGAGTGGATTACAATGCATGAAGGAAGGGAGGAAATGGAGGCAATGAATTTCCTTTTGTTATTTAAAGCAAGCAATACACCAGAACAACGCACCTCCCCCTTCTGATCCATCACACTGTAACCTTTTCCAAATTCAAATCGACCTCGGTGTGTTCTGTGCGGCAGAATTGCTCTAGTCTGATGATTTAGAAATCACCAATGAACCAAATGTTCTTCATCATTACCTAATGGAATAAAGCAACCAATTAGTGATTTTGTAAAAAATATATTAACTAAATGTCCTTATTACACTTACTTAAATTCTGTAACTGAGAGAACACTGCTGAAGTGATCGTCTGCCAAATGTATCAGGGAGGGAGTTGATCTGAAGAGAGTGGATGAGAATTTAGGTGAGCAGCAAGCATAATGTTTGATGAAGAATGTTGATTTCATCTTTAAAATCACAAACTAAGCAAGTAAATAAGTAACACACAAAGCACATGCACACATTACACATCAACAGTATACACCGCGTGGGACTCTGGACGGGGGTGCATGCAAGAGGGAGCCACTCACTACAGAGAGGCCCGAGTGGGTATACTCCTGTTTGTCAAATGATAGTCTCAGAATCACATAGAAAACTATTGGGTTGTGTGACCTACGCAAAAATGTAAGGTATGCTTAGGAAAACTAGAAGCAGTGCCTGCATTGACTAAGTTGCCAAAACATGAATGTTCACACAAGTCATGACTCATGAGCTGGGAGCTAAAAATCATGAAACTGAAATAAAAATATCCAAAGTGTTTCCAGGGACTATCACGTTTGTGGGAATGGGAAGAGGCAGAACAACATAAGGTTGCTGCCTCATAAACAATGTTCTTTGGGATGGCTCTGAACATGGTCACAAATGCCAACCTTTCAGCAAGTACTGTTTGGAATGAGCAGGAAGGTCCTTTGTTTACTGCATGTAGGCTTGAGACTGTCATCGTTCATATGATTCTTCAAACTAGTAAGCTGTGCTTGATATGACTGTTTATATAATGACGCACAAGTGCGTCCCATTTGTGAGAATGTTTGGAGCCAGTTCACAAAACCATTGTTTACAAGGCAGCGACCTTGAGTCATGCCGGGGATTTTTTCTTTTTTAAAAAAACACTGCCTGATTTCGCTGTTTCCATTCACTGCGGTGGGTTGAGAGACACGCCAAGGAAGCCACTGGCCCCCCTGCCTCCCTCCTGCACTGAATAACCAAGGGAAGCTTGCTGGGAGAGTCACTCAATAGAGAGCCAGGAGGAAGGGGGGTGACTTAGCTGGTAGCTGTGGAAGCTGCCGGCGAGCCTGAAGCAGGGACTCAGGGGAGCACATGAGGAAATAGACATGGGGGGGCTGCCGGGAGAGTCACTCCATAGAGAGTCAGGAGGCGGGGGCATAACCGGTAGTCGCGGAAGCTGTGGAAGCTGATGGCGAGCTTGGAGCAGGGACTCAGGTCAGGACTCGGGGGATCACATGGGGAAATAGGCACGGCCAGGAGGGGATGCTGAGAGAGTCACTCCATAGAAAGCCAGGAGAAGGGGGGCCATAGTCAGTAGCCATGGAAGCCGCCGGCGAGCCTGGAGCAGGGACTCGGGTTGGGACTCGGGGGAGCACATGGGGAAATAGGCATGGCTGGGTGGGGGGATGCTGGGAGAGTCACTCCATAGAGGGACAGGAGGAGGGGGGGCCGTAGCCGGTAGCTGTGGAAGTCGCTGGCAAGCCTGGAGCAGGGAGGGGTTGGGACTCGGGGGAGCACATGGGGAAAGAGGCACAGGGGCTGCCGGGAGAATCACTCCATAGAGAACCAGGAGGAGGGGGGGCTCAGCCGGTAGCCGTGGAAGCCGCCGGTGAGCGTGGAGCAGGGACTGGGGAGCACATGCGGGAATAGCCGGGGGGGTGCTAGGGGGGTCAGTCAAGGTAGAGCACGGGGGGTAGGCGATAGCTGCAGTCACCATTTGCCCACCGTTCACAACAAAAGAATCGGGACAGACACAGTAATCAGCAACCCAACAGCACAGTTTTCATAAATAAACCAATGATCCCACCATCCATCCAACCAACACCCATTATCATGAACAAAATGAACGTAAGCACAAACTGAGCGATAAACATATACGTAAACACTAAAAGGCTAGCAGCAAACAACATATGTGTACATTTATTTGAAAAAAGAATAATGGAAAATGTAAAGTATAGCTGTCACAGAATTACTTTATCTGCTTTAGCACTAATTAGCAGTTAAATAAAGCACAGTTTAGAAGAATTAGCAGAAATGTTCAAGCACTTACTCAAAACCTTCTTTATGTTATCCAAACTCAATGGTATGCTATGAATTAGGAAGGGATAGGACTCTCTCTCCTCGAATCATGATGCGGTGCTTTGTTGCAGAGCGCCGAAGATCAGAGTGTGTTAACAAACACAGACACTGGCGGCGCGGCTCCAACAGTCACTCACTCTCACTGCGATTGGAGATCAAGAGGGTGAAGAAAGATACAAACAAACCTATTTATACTTAATGGCGAAGGTGGGAAATGTCTCTCTGGGAAAGCCCTAGCCAATGAAATTGGGTACGCAGGTGTCATCAATAGGGTCTGAAAGTTTGTCATGTCACAGAGTCTCGCGATACCGAGTATTCTGTGTGGCGGAAACATGATACAATGATCAGATAACCACAAAGATTCCGCAATCGACAGAAAGGGGAGTTGGTGCTGCTTCTTATTGAAATCCGCAAAAGTTCCACTTCCGTTGACCAGTCGCAATGCCGTGGCACCATTTGCGGCAAGCCGCAGCCGTCAGAAAGCTGTCTCTGCCAAACCATGCTGTGATGCGTGGAATAGGGGTTTCCGTCGGTAACAGCTGCCGCAGCAGTATACCACTACAGCCCTAATGACAGCGGGCTCCCCAACTGTGCATGACTTCCCCCAGCTGCTTCATATAAACATTGAGTAAGAGAAGACACGATGGAACCCTGGATGACCCCACATGGGAGACCTCCAGGGGAACATGTAAAATCCCCTAGTATCATCCACTGTGATATATCCACCAGGTATGAATGGAACCACAATAAGACGGTGCCATTCACCCCAACCAGGTCCCGCAGGCGAGTAACCAGCATCTCAAGATTCACAGTACTGAAGGCTGCAGATAGATCTAAAAGGACCAACAGGATCATCTGACCCTGGTCCAATTCTATGAGGTCAACCAAAGCCACAAGCATGGTCTTCATGCCATATCCCAGACAGAACCCGGACTGCAAGGGGTCAAGGAAACCAACCCGGTCCAGACGTGCCTGCAGATGATGGACCACTACCCATTCAATAACATTCCCTAAAAAGGGAAAGTTAGAGACCGGTCAGTAGTTCGTGGGAGCACCAATGTCAAGCTATGGATTCTTGAGAAGGGGCTGGCCACCACCTCTGAGGCAGTCTGATACCCTCCCCTCACAAAGGGAGACATTGATAATCTCATTCCCTGCCAACACTGGCCCCAAAGTCTCCCCGGTAGCTTTCACTAACCATGATGGGCAAGGATCTAATTCACAAGTTGTGGCCCAAACAGAGCCAAGCACATCTGCCACCTTGGCAGCGGTCACCGATTGAAAGTCATCCCATAAATAAAGAACAGACAGGGTATTCCTAACCTCTGGCTCTGTCACTGCTTCCCAAATGGGAGAGCTGAAGTTGTGCTCAGTGCGAGCGATTTTATCTGCAAGGTTCTTTCAACATGTAACAGTGGGCCTCTGACAAATCCATTTCCCAGCTGAGAGGCTGGACTGAGCAGAACCCTTACCATTTGGAACAGCTCCACTGGACGACACTGAGCAGATGCTATAAGAGCAGCAAAGAACCATTTCTTTGCTGCTCGAACAGCCATGGCATAGACCATCAAAAATGCTGTATGATGCAATCAATCATCTTGGGCATGAATACAATGCCACCATCGCTCTAAACGCTTCCCCTCACGCTTCAGCTGCCACAGATCCTCCATGAACCATGGGGGCCTGTGGTGGCAAAGTGCCAAAAGCGGACACCTGGGAGTCACCCGATTAATGCTGCTGCCAGCCAAATATTCCAGAAGGCTACAAGGTCATTGACAGAGCGGTCATCGAGGTCGTCAGGCACATCCCACCAGAGCATTTCGGAACTCAACAGGTTCTGTAAGTCTAAGGGGGTGGACCATCCTAAACAGTCCCTTGCCCCAACGGTCAGGTAGGCATAGTGGAATGCGAACCTGAAGGAGATAGTGATCCAGCCACGGCAAAGGTGAACAAACCACACACAATCATCATCAGACCCCTTACCTCACGATCAGTGCAGAACACCAAGTTCAAAGTATGCCCCGCCTTATGCATCAGGCCAATTACCACCAGGGACAGACCCATGGTTGCCATGTCAGCTATGAATTCCTGTTCTGCTTCAAGCAACCTGGCCTTAGCATTAGTACTCTAGCACTGGTAACTTGGAGCAGGCAAGGGGAGTGGAGCCAGGCAGAGAGATCCCAGTCTGGCCTCATGGTGCCAAGCAGTTGGCAGAACAGTAGAAGTTACACTTTACAATTAGGTTTTGCTTTGCCATGTAGCAGCCACAGCCTTGGTAAAGAAGAAAGATGTCAACAGACACAACCCCGCAAAACAGGGTGCAGCTGCATAGAGAAATAAAAAACCCACAAAAAACAAGCCAGCCCAGCAGACAAATTATAGCACCCACAAGAAAAAAACCACACACACACACACTATTCTTGGCATGACATTGGTACTGTGGCACTGGTAACTCGAGCAGACCAGGAAAGGGAAAGTGGAGCAAGGCAGAGTGATCCTCTGGCCTCATGGTGCCAAGTGCCAACCAAGCAGCAGGCAGAACTAGAAGCAATGTGGTATCCAATAATTTTTTTTTTAAAAAGCATGGCATGGTAAAGGTAAGTGTAATCCCCACTCCCCAGTATTGGCCCGATGGACCAAACCATACCATGCTATATCAGGCAAGGCACCCCTCCCCCAGCCAATTACTTACAGAACCAGCACTGTAGAACACAGCCAAAATCACCAAAGAGAATGGAAAATTGCTAGTCACTTTTATTTTGCCCTGCTAGCTAATCTGCCTTACCATCACTCCACTGTCCCCTCCCATACCCCCCTCCTACCAAATATGGCACTAAGTTTCATTTCCAGAAGAAGCTCAACTGTCCACCAGTCCCCCACATGCGGAGTGGCTTCTGAAGTTTCCCTAAGGACGGCGTTGGTCCTCAGAACTTCAGACTTTGGCCTTTCAGAACCGAATACCGTAATATTTGCTGAATTCCGAAGGCCACGTTACAGCCCTAATTTATTGTTATTAACTGTCAGTCATCCTATAAATGAGCATTCTATTTAAAAATAAAGGTTCCTCCTTAACCTTTACACATATTTGTAATTTATTATTTTACAATTTGCATAAATCACATTTCTTTTTTAAGACTAAAATTACGAGCAAGAGTAATGACCTGAAGCTTTCTTAATCAGGTGACCTGGGAAACCAGAATAAATGTCTTTTTTTCTTCCTCCCACCTTTTTCCCCGTTTTCTTTTTTTGTCCTACGAAGTCCACATTTGCCACATTAGTTTGTCTTTCTTAAGGCAATGCTTCTAATTGCTTCAAAGTCAGGGAAGCGTTATTTAAGAATTGTCTTAATTAAATTAAATTACTCGGGTATGCTTAAACACACATTAATCTTTCATGGTGACATCAAATTTGCAAGCACCTAAGGGAAAAATGCTGCAGTAAATCATTTGTGAATCTAATAAACGTTTACCCTATAAAATAATAGCTGGAGTGGAATACTTTAAAGCAGTTCCACTTTACTGTTCTGATGTACTTGCTGGGACACATGTGAGTTCCGGGCTGTTTAATGGAAACAGGTTTGAAATCAGAATTGTACCACCATCTGCTGAATTATTCACTTCTGAGAAGACAGTATATAAACAGAAGCATGTTAAGAAGGGAATACAAAAAGAAAAAAAACCCAATATGACGTAAAAAAGTATGGGAATATAAGACGTCATACTGGGTCAGGACAATGGTCCATTGAGCCCAGCATCCTGTCTGACAGTGGTCACTAATGTTTGCTTGGGAAAAGTAACAAGGCATAAAGGAGGCATCAATTCCCAGCTGTTCATGCCCAGTTCCCGACAGTCGGAAGTGGTGTCTCAACCTATTTTGCTAATACTATAGTCACTTATGGACTGATCTTCCAAAAATGTATCCAGATTTAAACCCACCTGTATACTTGCCTTACAACATCCTCTGGAAACAGGTTCCACAAGTTAATTGTACATTTTTCACTCAACGTACTTCCTTTTGCTTATTTTAAATCTACTGCCTGTTAGTTTCATGGAGTGGCCTCTAGTTCTAGTATTCTTTGAGAGGATAAGTAATAGTAACATATTTACTTATTCCATGCCACCCATGATTTTATAAACTTTTGTCATATCCCTTCTCCATCATCTCTTCCCCAAGTTGAAGAACCCTAAACTATCATGCCTCTCCTCATGTGGAAGTCGTTCTATACTCCTGAATATAGGCGACCAGTAAGGAAACAAAGTAGTCATGGGATGGGGCAGTGTTTTGCCATGGATTGGGAACTGATTTTGGTTAAAAGTTAGAAAACAAAGGGTAGGACTAAAAGGTCAGTTTTCACAGTGGAGAGAAATAAACAGTGAGGTTTCCAGGGGTCTGTACTGGAACCAGTGTTCAATATATTCATTAATGATCTGGAAAGGGGAGTAAAGAGTGTCAGCTGCTCAGATTTGCCTCATCTCATACAGAAGATGACATAAGGTTACAAGAAGCCACAAATTCATTTAGCTTCTCTGCAATGCCCTTATCTTTCCCGATTCCCCCTTTATCCCCCTAGTCATTAATGGTCCAACTGATTCTAGCAGGCTACCTGTTTCCAATGTAGTTGGAAATGTTTTTTGTAGTTTTTGCAATTTTAGCAAGTCACCCTCAAAATTCCATCTTAGCCTACCTTATTTACATCTAACTTAACTATGCTTATGCCATTTCCTATTTTTCTCATTTGAATTAGTTTTCCCTTTTAGCAAAAACAAACAAACAAACACTGAAACAAGAGCCTTTTGGCCTCCTTCACAAACAAACAAACACAAAAACCAAACAAACATAAAAACAAGATTCTTTTGGCCTCCTTCACCTCCCCGTTTAGCCACACTAGCATATATATTTAATCCTCTTGCTACCTTTTTAATTTGTCCTCTTACTACCCATTTAATATGAGCCTCCAAGATGGTGTTTTTAAATAGTCAGTATCTCTTGCAGACGTTGTGTTCTCACAACTGCTTCTGTTTGGTCCCGTCTAATTAGTTCCCCCTTTTTAATTTAAAATATTTTAGTGGTTTTATTTGGCATCCTTCAGAGGTATAAGAGATATCCTAACCATTAATTATCCATGAACTATCAAATGTGAACTCCTGATTCAAAATGTTTGCAAACGCCATATGTTGCACTAATACCTATTAAAAACCATTCTATCATGAGCTAACAATATGTGGTCTCATGATAAATTGAGAGTTAATGGTCCTGTTATTCTCATTTCCCTATGGAAAAAAGATTTTAGTCAAACAAGACAATGTCAAGCCTTGCAACATTGCATACTAAATGAACAAGGCATCCAGCCTTGCGGAAATTCTTTGAGAAGCCTTTTAAAAAAAATAGGGGTGGAATAAAACAAACAAGATTGCAGTATTTATTTGTTCGAAGTAGTCTTTTTAAGCCATCAGAATGAAACACACAGCTGAATGGGACTCCATAAACAATATATAATCTCCTCCACCCAGTTTAGATCAGTTATACTGACTTGTGAGAAGTCTCATTAAACAATATAAATCATTTTGCATTTCAGTATATCTGATCAGTATAGCTCTATATGACTGTTCTAATTTATTTGAAGGCATGGAGGGTGATGGTTTTAGATCTAACCCAGACACATACATGTGGAGTTTTTAAAAAAAAAACACCAAAAAACCCTCAAAAACATTTTCCTAACTGAAAGTTTTGTCCTTTATTACACAGATCTGTTTTTGAAATGGGCTATTTCAGTAGCTCTAAGTTGATGGGATGCAGTAGACAAGATGTGCTGCAACTTATACATGAGACAGGAATCCCAGGGAGACTCTAACAGGCGTGGGTGAGTGGGGGATTTGTGATCTAATTGAGGGTTGTTCTATCAGGGGATAAGTGTTGGCGCCATGCCCCCTGCGAAGGGTAAGCCGAATCCCAAAGTTAGCTCATGTTATATAATTGTGACTCAATTTGATTTGATTTTGTGTTTTTGAAAGTTGTAATATATATTTTGTATAATATCCTTTTTAACAAATTTTGTTACGGACAATGGCCAAACAATAAAATTTACTACCACTACTACCATATATACGTTTAAATTATCGACCAATAGAAATGTCTTCAACATACAGTTGGCATATAAAATGTCTATCATCATTAGACCTCAGAGTGTTTTACATACAGTATATAAATTGAAAAACTTCACGATTGCTTATCTGTTAGGGCCTGGCTAGAGTAGCTTTAAAAAGTGAACAGGCACCTGTTACTAGTGTGACCTGCAAGAAATGCTAACATAGCAATGTTTGGTGGTTATACACTGACTCACTCATTAGGGGAAAAAAGTTATTTTTTTAATGTTAGATCAATATAATGTCCTGTTGATTGCTGAAGCTTCTTGAGTTATGGGCCCCATAGGTCCATGTGTTATACGTATGTTCTTTTTAGTTTACTCATAGGACTCACGTGTTGGAGGCCCCCTCCTTAATCAGTCCGAGCCCTCCATAGGACAGGGCACCCCATATTTGAGGTCATATGACTACATATATTCTAAAACTCACATTGTCATTTCAAGTTTATTCATGAAACTCATATGCAGTAGCATAATTTTCAATTGTTCGGATCTGGCCCCGTTTCAGGAAAGCAGGGTTTCAGCAATGCCAGAAGGTCTACAAAAGCAGTGAGGCTGTTAAACTGTGCTTCCTGTTCTCTGAAGCCTTCTTACTGCAGAAGCTCCTCTCCTCTGACTCTCTTTTCCTCAGTGCTGGTAACTGCATCTTTTTTTAATGGTTGTCAGCCGCCGCCGACCCTCTCCAACAAACCAGTGCACGGGGGGGCCTCAGGAAGCCAGCACCAATCAGGAAGCCCTGGGACCATTATTTCCGGCATCAACACCGGCAGATATTGCAGGGCCTGCAGCCATGCCCCTAACAGCCCCAGGCCTTGCTGCTCCACCCCGGCGCAGAAGATGCTTTGGGCCACGCCCCCAATTTTGCCGCGCCGTTCAGAGCGCTTACGAGCACGTACGGGAGCAGGGCCTCTCCCATAAACACCAGCGTCGCATGCAAGGCAGCGCTGGTGATTGCAGAGAAACCGGCCCCCTTGCGTTTGTTGAGACTTGTTTCCTCCATTCGCTGAGACTGTGCGAGTTTGGAATTAGATTGCGTGTGTGTGGACCTCCCTACCGACAACCTCCTGAACGAATTCCAGCATGAGTGAAGAACGAGTGGTGAGTGAGTGGATGTGTGGGCATTTTTCCCCCCCTTCCCTCCTTGTCAGGGGTAGTCCCCTCCTGGGGAGCACTAGTGTGTGTGTGGACCTACCTACTCCCTCACAAACCAGGTTGGTCCCCCTCCCTCACGGTACCCCCCTGCACTGCCTTCCAGGACCCCTCCATACCCCTTGGTGTACATGTATTAGGGTGTGTGGGGGTACTTATTGGCCTCTCTGGCTCCAGTTGCCCAATTATGATAGAGGCCTGTTCTCTTTAATTAGAGGTGAAGGCCAACACTCTATCCTGATGGGCGTAGAAATCCTTGCTTTCCGTGTAGCCGAGAGAGCCGCTTCTTATAGTACCGGACGCGTGGGAAGTGTGAGTGGTGGTCCCCGAGAGTCTCGCCCCCTTCCCAGTGACAATGGTGTACACTTTTCAAAAACTATGCTGAGGGTAATCAAATATATATTTTCTTTAGCCATTGACCTGAATTCCTGTAAAGTTCCAATTCCCAAAATTTGTGTGCATGTGCACACACGTGTATGCATGTAGAGCTATGGTCCCTCCCTTCGGTTCCATCCTCTCAGTGCCTCTGAAGGATTTTGTGCCGAGATACTTACTGGTTTTGACTTTTACTTGGTCTAAGCTAAAGAGAAATTGCTTTTTCCTTAGTGTCACCGGGTTGTCTTTGGAATGACATCTTGACCATGGCCATCAATATGGTTGCAACCAGGTATTTGTTTCCACCGCTGCGGCAGCACAGGTCCCCCTGGTATAGGGAGGACCCAAGGTGGCCGATGTGGGAGGGTGGCAGTTAGAGCACAGGTGGAGCTCAACTAACAGCATAGACTGTGTTTGAAGGTCCATGCCATGACTATGAAGGCAGTGAAAAGAGCTTTTTTCCCTCTGCTATCATAGTGTCTGCAAAGTCTCGTCCAAAAGAGCTGCTCTGGGTGGTGAGGGGACTGGTTGATTAAACTGCCTCCACCCAGAAATTGAGTTATCTAATGTCTACTGTGACATTTTTATTAATTAATTTGCAGGCAAAATTGCTCTTATTCTCCACAACTTGGGTGCTGCCACGATGTTTCCATAATCAGTTTGAATAGAATAGAATAGAATTTATTAGCTTAGCCAGAGGCCATTGCTTACAAACAACATAGATACAATACATATACACAGAATCATTTCACCCTTGATAGCTCCCCTCCTAGCCCAGTTTAATTGAGGTGCATCCTGAGGGAAAAATAAACTTGTCTAAAATTGCCCCACAAAATCAGCTACAGTATCCCATAGACCCACTAACAGTAGTCCTACATACATGGTCAGCAGCCAAAAGCTCTTCAAATATCGATGCTCCCCTTGAAGGAAAGCCCAACTTGTTTTGGCTGCACCATATCTGTCGAGCCCAGGGCTTAAAACAATAGGGCACTGAAACTGGGACACTTGCCTAATAGGTAAGGGAACAGTGGACAATGTACAAACTTTAAGATCTTGTCCTGTAAGTAAACTAGAAGCTTGGGGACTAGGCAAACTCTGTGTGGCTATCACCACCGGGGGAGATTTTCCAGAACTAACCGGAGAAAGACCCCTGGAGGTGAAGTGGTCCAGCTTAGATAAAGCTGGAACCTTGGGGGAAGTAGTACCACAAATTGAAATTAAAATAGAAGGAACAAGAGGGGCTTCTATTCGGGCTGGTACTTTAAGCCCACAGGCATTGAGGGTGTCCCGTTTGATACCTGACTTCCTCCTGGATGGGGAGGACAAATTGGAAGAACCCACCCGGGGAGCTAAGGTAGTAGACAGCACTTGGGGCATTAATGGGACAATTCCCTCCTTCTTGTAAACTTTTGTTACATGAACCCCCCACAACCTAAACTGGTAGGCATTGGACAACAGCCACTCTGTTATGGCAGGGGAATGAAAATAAATAACTAACCTGGAAACTCTACCCCTGACTGGCAAGGAAAAAGAATGAACTATGTAAGATGGCAAAAAACAACATCCTAAAATAACAGAGACATGATGCGAAATACAAAACTTTGAATCCCAGAGAGGGTGGGCTCCAGATGGCAATGGATGCACTGTGAAAGTCAAAGCATTGATAACAGGAGTAATGGCCCCGGCCTCCTTATCCGTTAAGGGTAAAACCCCAGAACAGGTTGATCCATACAAAGGCTCTGTCTGAGATGACTGCTCCAATTTCTGGGGCTCCACCACAATCTTATTGCTTCTTAGTTCTTTTACCCAATCCCAAATCCCACTTGCCTGCTGCTGGAGGGCCTGGAGTTTGAGAGCAAACTCCTCAACTTGGGTCATAAGAGCCCTCAGTACTTCTGCCTGCAGAAAACAGCCGCAGATCTGGTCCTGGGTACCCTGACTCTTGGGAATACTAGTTCCAGGGTTCACAGCAGAGCCCATAAGAATAGTAGGGGCTCCCTCCCTCCCTATAACCCCACAAGAAGGAGACTCCATCTCCTCCAACCATTGGGGACAACAGGGGATATAATCCTCTTGGGATCCTAAAGCGCTTACTCTAGTACTAAATGCCATACTAGCAGGCACTTCAGTAAATCCCCCACCCCCTAAAACAACCTGAGAAAATTGGTTCCTTTCATCCCGTGGCTTCCTATCTTGTACTATAAGAGAGGGCAAGGGCTCGGCTAGAGCACATGGCAACTCTAAAGCCGAGACCTCCTGTGTAACTAGCCTGTAGCTCAGCCCGGTGTTATCCCCATCCACTGTCTGGGCAGCTGGAAGCTGGGACTCAGTCTTTCCTATTAAGTCTTGGGAATCACAAATTCCATTCTCCTTAGAAGCAAACCGAGAACCTGGAACAACCCCATGACACCCCAGGGATTTAGCAGCCATAGCCCACCATCTCTCCCCCTGCCATTTGAATTCCTGGGCACACTCTAACAATGAAGGATCTGGGAAAGCCGGCCTGAATGGAGTCAGCAACCCCAAACCATCTCCGGAATTCCCTACCTCCAAACTCCCAGGTCCCTGCACCAAGGGAGAAGATAAAATACCCATGTCAATGGTCGAAGGAACCCATCCTATTGCTAAAGCAGCCGCAACAGGGCACAGCGGTTCCTGCGACAACCCCTCCCGCCTAGACCCAGAGGTGTGTGTGACCGAGCAAGGCATTCCGTTAGCTGTTGCTGCCTTGCCTGAGTCCTAGTTATAACCCCCTGTTTCTTACTCTTCCTCGTCATTGGATTCTTAAAAGTAATCACTAATATATAAAAAGGAAAAAAATAAATGCCACTTAATTAATTAATAAAAAAGGAAGGGGGGGCTCTTCAAACCCTCCCCTGAATCAGAACGCAACCACCCTCCAAGGAAAATCGACAGCACCTCCGCTGCCCTCGCCCGGCCAGTGCCTAGGGACAAGCGCACAAGGACGCGCCCTTGCGCGTGCTGCCCTTAGGCCCGCTGCCCTGGCGTGCACCTCCGGCGCCGCCGGGCTGCTCGCTGCTCTTGTATTCTCCCATCTGTGTAGCTCCTCCCTGTCACAGCTGCTCCCAATCTCTACACCAAGGGTCTGGCGGCAAAAGGTACTGCTAGAAATATTCCTCAGGGGTCGGGTACAAATCCAACAACTCCCTCCCACCCAGCAAACAGTGTCCAAAGGGGCGGGTCAAAAAAGGGCTGGAGGGCTCAACACCGCCGGCCTTCTTGCTGCTCTTGTATTCTCCTGTCTGCGCAGCTCCTTCCTGTCACAGCTGCTCCCAATCACTACACCAAGGGGCTGGTGGAAAAAGGTACTGCTAGCAATATTCCTCAGGGGTTGGGTACAAATCCAACAACTCCCTCCCACCCAGCAAACAGTGTCCAAAGGGGCAGGTCAAAAAAGGGCTGGAGGGCTCCATAATCAGTTTGAGATTATGGAAGCCCAGACTTGTCCAGTTTATTTGGACTGGTTTCAATTGATATCACTCACCGATTTGGGGGACTTGGGGCAATGAGGGCAACCAGTTGTGAATTAGCCCATCCCGGTTGGTGAAAGTCAGTTGGGAGACATTGGGGTCATTGCTGGCTGGGGTTGTTAATGCCTCTGTTTGGGATGGTAGGGTGTTGGATGCCTGGCCTCTGGTTAAGAAACCATGTGTGCACGATGACTCCCCAGCCAGTTATTGGCCTATCACTAACCTTCCCCTTTTAGGGAAGGTTATTGAATGGGTGGTTGCCCTACAGCTCTGGGATCATCTCAATGCTGTTGGATTCTTAGACCCATTTCAGTCTGGCTTTCATCCTGGGCATGGCAAGATGACTGCACTTGTGGAGTTGGTTGATGACCTGCACCTTGAGAACAAGGGGAATTCCACCCTGTTAATCTGGTTAGACCTTTTGGCAGCCTTTGATACAAATGATCATGAGGTTTTCTTGATGTGTCTGCAGGAACTGGTGGGGGTGCGCGGGACTTCGAGTGATGCTGATCCTTCCTGTCATGGAGGTCCCAGAGTGTGGTGATGGGCAATTGCTCATCCTCTTCCTCTTGGGACCTCTCCTGTGGTATTCCACAGGGTTCTATTCAGACTCCCCTCTTGTTCAATATGTATCTGAGGTGAAGCCATTTGGAGGTTTGGGGTGAGATGCCATCAATATACTGAGAACACCCATCTCTACCTTTTTTCATCCAACTCAGATCCTATAGTCTCAGTGTTTACCCGACACCTGCCTGTTCTCGAGGACTGTTTGAGGGCTAGCCAAAAGAAACTGAATCCAGGCAAGTCTGAGGTGATGATTGTTGTCTGGCCGTGTGACCTGGAGGAAATTGGGACTTCTCTTTTTGATAGAGTCTGGTCCCCTCTGCTCCACCAGATTGGCAGCCTTGAAGTGCTCCTGGATCCCCTGCTGTGCCTGGATTGTCAGGTTATGGTGGTGGTCAGGAGCACTTTCACCAACTCCATCTAGTGAGGAGGCTTCGGTCTCTACTTTCTGATTTGGATTTGGCCACCACCATCCAGGCTTTCATTACCTCGAGGCTAGATTATTGCAATGCACTCTGTGTGGGGCTGCCCTTGACTGTTCTCTAGCTGCAGAATGCACTGGCTTACATCCTTTCAGGGAAGAGGAACCATGAGCATATCACACAAAAGTCCACTCCAAAGTCCAAATATCACTCCAAAGTCTGCAATGGCTCCCTATAACTTTCTGGGAACAATTCAAGATGTTTGTTTTTATCTTTAAAGCCCTAAATGGTCTGGAGACCACATATCTGAAAGACCACCTGTTCTTCTATGCTCTGCTGTGGCTCCTGCAATAGGCCAGGAACCCCTCTCTGTGGGTACCAGTACCATCAGTCAGTCTTGTTTGTACAACAAGGGCTTGCAGGGAGACACACTTGGTTGCTGCCCTGATGCTTTAGAATTCTCTTCCGATGGAGGTTTATTTGAGCCCTAGTCTCAGCATCTTCCGGAGGCTAAGACATTTTATTTGAAAAGGCATTATTTGAAAAGGCATTTATGACTTATAAAGCCCTAAACAGCTTGGGTCCTGGTTAACTGTGAGACCGCCTCAAACCTTGGGTCATTTCACAGCCCTCACAGTTGGCCAGGGGTGCCCAACTCAAAGTTCCCCGGATATGCCGGGTGGCGATAGCAGGGAGGGCGTTCTCGGAGATCGCACCTCGGCTGTGGAATTCTCTCTCATTGGAGGCCCATCTGTCCCCTGATCTCCCCTCTTTCCGCAGATGTTGTAAGACCTGGTTGTTCCACCGGGCCTTCAGGGAGGGGGTGGGGAGGGGATTTTATTTTATCTGTTAGCTTCTATTTTATGTGTCAATTTTATATATTTTATATTGTAGTTAGATAATTTTATTGTGATGTTTTTATGTTGTTCACCGCCCCGAGCTGCTGAGTTGCAGGAGGGTGCAGGATATAAATGTTTTGTAAATAAAAAATAAAATAAAATAAATTTGGTGGGTGGTGATAAATTGGGGATTGGGGTGGTTTTAGTGTTTAGGAAATGAATGGTGGAATTGGGTTAGTTTGTGGTGGTGTGGTTGTCATAGGTTGGGGTGGGGGTTAGAGTTGTTTGTATTTTAATGTTTTTATGATGTGTTTTAATGTTTTTATGATGTGTTTTAATGTTTTTATGATGTGTAAACTGCCCTAAGCCTCTGGGAAGGGTGCCATCAAAATCTAAAATTAAATAAATAAATAAATAATGCAGAGTGGGGTCTCAAGACCAGGTTCGTACAGAAAATTGATTATTTATTAATTTCTGTCTAGTTCTCCAAAGCAACCAAGGTTTGCCTATGTCAGAGAAAGGATGCTGTACTAAATGGATTATTGGTCTGGCCCAGTATGTCACTTTCTGTGCTCTTATTCACGGTAGTTGCATTCATTCAAACTGCCCTATTGTCTAGGGATGGGCGAACAGAATGCAGTTCGGATGTTCAGTCGTTCGGTTTGAAACCCAAATTCAACTTCGATGGTTCGGTTCAGTCGAGATCGGTTTGGCAGAGCATTCAAAAATATTGAAACTGAAACCAAACCAAAACCAAAACCAAACCAAAACCTAATTTTCGACCCTGGAAAGACGTTTTTCCTGCTTCCGAACTCATCTGAACTCATTCGAACACGACCGATGTTCAGACGTTCGGTTCAGACGTCCGAACAGACCGAGTTCGGTCCGAACTCCGAACATCCGAACCGCATTTGCCCATCCCTACTATTGTTGTGAAGGCTGCCTTCCGCCAGTTACATCTGGTGCGGAGGTTGCGTATGTATGTCTCTGGCCCAGACCTGGCCTCTCTCATCCATGGCTTCGTCACCTCGAGGCTGGACTACTGCAATGCGCTCTACATGGGGCTTCCCTTGTTCCTGGTTCGGAGGCTGCAGCTAGTGCAGAATCCAGCAACCTGTCTCCTTTCGGGTATGGGTCGTCGGAAGCACATAACACCTGTTCTCCAGACTCTGCACTGGTTGCCAATAGTGTGCTGAGCCAGGTTCAAGGTTTTGGTGTTGATCTATAAGGCCCTTTATGGTCTGGGCCCCTCGTACCTCAGGGACCGCCTTGCCCTCCGCAGCCCAGAAAGGCTCCTTCAGTCTGCCAGGGGTGCCTTCTTGGAGGTCCCCCACATTAAGCGGGGGGCCACAATGGAGAGGGCATTCTCAGTGGCCAGGTCGCGCCTTTGGAACTCCCTCCTGGAGGAAGCTCGCCTGGCCCCAAACTTTTTGACATTCCAGTGAAGTTATAAAACCTGACTGTTCGCCCAGACCTTTGGGGGAGGGGGGTTTAGGGTTTTTTATCTCCCTTACCCTATTTATTGTTTTATCATGATTCCTGGCCCTGTTTTAATACTTTTAATGTTGTATTTTGGAATGTTTTAACTGTTTTTAGATGTATTTTATATATGTGTTTTTTTATTGTAAGCCACCCTGAGCTGTTTTAGGAGGGGCGGGGTACAAATTTGATAAATAAATAAATAAATAAATTGTCTTTAGTGAGACTACTTGGGTGAGAAGGCTATGCAGTGGCCATAAGCAACAAGCCAGTCTCATTGCCTTCAATGGGTAACTGGGGGCTATGTCATTTCAGGAATTCAGCCAATGTGAGTACGCACTGATGAGCCTCTTTAGTTTCTTTCCACTGTGCTGCTTTTCTCTTTTTATAGCCTCTCCTCTCTGACCCATGCATTATGAGACATTAACAATCTCAGTGAACCTTGCTTTGCACATCAAGTTTGTTCTGTTCCGTCCACTCAAGAGATTTGTCACTTGCTGCTATCCCTCTATTATATCTGGAACTACTGAGATAGGGAGAAAGAAGACTGGCAAGGAGCCAAGATCACTGAAAGAGAGCTAAAATGGGGGGTAAACACAGCTGTTAGAGGGACAGTTGGTATGCTCAGAGCAAGTCTTGTTTGTTCAAGTACCAATAGAGGACGGTGTCTGTGACCTTCTCGTGTAACAGAGTTGGATTATTATCTCTTTCCACAATGTACACTGTCAAACTGCTTTCCAAGAAGGCCTGGTGATACAGCTGCCCAAGTCTCAATAATCTCATTGAAAGTTGTACCGTTTTGATTAAATATTACCATCTGCAAGGGCTGAAATGAGTACCCTAGATTAAATTTATTTAACACATTTATACCCCGCCCCTCCTGCCAACAGGGGTGACTAACAATATATAGTTAAAATATAACACACAAGAAATGCATAATATAAAACAGTATTAAAAAAAATCAACTTGTGCAGTGCAAAAAAAATCAAAAACCTCCCTCCCTAGCCCTCAGCCCCCCACCTTTTACCCATCTCCCTCATTGAAAGCCTGGAAGAACAACCAGGTCTCACATGGTTGTCAAAAAGAGGAGAGGTCCATGGCCACCTGGGCCTCAGTCAGGAGTTCCACAGACTTGGTGCTGCCACAGAGAATGCCCTCTCCATAGTCACCCCCCGGACACCCGGGGGACTTTGAGAAGGGCAGGAAATGTCTAAAGGAAGTATATTCTAGGAATTTGCAGTAGACACACAGTTCATTTTTAATTTTGTTTCCTTTGTGGAGTTTTTTTGGGGGGGGGGGTTCTTAAATAAAAATGTTCATTTTTTCCCATTGTTCCTCCAATTTATTTTTTATTTTAAAAATATATTTAAAAATAAATAAATCATGCACCTATGTAAAATGGCCACCTGACCATTCTGCACATACACAGCCTTTTTCTAAAATGGTGCTGGATGTGTGCGTGTCATTTTGGAAAAGGGTGTGAATGCACAGAAAGGCCCCAGTGGCCCTTTTGTGCATCCAACAGTGATTTAAAATTATGTTTTATATTTATAACTAAAACAGATGTTTGTTTTTCTTTGTTAAAATCAGTTTGTTTTACCCTGGACTATGATTTTTGTATATTGATTACTAAAACTAATAGGGTGTCATTCATATTAATGATTTACAAACTGAAAACAAATGCACACCCCTATGATATTGGTTGATTTTGTTGGCATCAAACTTTGTCAGATGAAGTGCAACAGTATCCATTCCTGTATTGCTTGGGTATTTATTTAAGTTTCTCAGGTTGTTTTTTTTCCAGTTTTTCTGGAGGGAGGGCTGCAGTTTGGTTATTTTGGTTTGGATATTCAGTCAAAATAATTTGAATTTCTAAAAAACCAAGAAAAAACAGAATATCTAGAACAAAATAGCTGAATATTTTTATTTATTTATTTATTTATTTATTTTATTTTAACAATTTGTATCCCACCCCTCCTGAACCAGCTCAGGGCGGCTAACAATCTCAAGGAAAATATAAAATACAATCATATAACATTATAAAATACTCATAAAACCAAAACAATTAAAACATGGCTAGGGAACAGTAAAACAAATAATACAATAAATAAGGGTGAGGGTGGAGATAAAACCCCCTAACCTCCCCTTCCCCCTCCCCAAAGGCCTGGGCCAGCCAGGTCTTGATTATTCACCTTAATGTTAAAAGGCTTGGGACCAGGCACGGTTCCTCCGGGAGGAAATTCCAAAGGCACGGCCCTGCCACCGAGAATGCCCTCTCCATTGTGGCCCCCCACTTGACATGGGGGGACCTCCAAGAAGGCACCCCGGCAGACCGAAGGAGCTGCTCCAGGGCACGGAGGGCAAAGCGGTCCCTGGGGTACGAGGTGCCCAGACTGTGAAGACCCTTATAAATCAATACCAATACCGTGAACCTGGCTCGGCACGCTATTGGCAACCAGTGCAGAGTCCGGAGCACAGGTGTTATGTGCTCCTGATGACCTGTCCCCAACAGGACCGGGGCCGCCGCATTCTGCACTAGCTGCAGCCTCCGAACCAGGAACAGGGGCAGCCCCACGTAGAGCGCATTGCAGTAGTCCAGTCTAGAGGTGACGAAGGCATGGATGAGGGAGGCCAGGTCCCGGCCGGAGACGTACGGACGCAGCCTCCGCACCAGATATAACTGGCAAAAAGCGGCCTTTGCCACTACCTCCACCTGCCACTCCAGGAGGAGATCTGCATCCAATATCACCCCCAGACTCCGAACCTGCTGAGCTATAGGAGGGTGAACCCCCCAATAAGGGGGGGCGACACCTCCCTCACTCTCCCCACCAACATCACCTCCATCTTATTGGGGTTGATAATATGTAGATAAATATCATTTGGAATTCAGATATTTATTTGGACAGTTATCAGAAAATGCAAGTCATCTGTGAATTGAAATAAAATGCCTTTTTCACCTTTTGTATTGCAACTGTTCAGCACCGTCATGGATTTATGACAACAGTAGGGCTGGAACAGTGGATTAGAGGGCAGACTTGAACTATTTGGGTAAGAAGGTGATGCAGTGGCCACAGTCCACAATTCACTGACTCTGGAATAGTCCCATCGACTATAGTGGGGTAAGTGTGGAGTATGTCATTTCACTTCACCAAAAATACCAGAAAATAGTTTTTTGGGGTGCAATGCAGATTTACGCTGTATTACAGAGTATGCATTTGGCTATCCCCACAGCTTGGATCTCCAGTTTCTGGGTCCAACGGCCCCCTGGCATGCTGCAGCTGGCCATTGTGGTGGGTCTCTCTTATGGCTGAAGTGAGATCTTGCAAAAAAGAAATCTCATTGAAATCACAGTGCACGGTGTTTCCTGGAATGCACTGAACATCCTGGAGGAGTTAACCTTAGACCTTGATGGCCACTCTGTGGAAGAACTCGTCCAAGCTTGGAACATCTTGCTTGGGGAGGCCATTGACAGGGTGGATCCAAAATGTCTCCTACCTCTGTCTTGTCACTGTAGGGCCCCTTGGTTCACTGAGGGGCTGCGATGTATGATGCAGACAGGTAGGCGACTGGAGCGATGCTGGCGTCGGACTCATGCTGAATCTGACCAACTTCTCCATAGGGCCCATTTGCGGTTCTATGTTGAGGCTACGAGGATGGCAAAGAAATAATTCTTTGCCACCCTCATAGCATCTGCAAAGTCGCGTCCACTGGAGTCGTTCGGGGTGGTGCGGAGGCTGGTCAGTCCGGCCTCTCTCTGCCTGGATGGGGACTTGTTCCAAGCCTGCTGTGAGTAGTTTGCCACCTACTTTGCATCCAAGATCGCTCAGATCCAGAGCAACTTTGACACTGGATTAGGGACAGTAGAGGTGGAGCGCGAGGTGATGGAGGCCCCGTCTGGTCCATCTTTTGGGGCTGAGTTTCAGGAAGTGACATTAGCCGATGCTGTGGATGTCCTGGGGTCTGTTAGGGCCACCAGTTGTAAATTAGATCCATGCCCATCCTGGTTGATGAAAGCCTAAAGGGAGACATTGGGGATGGTGTTGGCGAGGGTAATAAATGTGTCCATTAGGCAGGGGAGTTTGTCCCCCGGTCTCAAGGAGACTATGGTGCATCCCCTGCTGAAGAAGTCATCCTTGGATGTGGTCGCACTCACCAGCTACCAACCTGTCTCTAACCTTCCCTTTTTAGGAAAGGTTATTGAACACATGGTGGCACTGCAGCTCCAGGATCATCTTGACAGCATCAGTTTCCTTGACCCATTTCAATAGGGGTATGGCCCCGGCTATGGCACAGAGACGGTGCTGGTGGCCTTGCTGGACAATCTCCACCGGGAGATGGATGCAGGACGTTCAACACTTCTAATTCTGCTAGATCTCTCGGCCGCTTTTGATACAGTGGACCATGGGATGCTGTTGAGATGACTGTGAGCCCTGGGGGATCTGGACGAGACTGTCCTTGGATGGTTCTGATCATTCCTCTTGAGGAGAAGCCAGTGAGTTGTCCTGGGGGATGAGTCTTCCAGACCCGGGCCCTGGATTGTGGCATTCCACAAGGTTCCATTCTGTCTCCATTATTGTTTAATGTATATATGCAGCCCTTGGGGGAGATTGTGAGAGGGCTTGGCTTTCATTGCCATCAATATGCTGATGACACCCAGATTTACCTCTCTTTTTCAACCGACTCAGGTCCTGCTGTCTCGGTGCTGTCTCAATGCTTGGAGGCCATGCAGATTGGTTACGGAAGAGCAGACTGAAACTCAGCTCTGATAAGATGGAGGTGATAGTGGTGGGTGGGGTGAGGGAGGTGGCAGCTCCTCTCGTAGAGCGGGTCCGACCCCCTCTCCGTAGTCCAGCAGGTTTGGAGTCTGGGACTGTTATTGAATTCATACCTCCACCTAGATCAGAAGGTGTAAGATGGTGGCTAAGACTGCCTTCCACCAGCTGTATCTGGTGCGTAGGCTGCATCCATATATTTACAGACCCGACCAGCCCACCCTCATCCATGCCTTCATCACTTCGAGGCTGGACTACTGCAATGTGCTTTACGTGGGGCTTCCCTTGATGCTGGTTTGGAGGCTGAAGCTGGTGCACAATGCGGCGGCTCATCTCCTGATGGGGATGAGCCAACGGGAGCATATAACACCTGTGCTCCGCATGCTGCACTGGCTGCCTATAGCGTACAAATAAAATCCCAGCCAGATTCAAGGTGTTGCTCTTGGCCTATAAAGCCCTACACGGTTTTGGCCTTTCATACCTCCGGGACCTCCTCACCTTCCATGCCCCAGAACGACCCTTTTGGTCCGCCGGGGGTGCCTTCTTGGAGGTCCCTCGTGTAAAGCGGGGGGCCACAATGGAGAGGGCATTCTCAGTAGCTGGGCTGCGATTATGGAACTCCCTCCTGGAGGAAGCCCGTCTGGCCCCAAGTCTGCTGGCCTTCCACCAGGCCTGAAAAACTTGGCTGTTCTCCCAGTCCTTCAGAGGAGGGAAGGGGGTGGGATAAAAGTTTTTTGGGGGGGTGTTTTTAGGGGTTTTCAAGATGTTTTAATCTTTTGTTTTATGGTCATTTTAACTTATTGTTATTTTTGTGTGTTTTAAGCCACCACAAGATGCCATGGACATGAGGGGACAGCTAATAAATGTAAATAAATAAATAAATAAAATATCTTCACCAAGATCTCAGCAAGGAAAGAAAATTGCTGTGCATGCACAAATGGCCACTGTCCTTAGCCAAAATGGCAGCAATAGCACTGCCACCATTATTAGAGCGGGGGAGTGCTCTAATAGTTAAGGTGTGTTACATGCTACACTGTAAAGCCCCAACATTCTATTTATTCTAAAATTGGCATAATGAAGTTAGGATTGTGAAATTTGTTGTAGAGTATCACTGGGGTAAACAATTCATCCTGTGAAAATTTCAGCTGAATCTGTTGGATAAAACTGGATATCACAGTTTGAAAACTGCACTTTCAAGACTGATTTTTCATTTAGTCAGACAGTCTAGAGGGGTTGAGTGTTGGTGGGGGTGGAAGAATTAACATTTTAGAAAATTAAAGGAAGCTGTCTTTGAGATTTTATTTGTAAATCTGATTAGTAGTTTTGAAGTTATGGGGTTGTTAAAATCCCCATGTTCACCTATGGAAGGGGCAGAGCTGCTTTAAAGAGGAGTGCTGTTCGCTGCCTCTTTTCCCATCTTTCTCTTCCCTGAGCGGGGCTCTTGTGCCTGGGGGTTTCAGGGCACTGGGGAGAGAGGGCATGGGGGCACTTTGTATTTAACAAAAAACTTAGATATTCCATAGTATACCCTCTGATTTACAAGAAGAAGAGTTAAGGCTCTTACAAATTCATTCATGCCCTAAAAAAGCATGGAAATTGCAAGTTAAGGCTCCCATTTTAACTTCCATGCCATGTTAGCAGTAAAGACATTGTGCAGTCTCACATATTGTGCTCACTTACAACTCACACCACTTTTAAACGAGGTGCTGAAAAGCGCCTCCTGAGCACCGCCTTGAGAGAAAAAACATGCGGGGAGTGTTTACACACTCCCCGTGCTTCCAGAAGTGACGTGCTCCCTGTTGCTGGCAGCAGCTGGAGATGCAGTGTTTTGAAGAGGCGCATTCCAGAAAGCCTCAACTTTCAGGTTTTCAGAACGTGCCTCTTCAAAGCACCACTTCTCCAGCTGCTGCCGCTGCCGGCAGCAGAGGGCACATCACTTCCGGCAGCACGGGGAGCGTGTAAACACTCCCCGCACGACTTTTCTCTCAATGAGGGGCTCAGGACATGCTTTTCAGCACCTCATTTAAAAGCGGTGTTAGACTCAATGCACCCACACTTTGCCTTCATTTTTCAGACCCAATCCTCTTCCTCTGCAGGTTGGGGGCAACACTGAAGCTGGGGACAGGAGGACGTGAGCCTTGGATGTTCTACAATGCCACTTCTCAAAACTTCCACTTGTTCTCAGTGGCTACTGCTGCTTAGAATAGGAGCAATGTCACTTCCAGTAGTACAGGGGAGCATCTAAACACTCCCCATGCAGGTTTCTTTCCCTGCATATCTTTGGAGGTACTTTTTCAGTACCTTGTGTAAGAGCGGTCTTAGAAAGAATTTGCACATAAGTAGGGAAGACTGGGGTGTAAGAAAACCTGAAGGGGAGGGAGAAAATCACCCCTGAGAGCATTATTATCTGCACCAAGAGGATGCAGGAAAGAAGCTGGTGTGGAGGTTGTCCACAGACTTATATCCTAGTTACCTACAGGCTGAAGTAAATACTGTTTTCCTTTAACTTCAGCTGTCACATTGCACAAGTATGCTAACCAGAGCTTACAGTTTGCAGCTTTTATTTCCAGGCCACTGACTGCTATCTTGTTATTTTTTAATTTTCTATCTGCATTATGACATACATACATACCTACTACTACTACTACTAATAATAATAATAATATTAAGAAGAAGAAGAAGAAGAAGAAGAAGATTGTTTGGCCATAGGCCATAACAAAATTAATACACAATTCAAATAAATAACAGCAAATCAACATAACCAATCAACAGTTTATACACAAGGGTCAATGAAAAACAACAATTAAAATTGTCTTATTCTTCCCGGGAATTATGGAGGCAACACTTAGGCCGAGCATAATTGCTTAATTAAGCTGGTGATGTTACACGGGCAAAGAACATTGCAATAAGAATCCACTACAGCCAAGCAAGTACTAGCTAGATACCATAGGCGCAACAGGTAATACCAGGTAACTCATAACATAAGCATACGCTCGTATAAACATATCACATGTCCCCCCCAAAAAACCCAGCAAAATTTGCTTCCATCAAAAAACATAGAACAGATGAGGATAATAAAGATTGTGATGAAAAAACCCAGTTACAAATTCCATAGGTACTACCAGGTCTAGAGAGTTAACAACCGCCAAAAATGGCTGTCTAAAAGAAGAGATTTCCCTAGTTAGCTCAACGCTTACTGAGTTGGTATGCCCATTTGGCAAGGCTGTATCAGGGCTATTGCATTTCAAACATAGTTGTAACAATTGTGCGGGGGGGGGGAGATATGATCGAATAGAGATCCAAGGGGCCAAATACAACTCTCTCCAATATACTGTAAGAGGGCAAACAAACAGGACATGCAGTAAGTCCTCAACACATCCCAAGTTGCAAGAACAAATCCTGTCCCCAAAGGGAATACCATTTCTTCTCCCAGAGAGCACTTTAGTAGGGAGGAGGTCAAAGCGTAGTAGGGTCAAAGCCCTGAGAAACTTAGGTTCTTCTATTAGCTCCAAATAAGGCTCACACGTAGAAGCTGCTTTGAACAGTTTGCAAATGGGGCACATTTAAGCACCTGAATAGCCCCCAAATCTGACTGAATAGCTTGGTCCTCCAGCTATTTTTGAATTAACCTCCTTCTCTCAGTAGCTGGTATTACTTCCAGCATTTCGGGTGATAGCCCCAAAGCACATAGATGTTTCAGAACCCTACCCAGTCAAAGCCCTGGGGAGGGCCAAGAACACGCCTCCTCCAACCACAAGCATGGCAGGCAGTCCTCTGTCATGGCATTTACCTTAAGCCAGTAGAGTAAGGGGCTAAAGAGAAATTTAGTTCTTAGAGGGAGTGACCCTGTTTCCAGGCGTAATAAACAAGCTGGGGTACTTTTAGGGACCCCCAGAAGTGATCTCAGCAGAAGATTCTGAAGAGGCTCCAAAATGCCGGATGCATAAGGGCCACACACCTCAGCCCCAAACAAAGTACCAGATCTATACTTCAAATCAAAAAGCTTCAAGGCTGGGGGGATAGATCATCCCCCATATCACCGCCAAAACCTCAGAAGGCCCATAACTGTCTGTCTCATTTTAAGACTAGCTGCCTCAATATGGGATTACCAAGATGCAAAGTTGTTAAAAAGTAGCCCCAGATACCTATAAGAAGATACCTGTTCCAGTCTAGTCCAATCAAGTAGCCACTTATGACTGGGAAGCGTCGACCCACCACCACTTTAGATTTATCATAGTTTATTGACAGCTGGGAATCCTTGCAGAATAGACCAGCTGCCACTAACATCCTATGCATCCCAAGTGCCGTAGGTGATAAAAGCACCATGTCATCTGCATGCAATAGAATGGGTACAGATCTATCCCCAACCTTGGCTGGAAGAAAAAAGTCCGCTTTAAGGGAGGCCATGATCCCATTGATGAAAAAGTTGAATAAAAAGGGGACAAAGACACAACCCTGTTTAACCCCATTAGTCACAGGGATCGGATTTGAGATATAGCAGCTGCCTCCAGCCCTAACTCTAAAACCAGTTTGGCTATACAGAGCATGGATAAGGAAAATCAATCTCTGGTCCATATTTGTCCTGTATAACCTGTTCCATAATATATTCCTATTCACTAAATCAAAAGTGGATCGCAAGTCCAGAAAGGTCATAATTAACTGGCCTTTTCTAATTTTGACATACTTCTGCATGAAGTGTCATAAGGTGTAACAATGATCCACTGTCGAGTGGCCAGCATGAAATCCGGCCTGCTCTTCAGGGAAAAAGTTTGACACCGAAGCCCAGTCTTCTAATTTAGTTAATAGGAATCACGTGTAGATCTTAGCCACCACACAAAGTAGGCTGATGGAAAGATAGTTTTGAGGGAGATTTCTGTCCCCTTTTTTATGAATGGGGACCACTATACTGTGGTGTTCCATCCTGCTGGAATCACACCACAGTTACTTATAATGGTGAATAACTGGGCAAGAATTGGTGCCCACCAACCCGGGTTGTGCTTAAATAGATCTACCAGGTTGCCATCAATCCCAGGAGGTTTTTTAGACTTGAACTTGGCATGTAAAGATCTTACATCCTCTGGTTCCACCAGAGGCCAAAGAGGGGAGATTGCAAGTAGCTCATGATTACAAATAGAAGTATCCGGCATTCTGTTAAAGATTCCCTTAAAATAAAGCTGCCATACTCCCAAGTCAAGGAACACCTGTACAAAGAGGGATCTAGACCCCTCCTTGACCAGAGCCACAAAACAGACCTGACTCCTTTCTGTACTGCACATACCAACTCTTTCCATGCCTTTAGCTGAAAAGATTTCTTTTTCTCTTTAAGCAGTTTTTTATAGTTGCGTTTTTCTTTAGTATATTGAACGGCCGATGTCACAGTAGGGCCCTCTTTGAAAGCTCTAGCACTACGCCTAAGGCTGGACCTTTGCCTCCAGCACTCTCTGTCAAACCACTTAGGCTGAGCAGAGGGAGCAACAGTCGTTGTAGGCATAGAATTTTTAGCTGCCAAGTGGTTCCCAAACTGCTCCAATAGATTTACAAAGAGCTCATAAAATGGCTCTGGAGTCATCTTCTGAGGATCAAGCGAAGAATGTTTCAACCCAACAAAAATATCCTGATTATAGAGCCCTGAACATCTCCCATCTACCTTGTCAGACAACACATCCGGGGGACAGCATCAAGGGCACTGTTCTCCAAGGGAGGAGGCCAGCAATCTCTGACTGAATTAACTCCTTAGGGAAAAGCAAAAAACAATGAGATTGGGAGGTGATCACTAAACCCCTCTACCAAAACCTTGAAGTCCAGACACTGGAGACAGAAATCTAAAAAGGAGTCTTGGATGCAAAAATAATCAATTACGTTTTTGCCAATCTGTGAGACGAAGGTGTACTGTCCAAAAATATCAGAGATAGCCCTCCCATTTAAAACTTTCCAGCAGCCGACAGAGAAAATTAAGGAAATGGGCCCCATAGGGGTTCAGATCCCCATCTCTAGAGCTATGAGGAGGGTCAAAAAACAAATCCATAACTTCAATTCCCAAAATTGCAGCTTGTCTAATGGAGTCGGTATGGATCCTGGAATTAAAATCTCCAACCAAGATTACTGGACACCCAGGATAATCGTCCTCGAGTGTTACTATGAACTCTTCCAGTTGCAACCAAAAAGCCCCTATCTGAGGCAAACAAGGGAGCAGATAAATATTCAGAATTATTAACTTACAGCCAGTGTCAAAAGAAAAAAGTAATGCGAGAACATGACTAGGGGCTTTGGACAACAAATTCCCCTGAACTGGTAAGGAAGATTTTAACAAAGTTAAAAAGCTGCCTGATGCACGGCCAAACTTAGACTCTCTAGTAGCTGGATAGCACCAAATCTGAAAATCAGGAAGAAAAAGAAGGGAACTATTCATTAACCAGGATTCCTGTACACAAATAATGTCAAAATTGCTCTCCGTAGCCGGACTTCATGATTCAATAACCAGCCCCATCCACCAATATTCCATGAGAGAAGTCTTAAAGTAAATCTCTGATGGCCCTGGGCCAGAAAATCCCCCTGTCAATCTAGATATAAAGCCCTGCCACTCCCCTCTGGTTGAAGAACTTGACTAGAGCGCACGGAAGAGGGCGAAGATAATAAAGGATATTCATTACATGCCTGGACGTGCTCTGGGCTCATCCCAGCCTGTTCTTCCCCCAAAAGGGGGGGTGGGGTGGGTTTCCCCTGAAAAAGACACCCCTCGAGTATTGCCCACACAGCCAAGCTGATCCAGGACTAGATCCATTGCAGCTTCCTGGGCAGTATGACCTAGATGCCCTAGGGATGAGGTGTTCCCATTAATGCCTAGTCCCGCCCCTACTGGGCAGGTAGCTGAATACACTTCCTCTGGGCATAACCTACCCCTCTCCGCCACCTTCACCCCAGGCTCTGAGGCCCTGAGAGCAGGTAGGTTTGGCTCATCCGAGCAAACTTGATCACCACTGTCACTTTGACTATCTTCTCCCCCTTCCTGCATGTTATCCCTACATAGTAATTTATCTTGCAAATAAAATAATCTATCAGTGAACAAACTCTGATCCTTAGGCTTCAGTTTATCCAAAATAGCCTCGACTTGAGCATCATCAGACTTGGAGTTAAGGGAGCCAAAACAAGCTTCAGCAAGCTTCTGGCCAAAATCAATATTAGGAGGCTGTATTACATTGTTCCCTTGAGTAGACACAGCCCTACCCACATCGTTACCACGTGACTCGAGTTATTCCATAGGCTCAACCTCGAGGGCCACTCTTGTGTCAATAGGTCTGACAGAAACGGATTGCAATACTACTGCTTCATCCACTGCAGGAGCTATCAAGTCAGAGGCGGGTCTCATACCTATTGTACTATCACCACTTTCACCTAAGGCGGACCATACCCCTGTTCTTCCAGCGCAGAGGGTATAGATCTTCCTCTCATATAGGAGAAGACTTGATCAATCGAAATGCCCCATTGCTTCAGGGCACACCATAAGCGGAAGAGTCTGAGAACCCACCCTCGGTCTCTAAAATAAACCTTAACATTTCTAATGTCAGCCGTGTCTTTAATGAGCACGATCTTATCAATCTCTTTTACATCCAACTTAACCCCCACTAAAAAGGAGAGATTATGAGCAACCATCGCTTTGGTAGCCCAACTTGGCATGAACCCATTCCACAAAGGCTTGGCAATATGCTGAATAGCAGCTTCCTCAATTATCATTGTCCTGGCCACTGAGGGTTTCTCACCAGCTAAGAGTCGGTTTCTTACATGGGATGCTTGATTTGTATCTCGTCCCGTCGGATGGTCCCTAACTCCCTATTAGAGAGATCATCAGTTCTAATGGCAGCCTTGCTTAACTTAGCTGTTTCCCCCTCCTCGAGGATTGCAGAATAGTCAGATTTTAACCCCGTGGGAGGTAAATTGTTAAGCCTGCCCACCTCCCAGTACCATGAGAATCTCCTGGTGGTTTGGTTAAACTGAGAAGTCTGCCAGTGAAATCCCCACTATGGGGACTACTACCGAGTGCCCCCTCCTCCCCCTCCACCCGCAGACCCTTGAATCTATTAGAGAGCTGGATAGGTAAATTTTGCATAACACTGGGTGGTTTGGGGGTAAAATCCAAGATTATTGCCTGCTTGAGGCGTGGTTGATCCTGAGCACCCAAAGGGGAATTGGAGGGTCTGCTCTGCTTCTTATCCATCTAGGAAGCCCAAACTACCCCTCCCTACACCAAAATACAATATACAAATCTAGGAAAAAATACAAAAGCAAACCCCTCAAGCAGCGAGAGCAGTCGGCTGCCTGGCCTGCAGTGCGCACCTAAGGCCACGAACACAAGGGTGTGCCCTTGTGCGCACAGCCCTTAGGCTAGCTGCCCCGGTGCACACCTACAGTGCTTCTGGAGGTCCAGCTCATGTCCAATAGCCACTCAAGCAGAAGTGATGTGGTCAGGAACTCCCCAGCACAGGGAAAGAGCTGTGGCAAGTCAATTGCAAGAAAATTGGGGGGGGGGGAAACTGGCACCTTTGCCGCTCAGGAATACACCCCTTTAACTAGTCAAAGCAGCCTACGTTCTGCTCCAAAATTCACCGGATCACCAAATTCTAGTCTCTGCAGGTAGTAGGCAGCCATCTCAAATAGGGAAGCCCAGCTCTATCTGGCACCTTTCTCCATTCCACGCGCACATCAGCAACACTGCTGGAGGCCCAGCTCTCATCTGATAGCCGCTCAAGTGGAAGTGATGCGGGGACTCCCCGGCACGGGGAAACAGCTGTGGCCAGTCAATTGCAAGTCAATTGTGGGGGGGGGGGGGACTGGCACCTCCGCTGCTCAGAAATACAACCCTTCAGCTAGTTACACCAGCGTACAGTCCACTCCGAAATGCCGCGGGTCACCAAATTCTAGTCTGTGCAGGTAGTAGGCAGCCGTCTCAAATAGGGAAGCCCCACTCCACCAGGCACCGCTCTCCGTTGCACACACACACCAGCAACGCTGCCAGAGGCCCAGCTCACGTCTGATAGCCGCTCAAGTGGAAGTGACGCTGTCAGGAACTCCCCAGCATGGGGAAACAGCTGTGGCCAGTCAATTGCAAGTCAATGGGGGGGGGGAACTGGCACCTCCGCCACTCAGGAATGCACCCCTTCAACTAGTCACACTGGCCTACGTTCTGCTCAAAAATGCCCCGAGTCGCCAGATTCTAGTCTGTGCAGATAGTAGGCAGCCGTCTCAAATAGGGAAGCCCCGGTCCACCAGGCACCGCTCTCCGTTCCATGCGCACACCAGCAACCGCCATACAAAATATATTTCTTAACCTTTTGAGTCCTCTGCCCTGAACAGCACACATTCTGGACTTAGTAATTAGCAAGTAATTAACAGGAATGATACCGTTGATCATGGTTCCACTCTTTCCTGCAGCAACAACAAACTACTGCAATTAATACAAATGTTCAAAAGATTTAATGAGGCAACAAACATGTAAAGGTCCAAATGGGGAAGCAATAATATTTCTAAATATGCCCCATAAATCACCCCCAGAAGTATAACAATAAGATCCCAACGTTTCGCCAGGAAAAACTGGCTTCTTCAGGGGTATTTTCAATCTTCTTTTTCTAGGATGACATTCTTTGGCAAATCTAAGAATACAGAGGTAACAGTACAAAAACATAATTTAACAGCAATCAAACAATCTCAAAAACCCTTTCAGAGGACCAATCAGTCACTTAGTCAATTAGATAACAAATACAAAATACAAAATACAAAAAATGACCAGCAGTAAAATAAAAACTTAAGCCATCAGGGAATACCCCTCATCCAGTATTTACATATCAATAAACAGTAAAGACCACACAGAAAGATTAAACCATAACGCTAATAGTTATAAGTCTCTAAACTGGTACAGTAGTGTAAATAACACATGCAAGCAGGCATGTATACACGCGCCCACCTGCAGCAACAATATCAAAGGAGCAAAGTAAAAAATAAAAAAGTAGTTCAAGAGAACCCCCTCATACACAAAGTAAGAGCTAAAAGTAATTAACATAAGACTTACTGGGGCCAAAAAAATGCTGGCTACTTCCTCATAGGCTAAACAGCCTTCCTTTGGGAATCCTGATTCCACAACAAGCCAGCTGAAAAAAAGAAAAACATATAGATAAACTTCAGATTCAAATACATGCCCAAATGCAGTAAGGAGGAGCCAAGGCAAACCATTTACATCTGTTAGTCAGGTAGGAGGTGCTTGCCTACTTTTCCAGCAGTAACCCAGGAACCAGAATGGGAAGCAGAGGAGTGAATTTTCAAACAACCAAATGCCCAAATGGAAGCCAAGCGGGTTCACAAAAAGGAAAAAAACTCTAACAGCAGCCCATCCTGTAAGGCATAAATTAAAACCCCGCCGAAACAAGGGTCAAAAAACTCCTTTGAGGAAAAGGCATCACTACTGATGACTCCACAGCTCACCTAGGGCTATCAATGTACTAACTTATAAAGCCTCCATATGCCTCCCAAAAGGCCCCTGGGAATCTACTACCTTCCCTCGTGCTAATTAAACAAACAATCTTAATCTTAATAGTACTGCAGTTCATTAATTACAGTACTATTAGGGGTCATCTATGCGATTGAGTGCCCCTGCAAAAAATTGTATGTAGGAAAAACATCAAGAAATTTTAAAACACGTATCACTGAGCACAGGATCAAGTTAAAGAATCGATCAGATATGGCCCCATTAGTAGATCATTACAATCTGGTACGTAAAGGTCTGAATGATTTTGTTTTTGGGGGCATAGAAAGGGTCAGTCTTCCTATTAATCCTAAAAATCTGGGTGAATGGGAGGTATTCTGGATTATTACTTTTGATACGTTGCAGCCACGAGGGCTCAATGATCCCCTAGATGTCTTTGGATTATTAGCGGTCTGCTGGCTGTTCTAATGCTATTCTGCTGGAGGGGGTCTGGGTTTTGTCTGTTATAAGGCATGCACTTTTACATTCCTGGGACCCTTTTGGGTTTTGGTTTTTTTTAGCCGCTGGAACTCCCTCTGCCACAGGTGACCAGCGTGACTAATTGCACTTTTTAGATAATTACAGGAGCCCAGCCATTAAGATTGTTTGTTTAATTAGCGCGAGTAGATTCCCAGGGCCCTTTTGGGAGGCATACCGAGGCTTTATAAGTTAGTACATTGATAGCCCTAGGTGAGCTGTGGAGCCACCAGGAGCGATGCCTTTTCCTCAAAGGAGTTTTTTGACCCTTGTTTCATCAGGGTTTTAATTTATGCCTTACAGGATGGGCTGCTGTTAGAGTTTTTTTCCTTTTTGTGAACCCGCTTGGCTTCCGTTTGGGCATTTGGGTGTTTGAAAATTCACTCCGCTGCTTCCCATTCTGGTTCCTGGGTTACTGCTGGAAAGGTAGGCAAGCACCTCCTGCCTGACTAACAGATGTAAATGGTTTGCCTTGGCTCCTCCTTACTGCATTTGGTAATGTATTTGGAGCTATAGTTTATCTAGATGTTTTTCTTTTTTTCTCCTCCCCCTCCTTTTTTCCCCCCCTATAGTCTTGAACTGAAGCTGGTTAGTTGTGGAATCAGGATTCCCAAAGGAAGGCTGTTTAGCCTATGAGGAAGTAGCCAACATTTTTTTGGCCCCAGTAAATCTTATGTTAATTACTTTTAGCTATTACTCTGTGTATGAGGGGGATCTCTCGAACTACTTTCTTGCTTTTTACTTTGCTCCTTGGATATTGTTGCTGCAGGTGGGCTCGTGTATACATGCCTGCTTGCATGTGTTATTTACACTATTGTATCAATTTAGAGACTTATAACTATTAGCATTATGGTTTAATCTTTCTGTGTGGTTTTTACTGTTTATTGATATGTAAAGACTGGATGAAGGGGTTTTCTCTGATGGCTTAAGTTTTTATTTTACTGCTGGTCATTTTTTGTATTTTGTATTTGTTATCTTATTGACTAAGTGACTGGTTGGCCCTCTGAAAGGGTTTTTGAGATTGTTTGATTGCTGTTAAATTATGTTTTTGTACTGGTACCTCTGTATTCTTAGATTTGCCAAAGAATGTCATCCTAGAAAAAGAAGATTGAAAATACCGCTGAAGAAGCCAGTTTTTCCTGGCGAAACATTGGGATCTTTTTGTTATACTTCTGCGGGTGATTTATGGGGGCATATTTAGAAATATTATTGCTTCCCCATTTGGACCTTTACATGTTTGTTGCCTCATTAAATCTTTTGAACATTTGTACTACTTAGTTGCAGTAGTTTTTTGTTGTTGTAGTTTATTTCAATACTGTTGCTGTATACCTTTTGTATCTTTCCTGGCTAGGAGAACTCAGTGTGTGGTGCTGGGCAATTCTTTATCTTTTCCCCAGGGTCTCACGTGTGGAGTTCCGGAGGGTTCCATCATTATTCATTTGAAAAATTTGTTACCCCGCTGCTCCTCCCTCAGGCAGCATCTTATCTCCTCTCCTGTTCAATGTGTATATGCAGCCTTTGGGGGAGGTTGCAGAGAGTTTGGTGTAAGGTGTCATCAATATGCTGATGAAACCCAATTATATCTCTTTTTCATCAGACCCAGGTCTGGCAGTCTTGGTGCTTAACCAGTGTTTTTCAGCTGTTGGGGACTGGTTGAGGGTGAGCCACTTGAAGTTAAATCCTGACAAGATGGAAGTGATGGTTTTGGGGAAAGCTGTGAGAGCAATGGCCCCCCATCATTGATGGGGTCAGTCCTTCCCTGGTATCTCAAGTCTGCAGCCTGAGGGTGCTCCTAGATCCGCAGCTCTGCCTGGATGTCCAGGTGGCTACTGTGGTGAAGGGTGCATTTTGGCAGCTACATCTGATGCGTCAACTTAGACCGTATGTCCATGCTTTTATTATCGTAAGATTAGACTACTGTAATGCACTCTACGTGGGGCTACTCTTGGTGATCATCCAGAGACTGCAGCTGGTGGAGAATGTGTCAGCTCGTCTCCTGAAGGGGACTGGCCAAAGCGAGTACATTAGTCCAGCGCTCCTCTCTCCGCACTGGCTGCCAATAGTCTTCTGGGCCCAATTCAAGGTGTTAGTTTTCACCTTTAAAGTCCTAAACGGCCTGGGCCCCAACTACCTGCAGGACCACCTCACCCTCCAGATCTCGGATCGGCCTTTGTGGTCGACTGTGGGCGCCGTCATTGAGGTTCTCTGGATTTCCTGGGTGTCAACCATGAGAAGAGTGTTCTCGGTGGCCACACCACCGCTGTGGAACTCCATCCCGTTGGAGGCCTGCCTGGCCATTGACCTCCCCTCTTTCCATAGACAGTGTAAGACCTGTCTGTTCCACTGTAGGGATGGGCGAACAGATCACGGTTCAGGTTCGGCTGCATTCGGTTCATCCACATTCGGTTCGGATGCGTTCGGTTTGGCCGTTCGGTTAGTTCACCGGGTTTGGGTTCGGCCGTTCTGTTTGGTCGTTCAGTTTGGCCATTTGGGAAATGTTATGGGTGGGGTTTTTTGTTTTTTATATGGGTTTTTGTTTTTTTATTGGGTTTTATATGGTTTTCTTGTTTTTTATTTGGTTTTTTTATTATTATTTTTTATTTAATATTATATATATATATCTACACTAAATCTAACTGCTATTAACTATTCTAAATGCTATGAACTAAATGGATTATCTAATAAGTACACAGGCCTACTCCTACAAACACTAAAACTAAATCA
>QEPC01013258.1:1249137-1263885 GCA_003113815.1 Sphenodon punctatus
TGTTCAGGAACAGTGACTAGCTCAGAAGGTGTTGGGAAGGGGGGAGGCAGATAGTTTCATTTCTTGCAAGCCTCTCCACCCCTGGTGCCTGGAAGTCTGCTCCTCAGTGACTAGTACTACCCGTCTCTGTCACCTTACAGTGAACCTTTTTTTTCCACCCGAACTCACCCGAACGTGATCCGAACTGACCGAACTGTTTGGCCATTTCACCGTTCGGTGTTCAGTTCTGTTTGGTATGTTCAGGTTCGGGTTCGCATTTGGTCATTCGAACAGGACGAGTTCAGGTTGAACTCCGAACTTCTGAACCGCATTCTTCCATCCCTATTCCACCGTACTTTTGCCAAGGGATATGGGCTGGGAGGGTTGGGGTTTTATTGTTTTAGTGTTGGGTTATTTTAAAGTGGGGTTAAAAATGTCAATTTTAATGGATTTTATTATATGTTTTTAAATGTTGTTAGCCACCCCTCGATGCTTGTAGCAGGTGGGTGTGGCATACAAATATAATTATAAATTAATTAATTAATTAAATAAAGCACCAAAGTACACTGTCATGTTTCTTGGGAAAACTTTATGCCAGATCAGTTCTGCACCTTCTCACTATACATTTCAGGGAGGTTGTTTTTAAAATAAGAGACAGCTATGATACTCTTTATCCAATGAGACCATTCAACCCCTTTTAATCACGCCAAGAGGAACTAGGCTATTTGTTCAATTAGTACATTTAATAATTCTTTACCTTCCTAAACAAGTGCACCTAAAAATCTTACACTTTGCACACCTTGATTTCTTCAGTAGAGGCTTGCTTTAGAGATAAACCAGTAAAAATAGATAAGAAAGTCAAAAGCCCTTGAATTTCTTCTGCTTCAGTTGCAAGACTATTAATAGAATGCACTGAAAACAGCAATGCTTCATTGCTTTCATCTGATGGAGGGTAATACACGGACCTTCCTATTTTCAAAGCTCCTTTGAAATAGTATTACTAGCAACAAGGCAGAGGAGTTCAGCACTAGAAAGTAAAAATGGCATTAGAGAGAAAAATGAAATTCTTCACCTTATTTTTTACTTGTTCAGCAGGAAATTCAGAAAACTGGGTCTATCACATTTCCTCCACTGCTGTTACAGCTTTGAAATGGATGGTGCTGAAGATCTCCTGAGGGATATACAATTTTTAAATTAATGCTTTCTGATAATTGGCTGATTAAGGCAGGCAGCGTGTGGCCTTTTAGCATAATACAATCAGTTACTTCTCCACTGTCAATGAAGGAACAGCTGATTATGAGGTTTCCAGCAACTGTGTAGGATTCGCAGCACCAGCCCACCTGAAGTGTTTGGTCTGATCCTCTTTCAAAAGATCATGCAGTGGCATCTTTCAGATTTTACCACATGCTGCTGGAGTCTTGTGTTCTTTTCCCAATAAGCTTACTGAGAAAGCTTTGGTCATCATGGTTTGCCCAATGGGGCCCATTATTATTTTTATTGTAGGTTTCTCTGAAAGTGCTTTATTAGGGATAAAAAAAAGAAGAGTACGTTTGGGACGATAGTCCTGTGGGCAATAAGTGTAAAAAAAAACAAACAGATTTAACTATGTGACTATCCATATTTGTTGGAAAAGAATGACCAACAAATGACATTCCTCTACACTTTAGCAACAGTGCTACAACTTAGTTTCCACTCTAGTTGATACATGCACCCGTTGAAACTGTCACCAAAAACAGTGGTGGCTGGTGGGTTTGGAGGTTGGTGGGACAGTGGGTGGAGCCAGCAGTGGGCAGAGCCAACCCAACAGTAGGCTGAGCCAACCCAAACATTGCATGCTTACACCATGATCAATGGAATACAACATGCACCCAAGGAATAGAAACATGCACACTTGTTGCCTTGAAAATTCAGAGAAATTGCCTTGAGGTGGGTGATCCACTGGGGGGGGAGGTGTCAACAATGCCCTTGTCATGGATGGATCATTAGTTCCTGTGGGCCTGCTTCCCGGTGTATGTCTTCCCCTGGAGGGTGTGGAATCAGTTCAGTTGGTTCGCCCCCGGAGACTGATGAAACCAGAGGTTCCAAAATGCTCTGGGGTAATTACCTTCTGATCTTGATGACCAGGTGCTCAAGGACCTCGTTGCTATTTGAAACATCTTGGTAACCGAGGTCATTGACTGGATGGCTCCGAGGCATCAGCATCATAGGCTTCCTTGATTCACTGAGGACCTGCTGTTGCTGAAGCAAGAAGGGTGGTGATTAGAGTGATGGTGGCATCGTTCTCATGCTGAAGCTGACAGATTGCAATGAAGCTTCCAAGGATTCACCATTTCTCCCTGACTGGGCTGAGCTTTGCTGGGCTCAGCCTGTTTGGAGTGCTGGAGACTGTAGTTCTGATATGACAGCAGCGCCTGCCTGTGGTGGAGGGTTCACCATACGCTCCCTAAATAGGTGGTCAAGCTGAGAGTCAGTGAGCAGCCCAACTCTAAGGTGGATATTTGGTGAAGTTTGGGGGGGGGGGGTGGATTTGTTATATCTGTAATTTTAATTGTATTATTTATATTCTTAGGTTTATGAATATTATGTTAGGTCCAGTTATATCCAGAGATATCAGATATTACATTTTTTCTGGAAATGTTGAGATCACTTCAGGAGGGCAGGATGCCGAGCTGCCCATGCTCAAAAAACCATCTCTGGACACCGACTCCCTCACCAGTTATTGGCCTGTCTCTAACCTTCCTTTTAAGGGAAGGTTATTGAACAGGTAGGGGCTCGGCAGTTGCAGGAGTATTTGGACTGACTCAGTTTTCTAGATCCCTCGCAGTTCAGCTTTCATTGGAGCTATGGCACAGACTGTGATTGTGACTTTGGTTTGATGACCTTTGCCAAGAATTAGATCAGGGTCACTCGACCCTGCTCATTCTATTAGATCTGTTGGCTGTTTTCGATACCATTGACTGTGAGATATTGGTGACTCCCCTGCGGAACTGTGCCAGGGTGGGTGGGACTGTTCTCGAATGGTTCCACTTATTCCTGGTCAGAAGAATTCAGCGAGTGGTGCTTGGGGACCATTTTTCATCTCCCTGGGACCTCTTACACAGATTCCCGCAGAGTTCCATTCTGTCCCCTCTTCTGTTCAACCTGTATATGCAGCCACTGGGCAAGGTCATGAGGAGTTCTGGAGTTGATGACGCTCAACCCTCTCTCTCTTTTTCATCCAACCCAAACCCCACAGTCTCTGTGCTTACATGACTTATGGCAGCTGTGGGGGACTGGATTAGAGTGAGCTGACTGAAGTTGTATCCTGACAAGTTGGAGGTGATGCTAGTAGGGAAGAAGGTGGGTGTGGTGTCCCCCATCATTGATGGGGTTCATCCTCTGCTAGTTCCCCAGATTCAGAGTCTAGGAGTGCTCCTTGATGTGCAGCTTCATCTAGATGCCCAGCTTGGAGCTGTGGCGGGGAGCACATTCCGCCAATTACAACTGGTGCAATGGCTTTGACCATACATCTCAGACTCCTACCTGGCCACTATCATCCATGCCTTCATCACCTCAAGACTGGACTATTGTAACACACTCTACATGGGACTGCCCATGGTGATGGTTTGGACATTGAACTCTGGTGCAAAATGCGGAGGCCCGTCTTCTTACAGGGACGGGTCTCTGTGAGCAGATTACACCGGTGGTCCGTTCTCTGCACTGGCTGCTTATAGACTCCCAGACCTGATTTACTGTGCTGATTCTTACCTATAAAACCCTATACAGCTTGGGTCCCATATATCTGTGGGATTGCCTCAGTCCTCATGCTCTGGATCGGCCCCTGTGGTCAACCAGGAACACGCTTCTCAAAGTCCCCCAGGTATCCCAGGGGGCGACAATGGAGAGGGCGTTCTTGTTTTCCATGCTGAGGATCTCCATCCCGGCAGAGGCCCGCATGGCCTGGGACATCTCCTCTTTTCAGCATCAATGCAAGACCTGGCTGTTCCACCATGTCTTTGGCAAGGGAGATTTATTTTTCCTGCCTCCTCTTTTCCCAGGGGGATATTTCCCCTTTTCCACACTCTTATCCCTATTTTGGATGTTTTATGCTGTTTGTGCATTTTTATACTTTTATATATTGTAAACCAGCCCGAACTGCCTTTGGTAGGAGGGGTGGGATATCAAATGTTTTAAAAAAAATAAAAATAAAATGCTCCAAAATCCAACAGCATTATGCAAAATCATAAATGACACAATTAATGCTGCATACAGTTTTACAGACGGCGAGGAGACATGCACAGTTCAGGAGAGGGCCTGCAACACCCACCCTGTGGGACATTCAGGAGAAGGCATGCAACATCCACCATGAGAGGCATTCACATGATCCATGCACTACAAGGAAAGCCAGCTCAATTGCCTCGCTCAGTGAGTGACAGCATCTCATCTCTGCTCCATGCGTCCTGGTTCTCTGAGCTACTAGCTTGGGCATTTGTTTCAGCCACCCAAGCATCCTTTAAAATGACAGCATTCTACCTCCCATTAGGAGATCTGTGACAGTGCCCTCACTGCCTTTAAAATGATAGTGTTCTACCTCCCATTAGGAGATCTGTGACAGTGCCCCCACTGGTCAAAAATTAGAACTGTTGGCCCCAATGCATTGAATGCTCTGTGATATGGGAGGGCATAAGATGTCACCCATATCGCAAAATACAATAATTGACCCTCCAAGACATTCATTCTATACCGTTACCTGTTCCATCAAATACCCGCACCCGCACCTGGAAGCTGCCTGGGGGACATAAAAAGAAGTGCCTGTGGTTGAATAGCAAGACTCACCCATTTTCATCTGGCCAGGATTTCCTGTGCTACCAGGTTACTGCCACCACCACTGCTGCTCCAGCCTTGGTCCCCCGCTGAGTCACCTGTGGGGAGAAAGGACACCAACAAGTCAGTACTAAGGGGAGGGGGGGGACCAAGGAGCCAGTACACCTGTGCTGGGTGACCTGGTTTGACCCCGTGACCTGCACCTGGAAGCTGCCAGGGGGGGCATAAAAGGGAGCCACCTGCAGCTCTTCTCAGGCCGAGAGCCACAAGCCATGAGCCGAAGACCCAGGGCCAAAGGGCCCTTCAGGGACCACAGGGGGACCAGGGGGTTACTATGCCGGTGAACCATCCTGTTTGTGTTTTAAGGGAAGAGGGGGATGGGGAGGAGAATTCAGGGGAGAGGAATAGGATGGCGGCTCCCCAACACTGACCTCTGGTGGTAGCAGTGGAAGGTGCTGGCGGGGGGGGAATCACTTGATGACAGCAGGTGGGGGGGTTGTTCAATTTCTACTGGGAGGGGGAGGTTGGGGGCAGAAAGGGAAATAAGGTGCATGGGGGGTTGGAAGTTGGGGTAGTGGAATGGTTGAATTAGGAGGGAGGGGGGAATGGGTTAGGGGGCCACTCACCCATGATGAGAGGATGGCCCCTGGGGTGGTTGGGTTGTGCTTCCTCGTGAGAGGGGGAAGCTTGGGTGTGTGGGGAAAGGAGGGAGGCGGGGGGGTTTAGAGGGTATTGGGACCTCTGGGGGTTTGGGGAGAACGGCCATCAGGAGGGGGGAAGGTCGGTGTGGAGGGGGGGATGACCATAGAGGTCATTGTGGGGTGTGGATGGTATGGTCTGGGGGGGTATAGGGCTCGGGGTCCCAGGGGACCACGGTCCCTTGTAGAGGTAAGGAGACCCTGCCCCCCCACCTGAGATTACCGAGGAACATAACCCAGCAAGGTCTTCTGGTGGGGGACTGATGCTGTTAAATGCGAGGTCTGTGATTAATAAGGCCTTGGTGATCCGGGATTTGATCCTGGATTGGGGGGGCAGACCTTGAATGTATAACGGAGACCTGGCTGGAAGAGGGGGCAGGCTGATCCTGGCTGATCTCATTCCAGCTGGGTATGTTGTGCAGCATTAGCCTCGCACTGGGGGCTGGGGAGGTGGTGTAGCTTTGATTTTTAAAGAGTCATGGTCAGTTAGGAGGTATCCGGTTCCAGATATTGCTGGGATTGAGGTCCTTCATGTGGTGTTCATTTGACTGGGGGGAAATTTGGGGGTGCTCCTGGTGTACTGGGCCCCTTCCTGCCCAGCTGCATCACTGACCACTCTAGTGGAGCTGGTCTCGGTGGTGGCACTGAACTCCCCCAGGGTTTTGGTTCTGGGGGACTTCAATGCCCATGCCCATGCCAACCTTGTGGGAGCAGAGCGAGAGTTCATGGCCACCATGGCAACCATGGACTTGTCTAAGTTTGTCAACTGCCCAACACACATGGTGGGACATACCCGTGACCTAGTGTTCTGTTCTGGGGCAGGTGATCCGGTAGTGGGGTATTTGAAGGTTACACCCTTGTCATGGATGGATCATTATCTCCTGCAGACCAGTCTCTTAGTGCATCACCTCCAGAAGGTGAGGGGACCAGTTAGGTTGGTCCGCCCTCAGAGGCTGTTGGAACCTCAGTGGTTCCAGGAGGCTCTGGGAGATTTAACCCTGTTTCTGATGGCCGTTCTGTTGATGAACTCATTCGGGCATGGAATATCTTGCTCAGGGAGGCCACTGACAGGGTGGCTTTGAGACGTCCCCTGCCTCTGTCTCATCACCACAGGGCCCCTTGGTTTACTGAGGGGTTGTGGTGTATGAAGCAGGAAGGTAGGCGACTGGAGCAATGCTGGCGTTGGACTCGCGCTGAATCTGACCGACTTCTCCATAGAGCCCATTTGCGGTCCTACATTGAGGCTGTGAGAGTGACAAAGAAAGAATTCTTTGGCACCCTCATAGCATCTGCAAAGTCACGTCCAGCGGAGCGGTTGCGGGTGGTGCAGGGGCTGGTCAGTCTGGCCTCCCTTCACCTGGATGGGGATTTGTCCTAGTCCCACTGTGAGGAGTTTGCAATCTACTTTGCAGACAAGATCGCTCAGATCCAGAACAACTTTGACACTGGATTAAGAACAGTCAAAATGGAGCGTGAGGGGATGGAGGCACCGTCTGGTCCATCTTTCTGGGATGAGTTTCAGGAAGTGACACCAGCCGATGCAGTAATTGTCCTGGGGTCTATCAGAGCCACTAGTTGTGAATTAGATCCATGCCCATTCTGGTTGTTGAAAGCCTCCAGGGAGACATTGGGGACGGTGCTGGTGGGGGTAATCAGTGCATCCCTTTGGCAGGGGAGATTGCCCCTTGGACTCAACGAGGCTATGGTGCACCCCCTGCTGAAGAAGTCATCTTTGTATGTGGATGCACTCGCCAGTTACAGGCCTATCTCTAACCTTCCCTTTTTAGGGAAGGTTATTGAACGGGCAGTGACTCGGCAGCTCCAAACTCATCTTGATAGCATTGGCTTCCTTAAACCATTTCAATTGGGGTTTCACTCCGGCTATGGTAGAGATGGAGTTGGTGGCCTTGGTGGAAGATCTCCACCGGGAGATGGATGCAGGACGTTCTCCAGTTCTGGTCCTGCTAGATTTCTCTGCCGCATTTGACACAGTGAACCATGAGCTACTGGTGAGACGGTTGTGTGACCTGGCTCTGGATGGGACTGTCCTTGGATGGTTCCAGTCATTCCTCTCGGGAAGGACCCAGCGGGTTGTCCTGGGGGCAGAAACATCTAGCCCCCGGGCCCTAGACTGTGGTGTCCTGCAAGGTTCAATCCTGACTCCATTACTATTTAATGTGTATATGCAGCCCCTGGAGGAGATCGTGAGAGGGTTTGGTGTGCATTGCCACCAATATGCTGATGACACCCAGCTTTACCTCTCCTTTTCAAATGACCCAGGTCCTGCAGTGTCTGTACTGTCCCAGTGTTTGGAGGCTGTTGCAAAGTGGTTATGGCAGAGCAGACTGAGGCTCAATCCTGACAAGATGGAGGTGATGGTGGTGGGTAGAGCAGGGGAGGTGTTGGCCCCCCTTGTGGAGGGGGTGCGCCCTGCTGTGGCCCAACAGGTGCAGAGTCTGGGGATGTTATTGGATTCGAGTTTCTGCGTGGATCAGCAGGTGGAGGTGGTGGCAAAGGCGGTTTCTGCCAGCTGTAACTGGTGCAGAGGCTGCACCCATACATCTCCAGATCTGACCTGGCCACTTTGATCCATGCCTTCATCACCTCGAGGCTGGACTACTTAACGCAATTTACGTGGGACTTCACTTGATGCTGGCCCAGAAGTTTCAGCTAGTGCAGAATGTGGCAGCCCATCTCTTAACAGGACCGGGTCGACATGAGCACGACACCTGTGCTCCCTGAGCTGCTCTGACTGCCTATAATGTACCGAGCCAGATTCAAGGTGTTGACATTGATCTATAAAGCCCTGTATGGTCTTATCCCCAGATATCTCAGGGACTGCCTCGCCTTCCACCATTCAGGGTGACCCCTTCGGTCCACCAGGAGTGCTCTCCTGGAGGACCCCCGCGTAAGGCAGGGGGGGCGCAAAGGAGAGGGCATTCTTGTTGTCAGGCCCGCGGTTGTGGAACTCCATCCTGGAGGAAGGCTGCCTGGCACCAAGTCTTCTGGCCTTTCGCTGGGCCTGCAAGATGTGGCTATTCTCCCAGACCTTCAGGGGTGGAGAGGGAAGGGTGGGTTAAATTAGGGTAAACGTTTTTTAAAAAAAATTGTTGAATTATTTTAATTTTAAAAGGTGATTTTAAAGTGGTTTTAGTGTACAATGGAAGACGCGCTGAGATGCTGTTGGCATGAGTGGGCGGCATATAAATAAATAAATAAATAAATACCACACGTGTGATGCCACCATGACATGTCTGCCCACCCGACTTGGAACCACTTGTTCTTCCCCCACACCCCTATGATCCCTTACCCCTCCCAGGTACTTCCTGTTTGGCCTCTGCCAAAACACAAAATTTCACGTGTAGAGAATTGTATAGCTGCTCGCACATGCGTTATTTTCCAGCACTTCCCCCTCCCCCCACAGAAGTACAGCACAAGCCGCAAACATGACTGGCTGGCCTCAGCAGCCGAGACGGTGGTGCCGACTCTTCACATTCACAAATTCTAATTCTTGGCAATTCTTGCATTTTGGGAGGTGGAGTGGCAGTGTCCTATGAAGGACGCACCACATCTGACCCAAACTTCCTCAGATGAATCAGGCAACTAAAATGTACCCATTTTAGTCACTTAGTGTCTAATGCATTACCCACATTACCAAGTTACCATTTTTCATTACCGAGTACCCAATTTTCCACTATCGAGTTATTATTCTGTTTTGCACTATTGTACCCAGCTCCACTTTACTGGTTTCCATTCATCCATTGATGGTTCCATGACACCTCTTGCATGTGTTCTCAATGACAAAATTGACAAAAAAGGGAAATATGGAAAGACACTAAAATGGTAGCATGGTAAGTCAGAATGAGTCGGTAAAGTGGAAAGTTGGTTACTGGGTAATAATAATACCTGGAATTTCAGACAGTCCATTTCTTGTCTCATATGTGGGTATCAATCAAGTAACCGATGGTCTACTGAAAATTGTGGATATTATTCGCAGGTACAAAGTAGCCTAGTTCCTCCATGCGTTCCATTAAAATGAAGGGGACTCAAAACAGAGCTTGGGGTATTATGCATCCAAGGATCCTGCTGTAAATACTCATTTGTCATTCTGAAATGGAATGGTACTGTATACATCTCTAAAATTTTCAGTCACCTTAACAAAACCTTTTCGGTTGTCCCTAACAAGGAAGACAAAGCTGCTTTTACCAGCTTGACAGCTAAATATATACCTGTACATTCGATTGAAGAGTAATGTGCTCATAACTACAATCAGCAAATTAAAAATAGCTGTCACAGCATTACACTTTCAGAACAGACTTCAAAATCATAGATTGGCACAGTTCTTTTCCTACAGTAGGAAACAAACTTTGCTGAATTATGGATAAGATGCTAGGCTTAGAAAAATATTTTATTTTATGCTATAAGCTTAGAGAATCTCATGTTTGTGCACCTACATAAGAATTGATGGACCACACACATGATAGCGGAAGGTGTTTATTTTTAATGTGCTGGTTTGCCACTGATGTATGGTGAGCAGGAAGAGACAAAATACTTTGTGGACAGGCCAGCTTTCCCACTTCGGAGGAATCAAGTGGGAATTAGCTCATTTCCCATAAACACAAAATTAGTCCTCTTTCAGCCCTTGCAAGGTGCAAAATAATCAACCTCCAAGGGGTATCAGCACAATAGTGCCTATTAGCAAATCAATGAGCCCTTGATAACGCCATCAGCCAAATCAATGCAATATCTTAATTTACTTGTCTTGGGGTCTAGCACCCCAGACTAGAGGTTTAATGCCTTCCCAGCTTCCACTTCTCCCCTTCTAGCTGAGCTCACTTCACCAGGCAACAGGGCTTCTTCCAATAAGTGGGTCGCCAAACAAACTATAACATAACTCAAAGTCCTTGTCTACTGGGGTAAACTATATGGCTTCAGTGTAAGCCTATAGGCAACACCAAGTCTCTAAGCCAGGTCCCAGGGCTCTGGGCACTTCCTGGCAACAGCGAATGCAGTCTTCTGAGCCTTGCAAACCAATGAAGTTCCAAGCTCCTTCATGAGCCACAAACAATGGAAAAGTCTCATCTTCAACTCCCACGTTGTCAGTGTAGACCAAGCTGTTGAGATATGCTGATCCGGTCGGGTGGGTGGGTTGTAAGCTTGGGACGTGTTTCTTCAAAGTTCCTCAGCTGACTTTTGGCTGACCAGACTCAGCAGCCCACATAGCAGCCTTTCCCCTTAAACATCGCTTCTCAAATGGCAAGCTGCCTATTATAAATCCATCCCTGCTTCTTCCTCTCTCTTGGGATTGGCTCCAACTACTACTGCTTTCCCCTCAGCCTCTCCACCTGTGGAGCTGTCAGTTAATCAGCTAGCTGCAGAGTTGCACAGGAAGCTGCTTTCAATTAAGGTTAGAGTACCTAGCTGGCAGCCTGAGTGGCTAGCTTCACCTAAGGCTGCATCAGTTTAGCTAACAACCTGCTTGCAGCTTCCTTGCAAGTTTAACCCAGCTCTATTGGGGCTTCTTTGGCTCTAAGCAGCCACTCCATTACATACTTTTTTTGGTATGATGACTGTATCTGGACTGCATCCGGACTGCATCCGGGGGCACCACACTGGAGGTCCCCTGGGTTTTCTGGGGGGCCACGCAGAATAGGGCATTCTCGGTGGGTGCACAGCATCTTTGAAACTCTCTCATGGTGGGGGCACATCTGGCCCCAGACCTCCCAGATTTTTGAAGGAGTTGTTAGACCTGGCTGTTCCATCAGGCATTTGGTGAGGGAGAGGGGGGAGGTGTAGCTAGGGGGTAGGGGTTGGTGAGGGAGGGGGTTGGTTTTTATTCTTTCTTTTTATTGATGCTCTATTATGTTTTATGATATTTTATTGTGTTCATCTTTTATGTTGTTAGCCACCCTGGGTTGCCTGTGGCAAGAGGGGCGGTATTTAATTTTTTAAAATAAATAAACTTGTTTGACAAAGAAGTAAAGTTATGCTCTCACCTTCTTTCTCTGAGTAACTTGAAGAAGATAGTAGCATGAATGTTATTCACCTATCAAAAATTGTAGGTGTATTTTAAGATTTGTTTAAAACAACTATATCCAATCAGCTGTTATCACATGGATTACATTGGATGCAGCTACCACTGTCTCACTAATTCAGTTTCCGTGGCGGGTCAGTTGAGCATAGGAAGGGAAATAGTTAAGGGATGGACAACTACAATGTGTCTTCCTCTTTTCTGCATGAATAGGAGGGGCAGGGGGACTTGGGAGAATAGAAAGAGTGAAGAGAGTAGTGGTGTTTTCAGATGTTATGCAGTCCTGATTCACCACAGTGGATTCTCAGCGGTGGGGAACCGAACAACCCACCCCACCCCCCCGTGGTCAAGAAGAGCCCCAAACAGATGTGATGGGAATGGGACCACAGCAAGGAATCGGGTCATGAGACCATGGCCCAGGGCAGCACAACAGACGTGATGCTGATTCCCAGCCATGGTCAAAACACCCAGAAGGCACTGGGGAGGGGCGGGACACAGACATGGCCAGTGGAGGGAAAACAAAGCCAAAAGTGCCAAAAGTGAATGCCAACACAAGGGAAATGGGAAGGGAGAAGGAAGAGGGAGAAGAGCCACCGAGGTACCACACACAACAGGCACAGGGACAATGAGGGCACAGTGGAATACACAGTACAACCACACGTTCGGGCGCACTCACACCAAGATGGGAAAAAAGGGGAAGGGGGGACGCAGCGGAACAGACAGCACACACAGCACAATGGGCACAGGAGGGGGCAGTGGGACCGGGAAGAGGGGGAATGCCCCAGGGGCAATGCTGGGCACACGCAATGGTAGTCAGACCCCCAACAACAGCACAGCCCACATGGGCACCCCCACAACTACACAGTCAGTCCCAGAATGGGGGGACCCTGAAAGGTCAGGGTACAGGTACAGGGGGAGGCCAAACGGAATAGGCAATGGCCCGGGCACCATCCAGGAGGCACACATGGACCCCAAGCACTGGCGAGGGCACCATGGAGGGGAGGTAGGAGAGCCGGAGCCGTGCAGACGGTCCAAAGGCACAACACACCCCTCCCCGGGAGGTATCCGGGAGGTGCATTCCGGGGGACCCAGAACCCTGAGGTCACACAGGCACCCATTGGGGGGTCTAGGGTGAACGAGGGAGCACAGGCAGATGAGGATGGTCAGCAGGACCCAGGGGAGCCAGAGGGCACTTTGGAGAGCTGGACCCGGACACCAGAGAAGGCAGCCATGGAGAGGAACAATGGTTTCAGAGGCAGATGGGGGAGGCCTGGGGGGGCCCCAGAGTTACAGGCAGGGGCATCAGAACCCTGGAAAGCAGGCAGCACAGCAGCATGGGCGGGCCATCAAGGAGGGAGCAGGCAGTGGACCACGGCAGCAGGGCAGAGGTGGGAGCTCATAGCAGGGCCAGCAACCGGGGCCTGGAAGGCACAGGGGGACTCACAGCCAGCTGCAGGGGGCCACATGGGGGCCAGGGGCTGGGTGGCCCACCAGGTGAATGAAGTGTGGCCAACGAAGCATTGTCCAGTGTTACCCTAGCACAGACATGTGGTGGGAGACCAGGTAGTACGCCTTGAATGGATCCTGCATGGAGAGCACCAACTGCACATTGGAATGGGACCACACACCTGACAGTGCCAACAGTGTCGCCGTGGTGGACTCCGACAAGCATAAGTCAGCAGCAGGGGGCCATGGAAGGTGATCAAGCTCCAACAGCTGGTGATAGACTGCCCCACGAGAGCACTGGTACCTACGGGCCCCATGAATGCAGCCAAAGCAGGACACGGCCAAGGCAGGGCCCCCCTCTGACAGACAGACCATGTAGGTGGCCAGGCTGCAGATGGAGAGGGCGGACATGACAGCAGGAATGCAGCTGCCGCCAGCACACCCGGACAAATGCAAGGCCCCATGCAGGGTCAGCAAGTGCACCCAATGGGCCTCCGCCACCACAACAGCCCTCCCGCCCACCAGGAGCCACCTGAGCCAGCCAGAAGGGGCACCCAGGGCCGATACGAGTGCCCCCACCCAGTCGCTGGGTCGTGGCCCGGGGATGGTACCAGGCTATAATGGGGGTGACTGCACCCCACCCGGACCACCTGGAATAATGGAGAGAGGACGGTTGGGCACCTGCGGGATGCACCTAGCACTCTGTGCTGAGTGGTACCACTCACACACCAATCAGATGCGCCTCCTGACCGCAGAGGTGCACGTGGGCGCCCACCTGTAGGTTGGCATACCCTGGAGTGCGGCTAGGGCCAGGAGAGCCCACCACGGCCACAGGCGCTCCCTGGCCCAGCTCAGGGCTCAGCAGGTGTCTGGGACAGACCGGCAGACCCTGATTCATTGCCAGAACAGGGCTGCTGTGCTCCGCGAGGCATCCGGACACCTCCAATGGCAGAGGGAGACCATGGGGCGCGCTGCCCAGCTCACAATGCCCATTGCCCAGTGGGTATGGGTCACAGAGTGGGCACAGGGGTGGTGGTCCCGTGCACTGGCTCAGTGGGACGAGGCTGCCTGGAGGGTGCACTTCAGGATGGACAGGCTCACCATACTGCAACTTGCGGAGCTGCTCACACCCTGGTTGGAGTGGCAACACACCCCCATGAGGACCCCCATCCCCATGGTCCAGCGGGTTGCCATCGGGGTCTGGGCCCTCACAACACCCAACTCCTCCTGATCCATCTCGCAGCACTTCAGTGTCGGGGTGAGCACCATTGCCTGTATCCTCCAGGATGTATGTGAGGCTCTGGAGGGCATTCTCCTGACCGAGCGATCCAGCTGGTGGACCAGGAGGCCGTGATGGCCAACTTTGTGGCTGGAGGGTTCCCCAAATGCATGGGCACCCACATAGAGATCCTCCACCCCTCCGCTGGCGGGGCCGCGGAGTATGTTAACAGACACGGTTACCACCAGGGCCCCGAGAGAAACACGGGTCTGCGATTTGCAGATTTCCCGCGGAATTCCCCTCCCCCGCAGAATCTCCTGCCCCGCTTACCCTAGTGCAGAATTTCCAGCCTGCGCTGGGGGGACGCGGGGCAGGAGATTCCATGAGGGGAGGGGAATGAAAAAACCCTCGGGGCTTCCCCTCCCCAGCCTCCCCAGCCGCCAGGGCTTGCCTCCCCCGCTTTAGATAATTAATTAACTTACCAGAGACGGCAGCAGCAGCTGCTCCGTCCAGCGCGCTCGTACTTCCTGCTCGTACTTCCTGGCCCCTCCCGATGGGGCCTCTCAGGGCGA
>QEPC01013258.1:1263955-1307437 GCA_003113815.1 Sphenodon punctatus
GCCCCGTCGGGAGGGGCCAGGAAGTACGAGCAGGAAGTACGAGCGCGCTGGACGGAGCAGCTGCTGCTGCCATCTCTGGTAAGGCAATTCCTTTTGTTTTTCGGGAGGGGGAGAGTCAAGCAAGCCCCAGCAGCTGGGGAGGGCAAGGCCCGGCAGCTGGGGAGGGGAAGCCCTGAGAATTTTACCAGTGCGGGGGGAGGAGGAGGCAAGCCAAGCCCCCCCCCCGCATGGTAAATCGCGCCGAGGCGCAGAATTGGGCCCTGAATCTCGCGGAATTTTTAAAAAAATTCCGCGGAAGAATCGGGGCCCTGGTTACCACTCTCTGCAGCTGCAGGCTGTCATGGACCACTAGGGGCAGTTCATAGACAACTTCACGGGCAACTCTGGGTGCAGCCACAATGCCCGGATCATGACCATCTCCCCCTTCTATGCTCAGATGTACCTTGGGGACTTTGTGGACATGGGGATAACCCGGATCAACCGGGTGCTAATGTCCCCCTGTATCCTGGGGGACCCAGCCTATCCCCTCACCCGGTGGCTGATCAAGGTGTACCCGGTCTCCAGGTACCCTGTGCAGGTGCTGTACAATTGCCACCTGTGTGCAAGCAGGACCGTAGTCGAGCGGGCTTTTGGGGCCCTCAAGCAGCGCTGGAGGAGGCTCGCTGGTCGGCTGGATTACATGGTGGCGACCTCAGCCCTGGTGATAGGTCCCTGCTGTGTGCTGCACAATGTGTGTGAGACCGATGGGGCAGCCCTCGCATACCCAGTGCCTCATCGCCCTCCCGGACCTGTGCCTCTGTGCCGGACCTGTGTGAACGCTGACAACCCAAGGGAGTACTGGTATGCCAAGCGCATCCGTGCTGCCATGGCCAGGAATATCAGCCGGGAGGCCAAATCATGAGGGTGCTAAACCCCCGACCCCACCACCCTGGGGCCCCCACCGGCTCTCTGGGCAAGCCCCTCAACGGCCATCGGTCTGCCCCACCCCCGGGCCCATGAACAGACTGAAGGAGGCAGTAGTGGTGCCTTGACATTTATTCTCTCACCTAAGTACATGTGCCCCCTACACCACCACCCCACCACCCCCATCACGCGGGTTACGTGCCCCCCCTCAGACCACCCTCCCCCTTCCCCTCATCCCCCCATCTCTGGGGCCTCCGCCTCGCCCACCCTGTGGGTGCCGCAGACCTCTGGGAACTCCCCTCCCCGCACCATCCATGTCCCCAACAGTGTCCTTGGAGGCCTCAGTGTCCATAGGGTCAGGCAGTGGTCAGAGGGAGGGAGGACCTGGAGCCTGAGGGGCCCCCCTGGGAGGCTGTTCGCTCCAGAGACCTACAGGGACCGGGAGGTGGATGTGAGGCTCCAGCTGGCATGGCAGCTGGGGCTTTTGGGGAGGCGGTGGGGGCACCAAGGGGCCAGGCATTGGGGCCCGGGCAGGCAGGGTGCCTGACGGGGCAGCTGCCATCACATAGGCACTCATGGTGCCAGCATGCAGGAGCAGTGAGGTCCCGATGTCATGGGATGTATTAATTTTTGTGAAATGCTCACGCACCATCCCCTAGATGGCCTGTTCCAGCCGCCCAAACACCTCTACCTACCTGCTGTGGTCCCGGCGCTCCTGCTTCCATTCCAGGCACACCTCCGCCTGGAGCCTTTGGTCCCTTGCCTCCGCCTGTTGCAGGGATTGCTCTGTGGCCACCTCCATGCGATACACAGCCTCTTTCATCCACTCCCCCTGTTATGTGGTGGTGTGGACTACGTCCTCCATCTGGTCCTCCCTCCAGCACCATACTTGTGCCTGGTGCTCCCTCATCTGTTGTGCTGGGGGCACAGCCCCAGATTGCTGGGGACCCTCGTCCTGCCCTGTAGAGTACACAGACAGTAGTAGTTAGCCACCCTGGCCGGTTGCCCTCTGTCGGGGACACTGGCTTTCCCCAGCACCCCCCCACCCCCACCCCATGTGACCCGGGTCCCCCTCCCATCCTCCCTGCCCCCCCTCCTTGCCGGTGTGCCTCATCTGGGCCCTCTGGCTGATTCTGGGGCTGTTCCCTGCTGGTCTCCTCACCTGTNTTGCAGGGGCCTGTACTTGCTGGCTATGTCCTCCATCTGGTCCTCCCTCTGGTGCTGTACCCGGTGCTCCTTCATCCGTTGTGCTGGGGGCATGGCCGCCGTTCAGTGGTCTGGGGTGTCTGGGGTGGACGTGGCCTGCCCCCGTGTCTGGGCCTCCATCTTCCCCCCCCACCCCTGGTCCATCTCTCCTCCCACCTGCTCGCTTACCCTCAATGTCTGTCTCCAATCCCTCCAAGGTCGACCCCTCCATGTAGCTGGGGTTCCCCATTGACCACTGGCTGAGGGTGACCAGTGTGCCAGCCTTGGAGTCTTCCTGTCCTGGCAGGGGGTGGGATCTTTCCAGGCTGGTGCTGGGGTGTGTGTGCTGGTCACTGAGGTCCCTGGGCATTCCTCCTGGGGTTCAGGGTCCCTAGATCCGGTGCCTTCTTGGGGGGCAGCAAGGGGAGGGGGTACATTGGTCTGCTCTCTGCCCTGGACCATGACGCTCCCCACAAGGCTTGGGGCTACTATTGAGCCCTTCATGTGCAGTATGTGGTCCAGGGCATTATAGTAGGAAGCGGTCCGGGCTCCATGCCAGGACCATCGGTTCTTGTCCCGAATGGCCTTGTACCCCCTCTTGAGTTCCTTGGCCTTTGATCGGCACTGTGCCACGGTCCTGTGATGCCCCATTGCCTACATTTCCTGCATGATCTCCTGGATCACGTGTTCATTGCGCTGACTGAGCACGAGCTCCAGTTGATGCTCCAGGGTCCCCCAGATGCGAATAAGCTCCTGGGTCTCTCTGAACCCCCATTACCCCCCTCTGTGGTAGGGCTGTCTCCCCCGTGGTTCCTCTGGTTCTTTGCAAACAGAACCGAGTTCAGAAATTCGGTTCGGTTCAAAAATTGAATTTGGTTCGAAAGTTCAGTTTGGTCAATTGAACTATTCGAGTTCAGTTGAATTCTGAACTTCCGAACCGTGTTCGCATATCCCTACTATGTATATTTTTCTAGGCCACTAATGAAAAATACATCTTGCAGGGCCTGCATTTGGCACCAATGCAGGGCCTGCCCAACATGTATTTTTCATAAGTGCCCTGGAAAAATATACCTAAGGTGGCAACCCTAGACCGTACCCATTCAGATGCAAATCATCAGTTCACTTGACCTGCCTCTCTCTTCTTCCCCCTCTTCTCAGGAAACTCTACATTTCCTCTCCATCCTGCACTGAGGGTGAGTGTCTGAGGGCAGTGGCTGAAGGGTGGCGCAAAAGGGCACTGGCTGTTTTCCAGCCAGTAAGAGGCGTATCGTGTACCCTCTGTGCCAGTGATGTTCTGCTATTCCACTCACTACATGCCTAAAGCTATCCATCAATCCTGCCCTCCTGCAGTAAATATATGGTCTATGGGTGTCTTTTTTTTTTTTTTTAATAAATTTATGTTTATTGTTTGAATACAGTTTACACATGTCAACCTCCTGCAATCTCTCCACAAGATACACAAGAGTAGCATTTGCTTCATATTTACATAATTTTACAACTTCAAATTATAACAAGCAGAGCATGGGGGGAGAACAAGAGCTCACACATTTTGAGTCTTTAAGATTGGGATTTTCTTTCTTTATAAAGGTCCTATCTTTGGGTGAAAACAGACATGACACTAACTACCCTTTAACCACCCTTGGTGGTTATTTATGCATGTTACAGGACTGTATTGATGCCCTATGCAGCCCTGAAACATGCATAAATGATCAGCAAGGGTGGTTAAAGGGTGGTGAGCGTCATGTCTGTTTTTACCCTTCGTGTTATGTCTCAAAAAGCAATTGGTAGTCTTTTTTGTCCATCTTCTTCTCATCCAAAGCCACTATAACTGGTGCCCAGGTCTCTTCAAACTCGTGCAGTTTGTTGTGAAGATCAGCATGGAGTCTTTACATAGTACGCATAAACCATATCTTTTGAGATAGTTCTTCCATAGAGAGCTCCTCAACCACTTTCCAATGTTTAGCTATAACACTTATAGGTGCTAGGAATATAACCTTACAGGAACTCTGGCAAAGAAGCATATTTTTCGTTTTTGGATATAGGCCCAGCAGGGCAATTTCTGGTCTATATGGGACCACTTCCCCAGCTATCTTATTCTATATTTCTTCCATATTTTACACCAAAATGTTTGTACCTTCCCACATTCCCACCAGCAGTGTTTGTAGCTCCCTTTTTCTTCACAGCCCCTCCAGCAAAGCCCTTTCCCTTTTGAGTCTACAAATTTTAACCTCTCGGGCGTTAGGTAATACCTAATCGTCAGTTTAACCTGAACTTCCCTGACCTCCAAAGAGGCCGCATACTTGTTCATGTGCCGCCATATTTTCTTTTCTTCCTCTTCCTCCATGAGTGTATTTATATAATTCCTCCATTTTTCCATATATTTTACAGGCGATTTATAAGTTATTTCCTTCCGTTCTTTGTATATCCTCCCCAGCCTGCCTGAAGTTCTATTCCTGTTAAAGATTAGTTTCTCCAGCTTAAATGGATCTCTACTGAACCTTTCTTAATTCTGGGGGGAGTTTGCCAGACCCTTCAGTTGTATATATTGGAAGGTATCCAGAGTCTCTTGTGTCACTTCCTCTACCTTGTGAGGGAGCAGAAACTTCCCCCCCACAAAAAGTTGCCCCATCCTGGTTATCCCCTTTTTCTTAAGTGAGGATCTAATCCTCGGGGCAATGCTCTAGTCTCTGATTTTTAGTGAATCTATTGGAGTAAAGGGGGAAAAGCCTCCTTCAATCCCCATTTTCCCCCTTATTTTTTCCCAATTCTTGCACAGGGCTCCAACGAATGGGTGTTCCTTTCTAATATCTGTGGGTATTCTTCCCTGATCCACTATTAGGTCCTTTAGTGTCTGTACCTGTGTGAGTTCTTTTTCTAGCTCTGCCCATTCAGGCACATTCAGTTCATGATACCAGTCATACATCCCCACCAGAGATGCTGCTATGTGGTATAACCTTATATCAGGGACGTTTAGCCCCCCTTTCTCTTTAATTTGCATTAGAGATTGCTTCCTAATTCGTGACTTCTTTCCATTCCACACTATGTCCTTTAGTAAGTCATCATTTAATTTAAAGAAGGACTCTGGCATTATTATTGAGATTGCCATGAGCTTGTGCAAATGCTTTGGGAGCACAATCATTTTATACAGATTTATTTTCCCTAGCCACGATACCATCAGACTGTGCCATGGTTGAATTTCTTCCCTCAATTGTTTTATTAAAGGGAGGAAATTTGCAGAGTATAAGTTTTTTGTATTTTTTGTTAGGATTACCCCCAAGTATTTTAGACCTGATGCAACTATTGGGTAAGGTGATAATTTTTTTAGTTGCGCTTCCTGCTCTTTCCCATAGCCGAAGGCTACTGCATAGGATTTCTCCCTATTAATTGAATATCCGGAGATTTTACCAAAATTCTCCATTGTCTTCAGCAGCTCTGACAGTCTCCTCCGGCTTGGTTATGTATAGCAGGAAATCGTCTGCATAGGACGATAGCTTATTTATATAACCCCCTATTTTCACCCCCTTTATTTTCCCATTATGCCGAATTGCAGAGGCCAGCACTTCCAGTACTATATTGAAAAGCAGAGGGGACAGGGGACAACCCTGTCTAGTCCCCCTCTGCAATTGAAAGGGCTCTGTAAGCTCGCCGTTAATTAGGAGTCTAGACTGTGGTTTCTTGTATATTGCCGAGAACCAACCCAGAAAGTTACCCCTAAATTCCATCATCTCCAGGAACTTAAATAAGCACTTTGGTTCCACAAAGTCAAAGGCTTTCTCAGCATCCGCAGAGATTACCATAGCTGGAACCTTCTGTTTGTTCAGTGCATATATTATATTAATTGCCTTCCTTATATTGTCTCTACCCTGCCTGCCTGGGATGAAGACCGTCTGATTTCTATGTATGACTTCCCTGCTAATCGCTTTCAATCTGTCAGCTAGCATTTTAGCGAAAATCTTAAAGTCAGAGTTCAGCAAGGAGATTGGTCAGTAACTTCTGCATTTGTCTTTGGGAATTAATGTAATTATTGTGTTGTAGAAGTTCTGCAGCATCTCTTTTCTATTAGTATATTGTTATACACTGCTGTGAGATAGGGCACCAGAACCTCCCCAAAGGCTTTATAAAATTTGTTTGGGAACCCATCTGGCCCGGTGGCCTTGCTATTTTTTGCGGCTGTTATCACCCCTTGCACTTCCTGCTCCATGATATTTGCATTTTTAAAAGCCTCTTGTTCTTTATTCAATTTGGGCATTTGCACTCCATCCAGAAATTTCAGTATCTCCGCCTCACCTGGGTTTTGTGATGTGTACACTCCCTTATTGAACTCTAAAAATGCTTCCTTTATATTATGAAGCTATGTGCAATATTTTTTATCTTTGTTTATTACCCTTGTTATATGCGTTTTGTTTTGTTTTGTTTTGTTTTGACGAGTCTGGCCATGGTCTTTCCTGCTTTGTTGCTATTTTCATAATAATGAAATCATATTTTTTTAAGCTGGTGTTTAGTCTTTTCTAGCTCTATTGTGTTTATGATTTCCCTATTATTTATTATGCTCAGTTTTAAGGCTTTAGTGGGTACTATTTTGTTTTGTGCTTCCAATTTTTGTAATTTAGCATATGTCTCCTTTTTTTGGAGTCTTTTATTCTTTAGAATTTTGGCATGCAAAGCAATTATATTACCTCTGGTAATTATATTACCTCTGGGAAGCCTTTGCGACTTCCCAGAGTGTTGCAGGTGATTTCACTGAGCCTACATTAAGTTCAAAGAATTCTATTAGATTTCTTTTTATCTGATTTTTATTTCCCCCATTCGTAAGCAAGCTCCTATTTAATTGCCAGCTGGAAGGCTTAGGTTGCTGGCTCCCTTGTTCCTTGAACGTGGTGACCACTGCATTGTGGTCTGCCAACACTACTGGTACAATAATGCATTTTTTACCCCTATGTGAGTCAGTTTTGTTGACCAGCACGTGGTCTATGCAAGTATAAATATTGTGTATAGCTGAGAAGAAAGTATAGTCCCTTTCTTTCCCATTTAAGTTCTAACATATTAGCTAGCTCCTTTTGTTCCCTTTTTGCCCTTCCTGAGAGGGAGTGATCTAAATCAGTAAATGTGGCATTAAAGTCTTCTTGGATGGTAACTCATCCCTTGGCAACCTCAGCAATTCTTTTGAAGGATTCTTTGAAAAATGTTGCCCTCCCTACGTTGGGTGCATATATTTGCTAATGTCATTTGCCTCCCTTGCATCCTCCCGAGTAAAGAGAGGAACCTTCCCTCTTTATCTTTAATGCATTTTTCAATCTCAAAGTTCTTTTTCCTAGCAAATCCTATTATGACCCCTGCTTTTTTCTTTTTGGAACATGAGGTATAAAAGCCCCCATCCTTGCAGCAGCAAATCTGGAAACATCTTTATCCAAAGACATTTGTAGGAAGAAAATGTCAGCCCCCTGTTCCTCTCAGAAGTCCCTCACCTTTTTCCTTTTCTGTGGGGAGTTCAGGCTTTTGACATTAATTGTGACTGTTTTAATTTCATCCATCCCTTGAGAGCAGATTCATTCTGGGTTTACTCCCCTTTTCACTCCCGAAAAAGCTAAAATTCTCTCTGTCCTTGTCTATAGTATCCAACTGTAGTTTTAAATTGTGCTCTCCTACTCCTTTATAATGCCTATTTCCTACAATCTGTTTTCCATTTTGTTTCATCTCTATTTTGGTATGTGAGCCCCCGTTTCCCCTTGCCCCTTCTCCTTTTCTATCCACCTTTCTTATCTTTCTAAACTGCCCCCCCACTCCCTCCCCCTTTCTGGCTATTCCGCCAGCTCTTCATCTTCCCCCTCTAACCTTATTAGGGATCCCCTGGGAGTCCTAACACCCGGTTTCAAAACCTGTGATGTGCCCTTCTTCCCTCCACCCCCCAGTTCATTTTAACCCCCTTTATTTTAAATTTATATTCCTGTTTATACAAGTCAACTACTTACTGTTGATCTTCTACCCCCAAAACTTTTATAACAGCCTTTAATCCCCCAAACATTGTTTCATGTGCCCTTCCTCTGTCTCAGCTCTTTGCTTCTTCATTTCACTCTTGAGACTTTCTCCTTTTATTTTATTTTTCTCCAGTTTCTGTTCTGTAGATTCCTTTCAGGCTCCACTAGTCTTATGTCCTTGCATTTGGTACTGCAGGGTGAGCTGCCAGGAAAACCTCCAGATCTTCTGTGGCATAAAAATTTTCCTACTCCCATTTTCTGTAATCATAATTTTTGCTGGGAATAACAGCCTTGGTTTTAAATTTCTCTCAATCAGTTCACCAAAGTATTTGCTCCATTTCATTTTTTTTAACTGTTTCTGCAACATAGTCAGGAAACACTTTTACATTTTGTTCTTGGTAAGTCAATTTCTTTTTAGCTCTGGCAACCCTCAAAATCTCTTCCTTAGTTTGATAATTTGTGAATTTAACTATTATGGGGTGAGGTGGATCTGAGTCTCTTTGAGCAGGGTGCCCTGTTCTGTGGGCCCTGTCAATTGGTGCAGAGTGAAAGTGCCCCTCTTCAGGGAAGTTTTCTTTCAACAGGGCCATATTATTTCATTTATCCTTTCTGTCCCTCCTGACTCTTTAACTCCATTAAAGCTCAGGTTTCCTATGTGAGAGTGGTTTTCTAAATCCTCGCATTTTAATAAGAAGAAGACTGTCTCACCTCTGCACTTGTCAAGCTGTTCCTGGGTGGTCAGAGATTGGTCCTCCAGTGAGGAGATTCTCTCTTCAGCCACCTCCACCCTTTTAGCCATCCCTTCCATCTTCTTGTTCCCTTCATCTATCGCTAGTTTGATTGGCCTCATTTCTGTTTTTAATTCCGTTTTCATTTGCAGCAGCAGTTTTTTCAGGGAACCTTGTCCTTTTTCTTCTGCCTCTGATTCAGATGAGGCCTGCTCGCTCTCTGCTTCGCACGCTTCTGGCGCCATTTGCAGCCCGCTGCTGGTCTCCCCCACTTCTTTGAGCTCCGCTGTCTGTTTTTTGTGGTAAAAGCACTCCAACACATTTGCCTGAGGTATTTTCTGGCAGGGCTTGCTTTTGCCCGTCATCTCAGCCCTGTTTTGATTTCTTTTTCTATTTATTTTTTGTTGGCTTGCTTTTAGAGCTGGGGGGAGCGGAGCTTGGGCGACTCCCAGCTGCTAACTTTGGCACATACGCAGATCCCCCGGGTGTCTTTAGACATAAAATCAATGGGTGTCTGAATGTGTCTTTTGACCCTCATATAAACGCCAGTTTGGCCCTGTGTTCACCATGTGGTTCTGCTTAGACACATACAGCCCATCTTGGGGCAAATCAGTGTTTTTCTCAAGACACAAGCACTGCCACCTCATTCCACCTGTTGTACCTACTAACACGCTATGCAATAGCACTAGACATAACGTTGGCCACATGTTCATCTGAAACACTCAAATTGTCCTTGTGATGCAATGGTGTTCACAACACATGTTCAATTGGTGGCCAAATGGGTGGGATTTTTATGGTGCTTACACACAACAGTCAAACACGTGCTTAGAGGTTTCGATGCTTGATCTTTGTTATGTCTAAAGATGCCCATTTTCTATATACCTTTCTTCCCTTCTCCTTATTTCCTAAACTCCTTATCTCCCAGTTCCCCATCGGAGCAACATTCCTCCTTCCTATCAATCTGCACCTCTGTCTCGCTGTATTTCAGCCCCCCACAAACCTGCTCCCTGCTCTCACAAACCTGCCCCCTCTCTCTAAACCTAATCCCCATTCCCCCATCTCAGCTGCCTTTCTCTTGTACCCTATGGAACTGCCATTCTTCAATCCATAAAACACAATTTATCCATGATCTCTTCCTCTACTTCCTCAAGCTACTTACCCTTACAGAAACCCAGATTCCCCATGTAAGACTGCCATTCCTGCTGCCCTCAAATTTGGTGGTCTCACATTCACCCACTCAACATGCTCTAAAGGCTGTGGTGTTGGCCTGCTCCTTGCAAAATCTTGTCAGTTCCAGCCCTTTTCTCACTTTCTCTTTCTTTGAGCCACATTGCATTTGCCTCTACTCCCCTCTTCACATCTGTGTGGCTGTCATCTACTGCCCCAAGACTCACCCTCCTCTTTTCTCTCCAAATTTGATGGAGGGCTTACTTTCTTCCTTTCTGATGACAATATTCTCACCCTCATTCTTGGAGACTTCAATATTCATGTGGATACTCCCTCTGACCTGCAGCCCTGCAACTTGCATAATAAAGTGTAACACCCATTTTATCAGTGTTAGAGTGTCTGTGAATAGAGCCTATGTGGATGCATTCAGCACAAGCTCCTGGTCTTCACCTTCAAAGCTCTTCATGGCCTTGCTCCCCCCGATATCTCTGCTCTGGTGTATCCTACCACACTCCTGCCTGGGAGCTTTGCTCCTCCTTTGCCCCCACCCTTGCCTGCTTGTGACTCCCTTGCTCTGCTAAATGTCTTTTCCCCTTCTCCCTTGCTTCTCCTCATGCCTGGAACTCCCTCCCTGGATATATGCACTCTTCTCCCTCCCTCCCAATTTTCAAGTCCATCCTGAAAACACACCTCTTCCATCAGGCCTTCCCTGGCTTGTCATGAGTGAAACTATGCCCTCTCCCCTTCGCTCAGAATCTAGTTCCCTGTAATTAAGTGAAGCAAGTGTGCCTGCAACTTCTTAACCTCATGAATGTACTCTTGTGTCTCCTGATGTTCACCTTTCCCTTGTCTCTTAGATCGTAATCCCTTCAGGGTAGTGACTTGTCCATAACTATTCACTGTACAGTGCCAGGTAGATTGCTGTCACTATATAATAATAATAATAATAATAATAATAATAATAATAATAATAATTAATAATAATTAATAAATAAAATATCAGCAACAGTCTCTGTGATCCACATGACAGGAAATGTGGTATTTAACTTAGGTCCATGACCTGATGGGTCCATAGCATGATGGGTCTTGCAGCATCAAGACTTTTAGAGCTGTACAGATTTTTTTCCCTAGGAACAGTCCCTTAAAGTGATCCTGAAACCCATAAGCAATCAGGGAGAAACATGGAGCACTGTTATAATGTGTGTGCAATGTGATACCTTGCTTAATAAGCTGTATTCAGCATTCTGAAGCAGATGGATTTAAGATGTAGCCTAAGTAGATAAGCTTATTGTAGTAATCTAATTGCAAGGTGACACAGGCATGAATCATGTAAGTAAAACTCGAAACCTTCTATCTAAATGAAAATGGAAGGGAGAAAAAGAAAAAAATAAATGAAATTCTTGGCCACTACTGCAATTCAATCTAGCAATAAAAGGGAACATTGTCATGCTATCAAGCTGAAAACATATGCTTATATAATATAGGAAGACTACTTCGAGAACATGTATTAAAAATATTTTGACTACATTTTGTATATTTTCACCTATAAAGCCTACTTCACCTTGAGTCCAAAGCTCTGACACTGTAGTATTAAACCCACTTAAGTCAATGGCAAAACAGATCCATGGCAACAGGCATCCATGTGACCCCTGCCTGTCTGAACTGCTGGAGACAGGTCCCTCAGTACCATAGAGAGATCTTCTGATCACAGTCCAGAAAGACAGAGTGTCCCCACAGGCATTTGCCTTCCAGACAGCTTCCCGCCACCACTGGAACCCTTAAAGGACACACACGTGAAACACAAAACCGAGTGGGGGGTCATTTTGTGGCACTCGAGAATCTCGCAAGAATGGCAGTGAGAATGCTGATTCTTGTGAGATTCTCAACCTGGAAAATCTCACTGAGAAGCCCATTCCTGATGAGATTTTAGAGTGGGTTGAAATCTCATTTCACCCCTACTATGCACCCAGTCTTTGCCTTGGTCTTTCACCCTCAGTCCTCTTTCTTTGCGGGTTGGGGGAAACACTGAAGTTGGGGACAGCAAACTCCTCCTCACCACAATATTTTGTACTTGATATGTGTCTCCACCATAGCCCATACACATGGTTCTTCCCCACCCCTAACTGCTCTCAAGGCTTGTCCCTGAATACACACCACCCACCTCCTATATTCACACCACCAGCACCTGGGTACACCATCCCCTTACAAACACTGCTCCCGGCTACACATCACCTATCTGTTGGGCTAGTGTTCCCCTCCCCTCCCATATTCACCACTCCAGCACCTGTCAGTCTACTGTCAATACTGAAGGTGCTCATCCTGCCCCCAAGTGCTTCTCTGATGAGAGGTGTGGTGGGGAATGCCTTCAGGCAAACTGTTGGGTGGTATTCAAAGACTGCTTCCCCCACACCTCCACACTGCCACACAGCTGCTTAGTAGTGTGGCGGGAGAGTTCTCAGCTGGTCTTTGAAACCAAAAGTGTTTCCCTGATGACTATTTTTTAAAAACTGCTTACTGAGGAATTGCACCAGGAACGGGATCTTGGTCCCTATGTTCACAACTGTGATGTTCTGACAAGTAGCAAAATCACAACTTGTTTCAGCCCTAATGCATATGCATTAGGTATAAATTTATTAAATAAATAAATATGCATCACCTATTTCCCAGCCTCATCCCTAATAAACACATCCTCAGCACCTGGCTGCTCCCTTCCCCATACAGACACTTCCCTCCACTGCTCAGCTACCCCCAGTCTTATCTCCCTGTACACATCCCACATCCATCAACCTTGTTCCCTCCATGTCCAGACCCCAGTACTCCTCTGTCCCATACTCCCAAACCCAGATTAAAGCATCAGCTGCAGTGTCGTCCCCAAACTGCAGTGGAAGAGCAATGAGGCTGAAAGACCAAGGCAAAGTAGGGTACATGGAGCCTAACTTGTAAGAAAGCACAATATGCGAGACTGCACAATGTTTTTACTGCTTATATGATGCACAAGTTAAGGCGGAGCCTTAACTTATCATTTTCATGTTTTTTGGAGTACAAGTGAATTTTTAAGAGCCTTAACTCTTCTCTTAAACTGGAAGGGTTTTTTAACCTAACATTTTCAAGGTTTTTTAATTAAAATCTCCATCTTTTGGGGTCATCCTGGAAACAGGGGACCCATTGAGGGAGACACGAAGATGGGACGAGGCATCCTTGCTCATCCCCCACCCAGAAAAAAACAAGTGGGGACGTTCCCCACTCAGCTGAGTGGTGTGCAGGGTGGGGAGAAGCAGGAAGCAGCCAGAAGTCCACATTAGAGAAGCAGTAGTATGGCCAGTGACATGAGGTAGCCCGGGGAGTCAGATAGCCTATTGGGTTATGTCCAAGAACTAGTTAGTCAGAACATGACTGTGGTAAGTTGAGTACCTCAAATTTGACCAGGTGGTCAACTGGCTGGGTATCTGGTTACAACTCTTATTAAGGCCACTTGCCCATGTTAGCAGGGCCAGCAATTCTCCCAGCAGGGAATCTCCTGGCTGAGAAAGTTATGCCGAACTCTGCACTGGGGCGTGGGGCTGAAAGCATCATCAGGCACATCCAGTGACTTTTTTCCTCTGAATGTCAGGGCTCAAAATTGAGTCCTGACATTTGGAGGGAAAAAAGCCGCTGGACACGACTGATGACCTGTGCCCATGTGCGGAGTTTGGAGTAACTTTCCCAGCTGGGAGATTCCCTGTTGAGAGAATCACCAGCCCCTGTAACATGGGCAAGTTGCCTAAGAGGTTGCAGGGTGGGGTTATTTTTTTTGCAGAAGTGGGGCAAGAAAGCACTGGGGGTCAGCCCAGCCCCAGGGTGAACATCTGGAAAACCCACAACAAATGTGCAGATGAATCTAGGGCTAATAGGAGTAAAAGTGGAGCAATATCTCCTTTGTTAAGACCCTTAGTCTCCTAGTATGCATCACACTCCTTCAGCACCCTTCCCTCACCCCATCACATTGTCCCAGCACCCACTTATTACTCCTTCACACTCCCCCAACAATTTCCTCACCTTATCACACTGTACCAGACCCCCATACACATGCCTTTTTACCCCATCATACCCCCCCAGGATGCTCTACCACACCCCTTCACACTGTCCCACTCTTCAGTGTCCGATGCACTCTTCATACTCTCCCCAGGACCATTGAACCATATTTCCCACTGCCCCAACTAGTTTCTGCCATGTCCCCAGCTTACCCAGCACACACTTCCCCAGAACCAAATTCCTGGCTCACACCAGCCCTCAGATCCTTACCTGGCATGGGGCTCTGCTGCTTGTGTGGGAGCAGAAATCAACATAGCCAAGAAGACTGCCTCTGCTCTGGCTATGGACTCCCTGCTCCATCAGGCTTGACATACGGAGGAGAAGAGACAGTCATTGTAAGGGTGTGGTTCCCCCATTCATGACAAGGCTGAGGAAGCCACAACGAGAGTTGGATCAAGTCTGTGGAGGCTCCAGCAGCAGGAGGGGGAGGTGGGGGCAGTGGAGAGATAGCAGTGTTAGCAACTATGTTGATGTACCATCCCTCTGCTCAGGGATGGGCGGGGGGTCCTGATCCCAGAATCAGGCAGAGTGTAAGCGGCGGGCTTCATCTTGCAGAGCTATGAGCGATCATCATCTTCATCTCCTCCCACCCCTCCCCCACAGCAGGGGCTGGGGTCTCCCCCCAAGCCCAGTCAACCTGGGAAAGGAAAGAAGTGGATGGGTGGAGAGACGTAAGCACTGGGGCGTGGGCAGGAAGGGGAAGAGGAATAACAGAATCATAAAGTTTGAATTTACATTAGAGGTCATCTAGTCCAACCCATTGATCAATGCAGGAAATCCACAGCTACAGCATCCCTGGCATATGACCATCCAGCCTCTGTTTGAAAACCTACAGTGAAGGAGAATACACCACTACCCTAGGCAGTCTGTTCCACTGTTGAACAGCTTTTACCATTAAGAAGTTCTTCTTAATGTTTAGTCAAAATCTGCTTCCTTGAAAATTGAGCCCATTGGTTCTAGTATTGCCCTCAGGAGAAACAGAGAACAAGTCTACTCCATCTTCTGTGACAGCCCTTTAGATATTTGAAGAGAAACTATCATGTCTCCCCTTTGTGTTCTCTTCTCCAGGTTAAACATATGGAGCTCCTTCAACATTTCCCCATAGGACTTGATTTTCAGACCCCTGACCATCTTTGTCGCTCTCCTCTGAACCCATTCCAATTTGCCAATGCCCTTCTTAAACTGGACAGTACTCCAGATGAGGTCTGACCAGCACAGAATACAGTGGAACTATTACTTCTCATGAGTGAATAATAGAGTATCCCCAAAGTTGGAGGATCTTGGCTCCTGGGCTGATTTGCCTTTGGAAGCGAGGGCAGATAATGATAATTTTCTTAGGGGTAAAGAGTCTAATAATCTGGCTCTGGGTATGGGTCTTATGGTAGAAAGTTCAGCGATTGAATGAACTGATCAGCTGGAGCCTCCTTTGAGGATCATTCCAGAGAATGTATTGACTCCTACTGCAAAATGACTTAAGTCATGCAAACCATGCAAGTCATAAGAAGATATTCTTATCATGGAATATTTCCAGTTGGAATAACAAAGTAGGTGATGCAGATATTAGGGATTATCTTTGCTCTTTTGATTGCATTCTCCTACACAAAACCTGGCTTCTGAAGAATTTTTTAGTAATCGGTTTTGAGGTTCTCTTGATTCCGGCTACTCTCTCTTCTTTGCTTAGGGGTAGACTGAGTGGAGGATTTACACTTATGATAGCTGCATCTTTACAAGCTTCAGTGGTACTGGTGAAGTCATGTCCCACTTTTGTTGCGGCCTGGAGGATAGTTTTGCCTTCCAAGTCAGCTGTTACTTTAGTTAATGTTTATATCCCACCAATGAATTCCTCTTATTATATTGACTCCATATGGGAGTCACTGGAGAATACGATATATGAATTGCAGGATTTGTTCCCCGCAGAAATCCTTTTTGTTGGAGGGGATTTTAATGCCCGAACTGGGGAAGCTTTACAAGCAGAGAGGGAATGGTCTTTGTATCCCCTGATGCCTGACTTATTGACCTTGACTAGGGCATCTAGAGATGGGGTTACACATAGAGCTGGGCTGTTTAAAAAAATTATTGAAGATACTGAACTTTTGGTCTTAAATGGCTCAACTCCAGGGGACCCTTATGGTGAATATATGTTTATTTGTCACTGTGGAAAAAGTGTGTAAATTATATGTTGGTCTCTGATTGTACGATCCCATGTGTTGCTTTATTTATTTTTATTTATTTATATAAAATGCTTATCATGCCCCTCCTTCCCACAGGGCAGCCTGGGGCAGCAAACAACAGTATAAACAATAAAACAATTTAAAACAGTTAAACATTTACAAAATGCAGGGAAAGAGACTCTCCACCCCACCCTCCCCCTCGCCAAAGGCCTGGCGGAACAGCCAGGTCTTACATAAACACCGAAATAACAGGAGAGTGGGAGCTAACTGAGCTGTTGATTTTACTGTTCTGGTAGCTGCTGATTCTGAACACTTTCTTCTGTTGGCATGGATTAATGTTATTTATCCCTTTGAGGAAAATGAGGGGAATGTTTCTCCTTTGATCACCTCGCAGGCTCTAGGTCCGGAATGTATAGCCAAATGGTCTCCTTGGATTCTTGAGAATACAACTCACTTATTTCCATCTCAAAATCTTGAGGTTTTTCAAACCAGTGGCCTGCAGAATCCTGAAGTCATCTTGAAGGCTTATGACGTATTTGTAAATGAGCTGCGTCCTTTCTTGGTCGTGTGACCAACTCCTAGGCAGGGAACCCTTAAGAAAGCTGACTTTTTCCGCAGATCATGTAGATTAGCCAAACAGGAATTGAAGCTTCCGGTACGTACTGTGAGGGGAGACATTGGTAACCAGGTGGCAGTAGGTATGTTCCTTTTAGCCAGAAAGGCTTATCAAAATCTAATGAAGGAAAAGAAAAGCCAGTTCCAGATGTCACTTTGGGCAGAACTGGAGATTACTACAAATGATGGTAATTTGTCCAAAGTTTGGTCCTTATGTAATCTTCATGGATCTCGGGAGTTTGGCAAGAAGAAGTAAATATTTCTGCTGATATTTGGGAGGCATATTACAGGGAGGTATTCTCCGAGACCAGTATTCGTATCAGGGAAATCACTCTATCTGCTTCAGATACTCTTCCCTCATTGGGAACCGGTTAGTCCGGCAGAAGTTGGTGTACTTATTGCGCACCTTCAATCTAAGAAGGCCCCAGGGGCTGATTTCATTCCAGCTGAACTTCTAAAGGCCAAAATTGAATGGTGGAGCTCAGCTCTGGCTGTGACATTTACAGCCATAAATGACACTGGCAGGATTCCCAGTGTCTGGTCTCAAAGTGTGGTGGTGCCCATTTTAAAGAAGGGGGACCCCAAAGAACCTGCTAAGTTGCTAACTATCGACCAATTAGTCTTTTAAGTATAGTGGGCAAGTTATATATTAAATACCTGTTGGCTAGATTGCAGTCTTGGGTTGATTCTAGAAACCTTATAGGGAGGGAGCAAGTGGGCTTTTAAAAAGGCATGTCCACTCTTGATCATATTTTTGTGCTGGACCAATTGATTGCCAAATATGCCCTATCAGGGAAAAAACCAAAACTTTATTGACTTTGTTGACTTAAAGACCACCTTTGACTCTGTAAGTAGGGAGAGATTATGGGAAAAATTAGAACAATATCAGGTTGACAATAGGCTGTTGTTCTTAATTAAGGCTGTTCATGCTCATACATCATTGCAGATTAGAATGAACAGACAGGGTGATCTTACACAGCCAACTGCGGTCTCCAAAGGGGTTAGACATGGCTGCATTTTGGCACCCTTATTGTTTAACTTGTACTTGAATAATATTAATGCTGTCCTGTTGGACCCCTCTTATCACCCAGTGGAGTTAGGATCCTAGCCATTCTCTATCCTATTATATGCAGATGATACAGCGCTTATATCTTATACCCAGATAGGGCGGAGGCGGTTGATGGCAGTCTTTTGTATCTAGTGTAAGGAGGTTTGCTTCAAATTAATTACTCTGAAACTAAGGTTTTAGTGATAGACAAATCTGTGCCACAATATACATGGTTCATGGAATCTTATTGCATTGAACAGGTTAGTTCCTATAAATAACTGAGAATTATTGTTTCCGCTTTCCCTTCATGGAGTTCACACTTCAGATCTGCTCTGGCTACGGCAAGAGCCACATACCAAGGAATGATCGGCTTTTATTGGGCCAAGGGGGGGAAGGGTTACTCAAGCCCTCCCTGAAGCTACTTAAAGCTAAAATGATACCACAAATATTGTATGGTGCCACAATTTGGGGTCTCGGGATGATTAGCAAGTTGGAGCTAGAACAGAATGTTGTAGGGGTGGGACTACCGGATCATCCGGTATCTGATACTGCCGGTATTTTGGTGTACCAGCAGTATCGGATTAACCCGGTAATCGGGCCCGTTTTTCGGATTCACCCCCCGTACCTGATTTTTTACATTGCGGACATTCAAATGAATGGCCGCAATGTAAAAAAACAACACAACCCCCCCCAAACACTTTCCCTCCCCGAGTCCAGGCTGCACGGGTGGAAGGGGGGACACCCCCACCCACCCTGCCCAGGCTGGATTTAAAAAACTTTTTTTTTCCTTTAAGTCCCTATTGCGGGCTCCGGGCTGCCGCTGGCGACTTGGACCCTGCACCAGCGTCCAGCAGCAGGTAAGTACCGGTACTAGGGTGATCCCTGGGGTGGGGGTGGTTTAACACACACCCCACCTCAGGGATCACCCTACCTCCCCAACCAGGGATCGCATACTTTGTACTTTGGCAGCGGCAGCTGTCCAGCTCCGGCGGCTTCAGCGCTGGCTGTGACTGCCGGCTTCAGTGCTACTTGGCCTTCCGGTGAAACCCAGAAGTTCACCAGAAGTCCTAGTAGCACTGAAGCCAGCAACCACAGCCAGCACTGAAGCCGCCGGAGCCGGACCGCTGCGGCCGCTGCCGCCCTGAGTGCAAGGTAGACGATCCCTGGGTGGGAAGGTAGAGTGATCCCTGGGGTGGGGGCGTGTTAAACCACTCCCACCCCATGGATCACCCTAGTACCGGTACTTACCTGCTGCTGGACGCTTGTGCAGGCTCCGGGTCGCTAACGGCGACCCGGAACCCGCACTTGGGACTTAAAGAAAAAAAAATTGGTTTTTTTAAATCCAGGCTGGGCAGGGTGGGTGGGGGGGGTGCCCCCCCTTCCACCCACACAGCCTGGGAGGGAGAGAGGGGAGGAATTTTTGTTTTATTCCATTGATTTCAATGGGGACAGTTCCCCATTGAAATCAATGGAATAAATCCGGTACCGGTATACTAGGTGCAATCTGGGAATCTGTTTTTTTTGAGAACTGGTAACCGGTAAAACCGGTAACCGGTATTCTGCCTGGTGTCCCACCCCTCAAATGTTGCATTCTGTTCTGCATGTCCCCAAAGGTACACCAATGAGTCTATTGAGAGTAGAGTCAGGAATTAGCTCTGTAGCAACATTAGCTAAGTTAGCTACTTTGAAATTCTGGTTGCGCTTAAATCTAATTCAGACTGACTCAATGTCACAGGTGGCCTTGTGTGCTGCTAGTGGCCAGTGGCCAATTAAGGTTGTAGAAATTCTTCACTCCTTGGACTTTTCTATGGTTTATATCATTTTGCTTCCCTTCCCTAGGGCATGAATTGAAATTAGAAACAGATTACAAGACCAGCAGCTTCAAAATCAAAGGGAGCGCAGTGCTTGACAAATGGTTTCACAAATATTCAGTTTTTCAGACCCCAGTAAAAGGGATTCCTTATTTATCAAACCAACTTTTATGGCATAGCTGGGTTGCATTCACACTAGCAAGGTTTAATGTTTTTCCATCAGTTTTCAGCAAAGGGAGATAAAAAGACACCCCATATCATGAAAGGGTATGCCAATATTGTTTGCTTAATTGCAAAAAGGCAGTTCCTGAAACAATTGTTCATATATTATTGGACTGCCCAGCCTATTTAGACTGGAGATTATTGCATATTGACCCCCTTTTTGTATTTAGGAGTTCTTGTCCCAGTTTTTGTCCCACCCCAGGCGGTTGTGGTTTTCCTCCTAAGAGACCAGTACCCAAAAATTACAAAGGGAGTTGCTAGATTTCTTTCATTGGTTTTAAAATTTAAGACGGCAGGTCTGTCTGACTAGAAGCTGGAATTTTGAAGCATCTCTATATTTTTTTATATATTTGTTCTTTATATTTGCTTTGACTACAGATTGATTTTGAATTTAGTGGTATGATTGGGGTTTATTTCCCCCTTGGTCATTGTACGTTTATGTATATATTTTAGTTCTTTTGTGTTTTATGTTTGTTTGTTATTCTTTTTTACAACAGCCAATGGCTAAGTAATAAACTTTATTATTATTACTTCTCATTAGTTGGACACTACTTCTGTTAATGCAGCCTAAAATTGCACTAATCTTTTTGGCAGCTGCATCACACTGCTGACTCATGTTCAGCTTGTGATCAACTACAATCCCAAGATCCTTTCCCCACATACTGCTGCCAAGCCAGGTATCCTATACTAGTGCATTTGATTTTCCTTACCTAAATGCAGAACTTTACATTTATCTCTGTTAAATTTCATTTTGTTAATTTTGGCCCAGTTTTCCATCCTCTCAAGATCATTTTGAGTCTTGTTTCTGTCTTCTCAGTTTTGTGTCCCCAGTTTTGGAAAAGGAACTACAAAAGGAGAAAGGGGAACAAACTTTCCAAAAAGGACTGCAAAGTACACGGGCAAGGTGAGGAACCACTAGGCAAGCAAGCAGACAGGCAGCAGCTGTGGCCACTGATTCCCTCCTCAGCCTGGCTAGGTGTCAGGCCTTGGGGCCTGAGGAGATGGAGGGGCACGGGCGCACGACGACGGCAAGCCCAAATGCCGCCGGCAGCGGCAGATAATCCGCGGGGAAGGGCCAGAGCGGCGCCCACCCCGCAGCCCCCACAGATCGCAGGAGAGCCGGAGACCCGTGAGGCGCCCCCTATAAAGGAAAGCGGGCCGCTGCCCGCAGATGCAGGAACCACGCCGCCGGGGACACAGGCCACGCCCCCGGCTGCGCCGCAACATTCCAGCGCCGCCCAGGAAAGGCCGGCCTCGCCCGGCACGGCGGCGCGTCGGCTAACCACGCCCCCGCGGCCGCCGCCCCGACGCTCGGCGCGCCTACTGCAGAAGCACGCTGCAACTCTGCATATAAGGGAGCAGGGCCCGGAAGCTCCTTGCTGGTGAACAGAGCTTGCCCTGCGAGACCGGCCCTTTTGATTGTCTGACAAAGCAGAGTGTATCCCGAGCCTGACGTGTGATTGCAGAGAGAGAGAGAGCGAGTGAGACGAGTGCGAGAAGGAGCGAGTGGTTCTGGAGCGAAAGCGTGAGTGCGTGGGTGTGGCCCTAACCCTCACTGTGTCTGGGGGGAAATCAGTGTGTGTGTCCTGTCCTAACTTCCCCCTTCCCTGGGATTGCGCACGGGTCCTCCCCGCACTGTCTCCCCCTTTTGTCCTTAGCCCTGGGCCCTGGGTGTCTGCTTCTGGTGTCCCTAACGGTCCTCCCCGGTTGGGAGTTGGCTTGCCTCGCCTCTGTGATGAGTTAGGTGGGGAATGGCTAGACCTTCCACAACCACCCTATAACACCCTGAGAGGCATTTTTCAGGCTTCGCTGCTCCTTCGTGGGGATTACCCAGGAACTCCGAGCTCCGTGTGGTTACGCTCCACCCCTGGGCAGTACACATCCCGGTCTGTCGCAGCTCCCCTTTCCCTTCCCCGTGAGGGTTGCACCTCAACCCTCACAGTTTCACCAGCTCACCAAACTATGGAGCAACTCCGTGACGAGGTCCGGGAGTTGGCTCACGCCATGAAATCATTAGCTATGGAGGTGAGAGACCTCAAGGACCAATGGGCCTCGGAGGTAGCTCCAGTGCTGGGCCCGCCCCCGCCTCCAGTTCCCCCTGGGGCGGAGGCGGTTGTCCTGGGACCTTGGGAGCCTAAAGGACCCTCTATTTCAAAATTTACCGGGGAGCGAAGGCAGTTCCAGGGTTTCCTGGCCCTGTGCGAGCTAACCTTCAAAATGCTCCCCCGGACCTATGACACCGATACCCGAAAGGTAGCTTTCATTATTGGGCTCCTAGAGGGGCCAGCCCTGGCCTGGGCCACGCCCTTGCTTACAAGCGCCAGCCCGTTGTTAGAGGACTATGACCGGTTCGTCCAGGAATTTAAATTCCTCTACGATTATCCCCATCGAGTCCAGGATGCAGAAACAACTATTACCACCTTAAAACAAGGGCGGGGTCCTTTATTGGACTATGTAACCAAGTTCCAGCAGGTAGCCGTAGACCTGGGGTGGCCCGATAACGTCCTTCGAGTCATGTTTCGTCGGGGGTTGAGTGACGAGATTAAGGATCAGCTTGCGTTTGTCGCCCTCCCGAAAACCTGGGGCGAACTGGTTACTCTAGCCTTGCAGATCGAAGAACGGCTGGGGGAGCGCCGACGCGAACGGCGAAACGACAATCTCCGAGGCCCACCACTCCGACCTCTGATTGCCAGCGCCGGCCGAGGGGAACCAGCGCGTAGTGATGACGTGGAACCTATGCAAATTGGAGCCGCGCGAGGGCCCCTGACAGTTGCGGAAAGAGAGCGGAGGCGCGCGTCACGCCTCTGTTATTACTGTGGGGATTCCACGCATTTTGCCCGAAATTGCCCCCTAGCACCAAAAGACCGCCGGGGGGCGGGAAAAGACTAGGCTCGAGGGATAGAGGGGGTCACTCGAGCCATCTGTCGGCGCCCCTAAAGCACCGGATACCCCATGTTCGCATCCCAGTGATGTTACGTCTGGAGGCCGACCGCACGCTAGTCGCCTGGGGACTAGTGGACTCAGGAGCATCAGGGAACTTCGTTGATGAAGACTACGTACGACGGCATCGTATCCCGCACCAACCTCGAGCAATAGCAGAGCCCATACATTCGATTGACGGATCCCCGTTGGTCTCAGGACCCATTACCCGACAAACGCCGTCGCTGACCTTAATGTTTCAGGGGCTGACGCGGCCAGCCCAATTTGATGTGGTGTGCACTCCCATGTTTCCTCTTGTGTTGGGTTTACCCTGGCTGGAGCAATGGAATCCTAAGATCGACTGGACGCAGCGGACCCTGCGAGTGGGCCCCCTGCCGCAACAGGGGATACCCGTGACCGCTTGCGTGACTCAGCCGCACGCTCGACCGCCGGGGCTGCCAGACGAATACCAGGCTTATGCCCCCCTCTTCGACGAGCAGGAAGCCACCATTCTACCCCCTTCCCGTCCCTATGACTGTCCCATCGAGCTGCTCCCGGGGGCGCAACCGTCCTATGGGCGAATTTATGCCCTCTCGGGACCCGAGCTCCGGACATTAAAACAGTACCTGGATGAAAATCTACAAAAAGGGTTCATTCGGCCATCCACGTCCCCGGCGGGGGCCCCGCTCTTCTTTGTGCCGAAAAAGGATGGGGGACTCCGCCCCTGTATTGATTATCGGGAACTCAACGCAATTACGGTGAAAAACCGGTACCCCTTGCCGTTGATCCCCGAACTGCTTAATCGCCTACAAGGAGCCTGCATTTTTTCCAAACTAGACCTGCGGGGGGCCTATAACCTCGTCCGGGTGCGTGCTGGGGACGAATGGAAGACAGCATTCCGCACGAGGTACGGCCATTTCGAATACCGAGTGATGCCGTTCGGGCTAGCCAACGCCCCCGCAACTTTCCAGCACTTTATTAACGACGTCCTCCGCGAGGTGCTGGACGTCTACGTGATCGCATATTTAGACGATATCCTCATCTACTCCCAAACCCAACAGGATCACGTCACCCATGTTACAACCGTCCTCACCAAATTACAACAGCACCACTTGTTTTGTAAATTATCGAAATGTGTGTTTCATGCAACCACTGTAGCATTCTTAGGGTTTATCATCTCGCCCGAAGGGCTGCAGATGGATGGATCCAAAGTACAGGCGATCCTCAACTGGATACCCCCTCCGTCCGTAAAAGCCTTGCAGCGCTTTTTAGGTACCACAAACTATTATAGGCAATATATTCCGTGTTATGCTGCGGTTACGAAACCTCTGACCATGCTATTACGCAAGGGGGTACCATACAGCTGGACCCCTAAACATCAAGAAGCCTTTGAGGTCCTTAAAAAGGCGTTTATGCAGGCACCTCTACTTCAATATCCCAACTTCGAGAAGGCCTTTGTCGTTGAAACCGACGCCTCCAGCAGCGCTCTGGGAGCCGTCCTCCTCCAGGAAGGAGTCCACCCCGGGACCCTTCTCCCGTGCGCCTACTACTCCCGTCAACTGACCAGTGCCGAAAGCAACTATACGATCCTGGATCGAGAACTCCTGGCCATTCGGGCCGCGTTTGCGACTTGGCGGCACTACTTAGAGGGAGCCCAACATCCCGTCAAGGTCATCACCGATCATCGGAATCTCGTCTACCTACAGACCGTGAAAATTGTCAACGCCCGGCATGGACGTTGGGCTCTGTTCTTCTCCCGCTTTAATTTTCAAATTCACTATCGCCCCGGAAAGCAGAATCTCCTTGCGGATGCCCTCTCCCGCTCTATGAAGGAGGAATCACTCCTGGAAAACAAGGGAGAACCCATCCTAAAGACCTGTGTTATGGGAACGGCTAGTCTGGGCGCCGCCGATTTACAGCGTATCACCACACCAGATCGGCAGATCATAACATCTCAAGCCTTGCCTCTGCAACAGGGACTCTATCGCTACCAGGGCAAAATAGTGGTCCCCCAACAAGCGCGGCGTCGGGCCCTGTGGAGCCATCATGATGCCCCCTTAGCCGGGCACCCAGGGGTCAAACGAACATATGACTTATTGCGTCGCCGGTTTTGGTGGCCAACCATGAAAACCGATACGGCCAACTATGTTAAAGTTTGTGGGCTCTGTGCTAAAACCAAAGTCCCCCGAAGGAAGCCCCAGGGCCTGCTCCACTTGGCCCCCCAACCCCAAGGGCCCTGGCAACGCATTGGGATGGACTTCATCGTCGAGCTCCCTCCCTCACACCAACACACCTCGGTGTTAGTGGTAATCGACCACTTCACCAAGCTCGCACATTTTATCGCCTGTCAAGGACTGCCTACGGCCAAACAAACTGCCATGTTTCTATTACGAAACATTATCAAGCTTCACGGGGTGCCCACGGACATCGTGTCGGACCGAGGTACGCAGTTTACTTCGCGCCTATGGAGAGCTCTCTTGGCTACCCTACAGATTAAATTGAATCTCACCTCCGCATACCACCCTCAAGCCAATGGGCAGGTGGAGCGTACCAACCAAACGCTCGAACAATACTTACGCTGTTACGTCGACCATCTCCAAGATGACTGGTATGACCTGCTCCCCTTGGCGGAGTTTGTGTATAACAATACCCTGAACGCCTCCTTGGGCTCGTCCCCCTTCTTCATTACGTATGGGTTTCACCCCCGCATCTGCACCCCGGAACTCGACCCCCTCCGGGTCCCCGCTGCAGGGGCTTTGGTAACCCAAATTCAGCAGGCCCAAGCCGTAGCACAAGGCCTCCTGCGGCAAGCCCGACAACGTTTCAAGATCTTCGCCGATCGCCATCGGCAACCGGCCCCCCTCTTTAAGGTAGGGGACCTCGTCTGGGTCGATCGTAGACATTACCCGTCTACCCGTCCATCGCAAAAATTGGACTATCGCTATATGGGTCCTTTTCCCATACAACGTCAAGTCAATGAGGTAGCGTACACCGTTGCCCTGCCGGCACACTACCACATTCACCCCACCTTTCATGTTTCCCTGTTGAAGGCCGCGGCCGGGCCCGGGCCCCCCCCGGCCCCAGGTCCTGTTGCCTCGTCGGCTCCGGAGGCCCCGGAGTACGAAGTTCAGGCCATCATCGATTCCCGCCGCCGCCGAGGACAGCTCCAATATTTAATCCGGTGGAAGGGCTATGGGGCCGCGGATAACACATGGGAACCAGCCCGCGACGTCCATGCCCCGGTGTTGGCCCGACGTTTTCATGCCCGCCACCCGGACAAGCCAGGCCCCGCGCCCTGGCCGCGGCCTAGACCGGGGGGTGCTGTCAGGCCTCGGGGCCTGAGGAGATGGAGGGGCACGGGCGCCCGACAACGGCAAGCCCAAATGCCGCCGGCAGCGGCAGTTAAACCGTGGGGAGGGGCCAGAGCGGCGCCCATCCCGCAGCCCCCACCGATCACAGGAGAGCCGGAGACCCGTGAGGCGCCCCCCATAAAGGAAAGCGGGCCGCTGCCCGCAGACGCAGGAACCACGCCGCCGGGGACACAGGCCACGCCCCCGGCCGCGCCGCAACGTTCCAGCGCCGCACAGGAAAGGCCGGCCTCGCCCAGCACGGCGGCACGTCGGCTAGCCCCGCCCCCACGGCCGCCGCCCCGACGCTCGGCGCGCCTCCTGCAGAAGCACGCTGCAACTCTGCATATAAGGGAGCAGGGCGGGGAGGCTCCTTGCTGGTGAACAGAGCTTGCCCTGCGAGACCGGCCCCTTGAGTATCTGAGCAAAGGAGAGTGTATCCCGAGCCTGACGTGTGCGTGCAGAGAGAGAAAGAGAGAGAGCGAGTGAGACGAGTGCGAGAAGGAACGAGTGGTTCTGGAGCGAAAGCGTGAGTGCGTGGGTGTGGCCCTAACCTTCACAGTGTCTGGGGGGAAATCGGTGTGTGTGTCCTGTCCTAACTTCCCCCTCCCCTGGGATTGCGCACGGGTCCTTCCCGCACTGCCCCCACTTCTTGCCCTTAGCCCTGGGCCCTGGGTGTCTGCTTTTGGTATCCCTAACGGTCCTCCCCGGTTGGGAGTTGGCTTGCCTCGCCTCTATGATGAGTTAGGTGGGGAATGGCTAGACCTTCCACAACCACCCTATAACACCCTGAGAGGCATTTTTCAGGCTTTGCTGCTCCTTCGTGGGGATTACCCAGGAACTCCGAGCTCCGTGTGGTTACGCTCCACCCCTGGGCAGTACACATCCCGGTCTGTCGCAGCTCCCCTTTCCCTTCCCCGTGAGGGTTGCACCTCAACCCTCACACTAGGGGACACTAGGTAGTTGGGAACAGAGATCCTTCTGGCTTGGGAGAAGGAAGGAGTTCCATGCAGTAGTGAAAACAAAGGCAGAATGGGAGGCTGCCAGCCCTCTGCCCCTCCCTGAAAACAACAACAGCAGCAGCAGCAGTGGCAACACACCAGGGAGAATAAATGCAAACGGCATCCAAACAGGACCCTCCTTTCCACTGTTCAATCCCTTCCTCCAAGACAGCAGTAAGTATGTGCTGAGCAGAGTCACTACCTTCCTCTTGGCCAAGCCCATACAGGAACCTCGCACGTGTTCTCTTTTGGGCTTCAGTTTCTCTTGCTTGTTCTTAGTCTGCACAATTCCTGAATGGATCACAAACACAACTTTCTCTTCATATGAAAACATGGGAACTTTAAAACATCGTAGTATAAAAACTACATAATGTTGGTTTTTTGAAAATCCAAAGTCAGGAAATCACACACTTGAATTTTTGGGTACTTCTACAGCGCCTGACAAATAATTTTAAATGCATTTTTTTGCATCAGTAAACAGTTCTTCCTTCAATTTTCACACTTATATAAATCAATCTTTTCTCAATTAATCACTCTGAAATGTAGACAGCATCTCCTCTTACCCAATTTTTCAGTTACCCTAGCTGAAATATTTCACAGAGATAGGATAAACCATTTCAGTTTTATAAAAAGTAGAATTTTTGTGATTTTAACAGAATGCAAGCTGCCTTAACTATAGAGCTTAACTATCAAGGCAATAATAACGTAGGTATAATAAATATAAATGTTTTCACAAGTGTTCAGTTGCCTCTTCCATTTTTCCATACAGCAAGTGGACAGCAACAGGGTGGTCCAATGTACTATACCAAAGAGAATAGGCACCATAACAGCAAAGCAAATATATAGCAGCAGAATGAGGAGATACCTCTGTATGAAATGTGGAGCAGGGTCTGGCTGTTGAGGATTGGGGTGGGCTATGATTCTTCTCACCCCACTCCCTAGGGAGCAACAGAGAAGCATTGCCTGACAGTACTAGGGGAGGATTAGGTCCAAAGGTGACATCAGGCCCCTCCTTTCTTTGACTATATTGGAGGGTCATGTAGTTGAGTCAGAGGGATTAAAGAAATATTCTGGGACAGCACATGGTTTTTTTTAGCCCTTGCTGTGAATCTTCCTGGACTTGTGATACCTGTGCAAGTTCCCTGGGATAACTCTGCATACAAGGTAAGTATGCACTGGACTTATGATGGACTATGAATGGAATTTTTTTTCAAACTGGTTTAGAAATAGTTTCAGCCTTTAAAAACTATAATCCTTGTTGTTGACTTCTTTTGTCAGTCAGCTTATATGAACTCTTTCAACTCTTGGATCCATATAACAGGTCTATTTGATTTATACTTCCACCATCATCCATGCCTTTGTAACCTTGAGACCACACTACTGCAATGTGCTATTCATGGAGCTGCCACAGATGTCTGTTTGGAAGCTGTAGCTGGTGCATAACTCAGTGACCTCTTTTTTGGGGGGAGGGGGGATCACTAGGAGTACATTACACCACTGCTCCAGAGTCTGCACTGGCTCCCAGTAGTTTTCTGGGCTGATTTCAAGGTGCTGGTTTTGACCTACCAAGTCCTAAATGGTCTGAGCCTTGTATATCTGGAAGACTGCCTCTTCAATCACATTAGACCATGGGCTCTAAGGTCTACAGGGAAAGACCTATTCAGCATACCAACAACCTGACAAGTTCTCACAAAAAGTCCACAGAGAGGTATTCATGGTGGCTACCCCACAACTATGGAACTGCATACCACTGGAGGTTCATCTGAGCCCAAGCCTGCTCATCTTCCAGAGGTTATGTAAGACTTTATTTTATTTGATCAGTCATTTGACAAGTAGGGGCAAGGGTTTTGGATAAGGGATTTTAATTATTTATGACTTTGTGTGTTGCAGACAACCCTGATAAATAAATAAATGCAAGTTTGGATAGCTATGTAACGGCAAACACAAGGGAGGGTTCAAGAGGAAATGTAGTAGCATTTCAAAACATTTAAATAGTATAGAAATAACATAGCAGCTATAGCAAGCCATCTGTTTGGCTTGTTTTTTCTCCGTATCATGCCAACTACTAGGGGTGAGAATATCAGTTTTGCCGAGATCTGGTATTGCCAGTATTTGACTGTGCCGAATTTAAATCCAAGATCCAATAAAACTGGCCATACTGGGTTTTTTGTATTGGCCTCGAATCTCGTTTTTTAAAAAATTACTTTTGGCCTTGGGCACAGTTTTTTGTGTTCCACTTGAGTTGAGTCCCTCCCTGCCCCTTCCCTGTGGTAACTAAAGCTGCATTCTCACCTGTGGCAGTGGTGGTGGCAGCGGGAGGGATGAGGGAGATGCGGCAGCATGGAGGATCCAGCGGCCAGGAAAAGAGCCGGTGCAAATGGGGATCTGCCGTGGCTTCTCTTGCGCATGTCAGGGCAGGATTTTGCACCCTGACATGAATGAGAATGGTGAGAATGCAGCCTAACTTGTTACATTTGGTGCTTTTTTTTACCCTTCCTTGGATTGGTTGCCTTTTTTAAATTCAAAAAGACATCCAATCCTGAAGCTTCCGTAAGATTTTTTTTTTGGGGGTGGGTGGGGAAGATAAGGATGTGAGTAGGCGGTGGGCACTTGGATGTGCTGGCCAATAGTAATGTAGCAATTTTTTTTTTCTTTTGGGACCTTCTGGACTTTAGGCTTGGAAGCCATTCTACAGTCAGTTTGGTATCCAGGAAGTAGTGTCACAGACTGCCGGAGGAGTGAGTGCGAATGTTGGTAATTGATGGGTTCCTTTGGGGTTTTAAGGTATTAGGAACCCCCTGGTACCCCTTAGCAAGGGAAGGAAAGTAAAATAATGGAATGGGGTCCTAGGCTTGTGTCTTGGGATCCCATGGGGAGGAGGTGCAGGCCATGAGGCCAGACCATGAGGCCAGGCCATGTTGGAGCATGCAGGAGGAGGCTTTGAGGCTCTGCCAATGGGGGGAGGGGAAAATGTGGCTGACTTCTCCATAATGGGATTTATGCCATGTGCCATCTCATGTCTGGGGGTGGGGTGTGTGTCCCAAGGCTGTGGTTTTGGTGTGGCCTGTTTGTTTTTTCTTGGGGGGGAGGGTGTCAATTTTATTTTTGTGTGTGGCTTGGGTTGGGGTGGGTGCCCCAAGACTGTGGTTTTGATGTGGCCTGTTTGCTTTTTCTTGGGTGGGTGGTCAATTTTATTTGTGTGTGGAGCTGGGATGGCCCCAAGGCTGTGATTTTGGTGTGGCCTGTTTGTTTTTTTGGACTGGTGTCAATTTTATTTGTGTGGTGCTGTGGTGTTGAACATTGCAGCCATGGGTTGCCACTTGCCTAAGACAAGCCTTGCAATGCTTGCAAGTTGCTGTTGTGTCATGTGAGGTCTGTACCTGCCTGTCTGTGCCATAACATGTTTGTTATGCAATGTGTGGAGGTCGGGATTTGGGGGTGACTTTAGAGTTTTGGCTGGGGTTTGTGTCTTGAGGTACATTTTTTAAAAGAGATTGTATATTTTTAAGAGATTTCAAGGGGTGCCCCAAGGCTAGATGATTTTGTCGGGCCTCCTGTCCCAGAAGGCCAGAATTGCACTGTTAACCTAGGGAACTCCCCGCCACTATCTTCAAACCCTGTGCTTTGGTGCTTGCGTTGGTTGTCGGGACATGTCCTGGTGAGGATGGGGGTGCCCCAAGGCTAGAAGTTGGGGGGGGGCCTGTCCCAATAGGCCAGAATTGCACCATTAACATGAGGAGCTCCCTGCCACTGTCTTGTAGGTTTGTTTCTTGGAGTGTGTGTGTGTGTGTGTGTACTGTCAGTTTCAAAAACAGTTATTAAAATTTCTTCTTTTGTTTTTTTTAAACCCAAGCCACTGGAGTGCCTTGGTTTTGACCACTGTTAGTGACATGTCAGATGTGAATTGCAAATAGCTGGCTGGGTAAGCAACACCCCTTCACACCACACCCCTCACCACACCTCTGGGCTCTAGCCCCCACCCCTTCACCCCACCCCATACCCCTCGCCTTCACTCTTCACTCCTCACCCCTTCACACCACACCTCTAGTCTTCACCCCACAGCCTTCACTCCACAGCCCTTTCAGTCTTTCACCCCACCCCACACCTCTAGCCTTCACCCCTCACCCCACACTCCTTCACCGCACACTCCTTCACCCCTAACCCCACACTACATCTTTAGCCTTCATGCCACAGCCTTCCCCCCACAACCCTTTCAGCCTTTCACCCCACCCCACCCCTCTAGTCTTCACCCTTCAACCCACACTCCTTCACCCCACACCCCACACTACACCTCTAGCCTTCACGCCACAGCCAACAGACCACATCCCTTTCAGCATTTTACCCCACCCCACCCCTCTAGCCTTCACCCTACATGCTTCACACCACACCTCTAGCCTTCACCCCTTTTAGCCTTTCACCCCACATCCCTATCAGCCACCGACCACACACCTCCAGCTTTCACCCCACACCTTTAGTCAACACCCCAGTTACCCCCACTTAGTTCCCCCTATTTAGTTCCCACCTTAGTTAGTTCTCCCATACCCTAGCCAGACCCCCGCTAGTTAGTGTCCCCTTAGTTAGTTCCCCTCTTAGTTAGTTTCCCCATCCCCTATCCCTAGTCAGACCCCCCAATTTCCTCCACTTAGTTACCCCACCTTAATTCCCACCTTAATTAATTCCCCTATCCCCTAGTCCTAATCTGACCCCCTAGTTAGTGACACTCCTCATTTCCCCATCCACTACCCCTAGTTATACCCCCAGTTCCCCCCACTTAGTTCCCCCAACTTAGTTCCCACCTTAGTTAGTTCCCCCATACCCTAGTCCTAGTCCAACCCCCTAGTTAGTGACCTCCCTTGTTAGTTTCCCCATCCCCTAGCCCTAGTCAGACCCCAAGTTAGTAACCCTCCTAGTTAGTGACTCCATCCCCTAGCCCTAGTCAGACTCCCAGTTCTCCCCTTAGTTAGTTCCCCCTTTAGTTAATTCCCACATCCCCATGCCATTCGTCCAACCCCGCAGTCATTTAGGTACACCCAGTTAGTTACACACACACACCCCCGGTTATTTAGTTGCCTCCAAGTTCAAACACCATAGTGTTAGGTTAAGTTACACACAAACACACACACACATATCACCACTCCCCATCCTCTGTTACCAGTGGTCCTCTCCTCTTTTTCACAACTGGAATATAAGCATGAGTGGTTGTGCAAAGAAGAAACAGACCATGAGTGGGAGTGCTGGAAGAGGCCAGCCTCTTCCTATGTAGCCAACTTAGTCCGGCACAGAGACATCAGAGGTACGCCCACCTGTGGCCCGCACACCAGCCTCAAGTGTGCCCAAGCTTATGGGCTCTGGACATGTCTTGAAGGTCCCAAAGAGGCTGGGATGGGGGAAGGGTGCTTCCTCCTCCCAGGTGCTGACTAGCAGTAAGAAGAAGGGGGCTCCTTCTTCCTCTGCTAGTGCAGTGGGCCATCTGCTGGCTACCTCCACTGCTGCTGCTGCTCCTTCTAGCACCCAGCTCTCCCTAGCACAGGCACTTTATTTTATGCACATGCCAGCTGCCCCATCCTCTCCCCCTGCAAACACGCATTCTAGCACACCTGCTTCCCCACCCTCTCCCCCTGTTGACATGTATCCTAGTGAGCACCAGCTCGAGCCCCACCCACCATATCCACACACTCTGCTGTGCCAGCTACCACCACCCCTTCCTCCAGTGTTATGACCACTTCCTTTGAGAGGTCGACCACCAGTCATGCTGCTCCTGTCCTCCCAGGAACTGGCACCAAGAAGATCACATCTTGAGTGTGGTCTCATTTTGATATCTGGGTGGAATATACCTCAAAGGTAGTGTGCATGCACTGCCAGTCCAAGATCAGTCATGGTGGCACTGATCCCATGAGATATGGCATGTCTGGTCTTCACAGTCACTTGAGATGGAACCACAGGAACATAAGTGATCCTACGGAGTTCCGTTCCAAGTGACGGCATGGTGAGGTGCCAGTTGCAGAGGGTGCGGATGAGAGTTCAGAGGAGGAGGAACCCTCTTCCACTCCCGCTGCAACTGCCACCTCTAGGCTGTCTGGTGATGGTTCTACCCCCACCAACCAGACCCTGCAGAGAAGGAGCACTAGCTGCTCCCCCTGACCCACTCCATCATGATCCCGGTCCTTGTCCCAGCCCACTGTAACTGCACTCTAGGAAAGGAAGACACCATTTGCATCCAGCCACCCATGAGCTGCGACCATCACCAAGGCAATTGGGGAAGTGATTGCCCTGGACAAGAGGCCATTCAACCTGGTTTAGGGTGTCGAATTCCAATGGCTGCTTCAGTTGCTGGAGTACCGTTACAGAGTCCCCTGCCAAAAAAACTTCCGCTGAAAGGTTATACCATCTCTGTACAGGAGGTCACGGTCCCAGGTCCATGCAGAGTTCTCCCATGCGGAGGGGTCTCTGGTACATTTTACCACAGACCTATGGACTAGCAAAAGTGCAGTGCACACATATCTGTTGTTGACCACACACTGGTGGCATATGTCACCAGTACCTGTCACCAGTGCAGCGGTGGGCAGCAGCAGCAGCACTGGGGGAGTGGTGTCACCTGGAAAGAGTAGATAGGCATTGTTGCATGCCCAGGTGCTTGACAAGCAGCACACAGCAGATAATATACTCATAGTGGTGAATGGCATGCTGGATATGTGGGTCCTCTGCCAAGGTTCAACCATCCAGGTTGGTTACTTTGTAACCGATAGTGTCAACAACATGATTGCAGACATTAATCATGGTTGCTATTTTCATGTTCACTGCGGCACGCAGCTCCTGAACCTTGTGGTTCAGGGTACCTTGAGTGGAACCCAAGGCTTGGAGGCTTTACTTGAAACTACCCAGAAGATTGCCGTATACTTCCATTGGTCAGTTTCAGCCACTTGGGTGCTGCGAGAGAAGCAGGAGGAGTTGGACTCCCCACTTCACTGGCTGGTACAGGATGTGGCCACAAGGTGGAACTCCACATTCTTGATGCTGCAATGTCTCATGGAGCAGAAGGAGGTGCTGCATGCCCTTTGCTTGTCACGGAGCATTGAAGCAACACCACTGCCTGGGGAGGAAGGGACAGTGGTGAAGCAGCTTACACAGGTTCTAGAACAATTTCACAAGGCCACTGATGAGCTGAGTGCAGAGCTCGCTACTCTGAGCCAGGTGAGGCTGCACTCTTTAATATCCTGCTTTGATGTATGCAAGGCGTGCTCTCTCGCACTGACCTGCATGGGTCTGTGAAGGCAGTGGCAAAGAAACTGGTTGCGGAGCTGAATAGGCATTTTGACACCTTGAAAGCGAGGCATCCATATTTCCTAGCCACACTACTCGACCCACAGATCAAGAAGACCATGCCCTTGCATGTCAAATCCTTCAATAGCAAAAGGGGCAGGCTTGTTGATGAGGTGCAATGGTATTTTCCAGTGCAGGTGCCCCTGCTGCCAGAGGCAAGTAGTGTTTTTACAGGGGTTGCAAGTGGGGGCAGATCCACCTTGTGGTCTTCTGACCTGGCAGCCATGGTGGAGGAGGAGATAACAGGGAGTGGGCTGTGGAGCACGAGGATATTGCAGACACATTTGTGTCGCAATATCCTGTTGAGCCCTCCTGACACCAACCCCTTGGCCTACTGGGAAATGCAGGTGTTGCCCCCACTTGCAAAGGCAGCATTGCAATACATCTCGTGGCCTCCCACAAGTGTATCTTTGGAATGGATATTTAGTTTGGCTGGAGACATCATCAGACCCCATCGTTCCAAAATGGAACTGAAGGCTGTGGAACAGTTGGTCTCTCTCAAGACCAACCTTCCCATTCTTGGGTTCATAGACAGAGATACCCTTGATGTGGGGCCAGATCATGTTCGATTTTCTAGCCTCTGGATATCATCTGCTGCTATCTTCACTCCCCTGCACCTGTGTCCAACCTGACAAGATGCAGGAAATTGAATCAGCCTGCAAATTGGTCAGTAGTGGCATTGCTGAGCCTGCAGCAGCGGCCCTTGGTTTGCCCTTAAACCGCAGCATGGCAACAATTGTTCCTGGTCTGACCACTCCACCAGGTAAAAGTAGTAGAGAAGTACTACTTCCTTCCCATTCAAATTTATTTTTTCAAAGATATTTATTATTTGTACTCCATTTTGGTGTCTGCTGGCCACCGAGGATTTGTATTCCCTCCTTCAACCCCATTCCACCAGGAAGGGCAAGGAGGTATTTGTTATTCAGAGCTCTTTTAGGAGCTGTTTCAGAGTCCCACTGGGGTTCCTTTGTTGGAACCCCAGCAGATTCCTGTGCGGCGCATGGTGTGTACAGTGCATGCACGCGCACGTGCGCACACACACACACACACACACACAGAGCCATCCTCTCACGCTCCTCCCAAGAGGCTGGGGTGGTAATCTCAAGCCTACCCCAACCCCCACCCTCCTCCATGCATGCAGAGACACCCTCCTTCACCCTCTTGTGCTCCTCCCTAGAGGCTGGGGTGGTAACCCTGAGCCTCCACTGACCCTCACCCTCCTCCTCACACACCACCCAAGTCACTTGGGATGGGGAATGTGTGTGTGTGGAGGAGGGGGTAGGTGGAGGCTCAGGGTTACCACCCCAGCCTCTAGGGAGGAGCACAAGAGGGTGAAGGAGGGTGTCTCTGTGTGCATGGAGGAGGGTGGGGGTTGGGGGAGGCTTGTGGTTTCCACCCAAGCCTCTTGGGAGGAGTGGCACCCACTGGAGTGGAATGCCCCAGCAGGGTTCCTTCCACCCAAGCCCCCCTCCCATACATAGATCAGAGCACTGCAGCAGGGCCTTTTCCACCCCGGCCTCTTGAGAGGAGTGGCACACACTGGAGTGGAATGCCCCAGCAGGGCCCTTTCCACACCACATTGGTGTGGAGCACCTCAGCAGGGCCCTTTCCACCCCAGCTATTTAAGGAGCTGCTCCTCCAGGCAGACCATACTTGCTCCAGCCCACCTGGGCACACTCCCACCCTGACACACCCTCTTCTTTGCCCTCATGCAACACTCCCCTAAGAAGAGTTCCACCCGGAGGGAGGGTAGAACCTCTTTGTGAGGGTGGGGTCCTGCACAGGACACCCGGTCCCACACACACACAAAACTGTGCAAAACATTGCCCACCCCCACTCCCAAGAAGAGGTGCAGAGGGCATTGGGAGGGCAGAACCTCTTCTTGGGGGTAGGGGTGGCCCCCCACGAGACACCCCCACACTCCATTCCCCTCACAAGGAGCAATTCTGTTCCTCCAGCATACGCTGGCAACTCCACGACAGCAGGCAAAACTTTTCCCACCCCTGCCCCCAAGAAGAGGTGCAGAGGGCATTGGGAGGGTGGAACCTCTTCGTGGGGGCAGGCCTAAAAATAGGGATGGGCAACCAGAACGGAGTTTGGAAATTCAGTTCAGTTTGGTTCGGCTTGAAATCCGAGTTCGGAAATGCGGTTTGGTTTAGTTCAAAATTTGATTTTGGTTTGGAAGTTCGGTTCAGTTGACCGAACAGACAAGGTTCGGTCGATTTTCGAACTTCCGAACCAAGTTCGGCCATTCAAAACCAGTTTTTTTGGTGTGTGTTGCCACTAGGGATGGGCGAACAGAATGGAGTTCGGAAATTTGGTTCGGTTTGAAATTCGAGTTCGGTTCGGAAGTTCAGTTCGGTTGCCCGAACAGACCAAGTTTGGTCCGAACTCTGAACTTCTGAACCATGTTTGCCCATCCCTACCCACAACCTCTCTCTTCCTCTCCCCCCTAAACTTGGTCCCCACAACCAGTGCAGCTCCAGACATGGTGGGACTTCAGACTCCAGCAGGGTTCTGCAATAAAAATAATTCCACAGCCTGCAGTCCTTCTGTTTCTTTCTAGAGGCCTCCAGAACCCCAGCTGTGGCACCTCATCTGCTATGGACTGCAACATCCCCCCACTGCACATCCAGATGCGGTAGGACTTCAGCCAACAGTGTGGTTGTAGAGGCTGGCCTACTGTGGTTTGATATCCCACTGCGTTTGGAGGCCTCCAGAACTGAAATGAAGACTTCAACAGTGACATGGAATGGTCACAGCGATGGTCCTGGACCTCAACTGTAACTGAAGAATGCAATATTTTACTGCCAGCCACTGCCCACCAGTGCGCTTGATGACACATTAGGGTTTTCTGACTTTAGTGGATGTTTCTACTGAACCTCTGACATCACTAGGGCCTCTGTGTCTGGAACCTAGACCATGGAAAACTACAGGCAGTCCGGAAAAAGATCAAGAAAAAAAGAGTGCTCCAGTCAGATAACATTAGGTAAGTGATGGCACAGAGATTGGGAGGCTCTGGAACCTCCTCTTTGGAGACAGATCCACAAAGGGGCCAAATTAGATCTTCATTCTCTGTGTCCAAAATAAAATTCAAACATCTCAGCAGCAGTAACAACCTAACTTGCTGTTTTTGTTTTCTTTTCCCCTCCAAGATCTCGTCAGATTCCACGCCTCGCATCACTCTCCCTGTGGACATTGCAGAAAGTAGAAAAAGCCAGGCAGAAGAGAAAGCTGCAGACAACCACAACGGAGTCCCTTTTCCCCTGTTCCCCGCTGAAAACCCATCTTCCCCTTTCTCTTCTCATGAACCAAAGAAAACCCTTTCCCATCCTATTTCTCCTCTGTCCTGTCCTTCTCTTCCCTTTCATCCATTTTGATTTGGCTAATTGCAGGACTGGAAGCTAACTCAGTCCTCCAAGTTCTCCAAGCCTGAAGGAAGGCGTGTGTCCCAAAGCCTACACCTTCAGAAGACTACAGTTGGTCAAGGAGGGCATGAAAATCAAGAATTCAGAGGTTCAGGATAAAGCTAGGCGAAGGCAACGTGGTCTACTTTTGGGGTCCGGTTGGGGGAAAGACAGTGCATGGGACCACAGAAGGCTTTCTATCCCCCAGTAGCAGGGCTTAACACAGCTGAACAGAATAGTTCAGGATTAAGGTCCTTCCCTCTAATGTTAACTCTGTGAACTACTCTTGCTGCTGGTTTAGGCCCTACCTCAGGGTGGATGGAGAGCCTCTTACTGGGGTCCCATCCACTGCCTGTCCCCATGGTTGGGGTTATGGTCATATGGGGAGAGAGAGGGTTTATTTGTGGGTCTCAATAAATTTGGGATTGATTGACACTGTGTCCGTTGTTTTGGCATTGGAACTGTTGGCATTGTCAATATGTGGTTGTGGGTGATTTGTGGGGATCCTGGGACACCAAAATGGCAAAAACAAAAAACAGTTCATTTTTGGCATTATTTGCTATAGGGGGTCGTTTTAGGGGTAGTAACGGATTTGGCTATGATCAAATATTTATTTAAACACTGTTGGCAAGGTATGGTTGTAAATGTTGGTACTGGAAATATGTGGGTCATCATGGGAATCCTAGGGAGTTGGACACAATAGGTTTGGAATCTAGTTGTTGGCATGTATGTAATAATGTGAGTGTACTTGTATTAGTCATTTTGGGGGTCGCACAGAATTTTGGATGTTTGCCAACGATGTTGGCATTGGCAATGTGGAGGTATGGCATCGCATGAGTATCCCCTGGCAGTTGACAGAACAGTTGTTCTTCTTTGGTACTGCCTTTTGTGTGCTGCGAAAAAAAAGTTTTTAAATTGGTGTGTCAAATTTGGCTAACAAATGTAAAGTGGCCCTGTGCCACTGGCTGGTGGTGGCTTGCTGCTATTATCGATTGGCTGATATACAGTTGGTTGTCAACTCTGAGTCACCACTCACTTGCAAACTAAACTGCATGCTTGACTGACGTGCCACTGTGCGAGTGTCCTCCACTGACAGTTGCTGTGATCTGATTTCTGATTGAGTGCTGTGAAAAAATCTCCTATTTTTAAAGAAAAAAAAATGGAGTAGTGTCAGTCCTGTCTGCCACTGGCACTAGCTGCTGGGCTACTGTATTCCAGTGCTTTGCAGTTAAGGAAATAAATGAATCTTTCATTCAATCTTTACAAGGGACATGTTGTCTTTATTACAAGTATTTTGGTTTTTTTTCTCCCATTGATTTTAATGGGAAAACTTCCCCATTGATTTCAATGGGAAAAAACCCCGATACCAGTAATACCAGTTTAATCCGATAATCCAAGAACCGGTATCTGATAAAACTAGTATCCGATATTTCCCCCCAAATCCCACCCCTACCAACTACTGTTCATAAAGTTTTCCACAGGGAGGAAATTCTGCTCTACTAACGTGCATACTGCTAGTCAATTGCAATGGGACTGAATTCTATTGACTTCAGTAGGACTACTTGCGTAACTAAGAAAATCACGATTTTATGCATAATCAGTAAACACCAGCTGGTAGAACTATGTACAGAAACACATTCTAAAGAGCTCCCTAGACTGCTTCTTGATAGCAACAGCTGGAAGAGAGCTGCCAATATGCTTACTGCCTGTCTATTAACTGTTACTGTACATTTGTGGAGTTCATACAATGCTATGAAGAGTACTGGTGGATGCAAGAATATTAAAAACATTGTTTCTTACCTTTCATGTTTGGCAGATGTTGGTCGAACAAACACAATTAGGCAAAAAGCCAGAAGACTTAAAAACTTCCACAATAAATTATAATAAAATTTAAATGAGAACATTTACATTAGACATCTTTTCAGAATAATTATGAAACAATTACCTAATAATAAAGCGTCTAGCTTTTTCTAACAGATGGCCATGGAATTATAATATATTGGATCATGGTTAATCAGCAGACTTAATATGCATGGTGCTTACAACAATCAATCTACCTTATAACTGGTAAAGAACATGCTATACTTAATATAACTTGAAGAACAGAGAACCACACATGGTTCTCTAGTGAAAGATGTCCATAACTGGAGACAGCACTGGACAGGATGGGCTAGGCTGCTATGGGGAATTATAACTCAGGGACTTGTCTACTGGGTCTTGCCACATGCAACAGGTCTACCTAAGACACCACAGTATTTGGGACTGGTAATGTTCTCTAGTATCAGATTAGCTGTTAACCAAGGGATCACCAGCACTTCCACTTTCTCCTGCAGCATGGAGCATACATAGCTCACTTGCTTGTCAACTGGTCAGATTTCTAAAATTTGCTCCCAATCATTTTAGATGTTAACTCTCCCTGGTCACTCCTACACTCTATTAGTGTGTGCTATAATCTGGTTTATGAGAAGTTGTATTTTGTTCTGTGAATTCATTATAGCCATATAATCCCTTATAGATTTATAGTCCCTTATAGCCATAGGATTATAAGAGTGTACTGGATGGGTGCTACCCTGGGGTACCACTTAAGGGTGATGCTAAAGAACACCCTTTGGCATTTTCTTTCACCAATGACAAAAGTGGGAACAAGGAGGTTCTTACATTGTAGTTTGTTTTAATGAAAATGGGGAGTTTGGGGAAGGGCACAGTATATTAGGTCGGAATTGGGATAGTCACAACTAGGACTGAAACAAGAATCCCCACAAATTCTCACGGGAATGTGAAAGATTCTCGTGCACGCACACCCAGCAAGATCTCACAAGATGTTGCCAATATTTGAGAATCTTGCGAGATTCTCAAAGATCTCAGATGCACTCTGCACATGCACAAAATGGCTGCCACATCCATTTCTATGCAAGTGCAGCCCACTGGTAGCCATTTTGCACATGCACAGGACATTTTTTGAGAGTTCTCAAGAATCTTGTGAGATTCTCAAAACCCTAAAAAAATGCCCTGTGCATGCGCAAAATGGCCACCGGGGGTCTGTGCATATGTAGAATGGCAGCCATTTTACACATGCACTGGCCCAGTTTTCATCATGTTAGTTTCGTTCAAGAAAGGGGTCAAGAATCAGCTGCAAATCTCATTGAGAAGCCGATCCTCACCATGATTTGGGAGAGTAAAGAGGATGAGTTACAGTCCTAGTCATGATCCTCTCTGACAGTGGGGGAGTATGGGTTGAGGTAAGGACTCTCCCGAGAGAGAGTTGAAGGAGTATTGGGGCAGTGAAAACCATGCGTGAGACACATGGGAGTGGGTATGGGGGAGGATTGTGATTTGGGAGTATTTTAACTTGAATTCTTACTGCTTTTTATGGAGCGAGGAAAAGTTATGAATGGCAAAAGAGGGAATCTGAGAGGGACTATCTCATGCATTATGTTTTTACTTCTTGCATGCTACCCCGAGTGCTTTTTGGAGAAGGGCGATATATACATTTTAAATAACAATAAATAATACTAACTGATCCTGGAGTTACAGGGATTCTACATGATAAAGATGTATCGGTTTGTAGCTGCACTGCAAACTATGGTTTCTGCTTAACTGAAGTTCTAATAATGTCACTTTAAAAGCACTCTAATGCACAACTTCAGGTCTCATTATCATTATGTTTCACATCCAATTATTGTTGGAGTGCAAAATTACTCAGTGTAGACTGCCATGCCAGGCATGATAATTTCTCCTTAATATATGTGAATTTGGTTGATAATTAACTGTTTAGGAAGTTTCATCTGCAGGAGGAACCCATTTGCCAGATAACCTGCACAAATATCCTCATACAGCAAAAAATGATAATGAACAAGAATGCTCAGGCAACTAAGGGTGAATGCTTTACAATGTGACAGTTCCATTTAGTATTATAGAACTTTGGGGTGGGAAAGTCCTCAAGTGTCATCTAGCCCAATCCTTGAAAGGTATGGTCTACAAGTACATGTGGGACTCAAACCTATGACTTCTAGCACCCAAAGTGAGCCTCACCCCTAAGGCTGAAAGCCGACTTTTGGATTCTTGTTTTTCTCAATGAGAATCAGGGTTCTCGGCCTTCTTGCAAATGAGAATTATTATTATTATTATTATTAACAAACATTTATATAGTGCCAGCAGTGTACCTGGCACGTTACAAATGAGCCAAGAATTGCCTAGATTCTTTCTGAGAAAAGCAAGAATCCCCAAAACAGCTCTCCCATGGGCCCACACCAAGGCTGACTCACTTGGCTGCCTGTCAGGGATTAGGGACTCAGTGCAAGGCAAACAATGACAAGTAGGGGGCACTAGACCGCATGCTTAGAGGCACCAGGAGACACAGAGAGAACTCTGACTCGGGTTGAGAGATACCTAGGGTAAAACACTGGGTTAAAACTAGCCCTCAGGGTGTTACAGCTGGCACGTTCCCCTAAGGGACAGCCAATAGCTCATCATCAGGCTTAGAACTCTGGCACAGTTTCCAAACACCTGAACAAGTCAGAGAAAAGGGAGAGAACAAGAAATCAAAGGTAGAAACAGGTAGAGAGCTGGTCTGGAGCCAGTGGGAACACTGTGTCACAGATTCCAATAGGGAAGCAAGGAGTCTGATATAGGAAGGAACAAAAAAACAAGGAGTACAGGACAACACAAGCTAAGAGCCACAAGTCTGGAAGGGGAACTAGAAACAACAGCTAAGGGACACAGAGCTGTGAAGTATAGGGATGGACGAACAGATCGTGGTTCAGGTTCGGCTGTTCGGTTCGACTGCATTCGTTTGGTCCGTTCGGTTCACCCGTTCGGTTCGGCTGTGTTCAGTTTGTCAGTTTGGATGTTCGGCCGTTTGGTGGTTCGGGTCGAATGTTGAGTTCAGATTCGGTATTCGGTTCAGTCGGGATCAGTTCGGTCTTTAGTTTGGTGCAATCAGGAACTGAAAATAACATTTGGTTTTTGAAATAAAAGGAAAAAACTAAAAAACATATTTCTGGCTATAACATTTTTGTTTCTTATTACTTTTTGATGAAATTTATTTTATTTATTTATTTATTTATTTATTTATTTATAAACTTTTACCCCACCCCTCCTGCCATGCAGCTCGGGGCGGCTTCCAATAATTTTTAAAATACAATAAAAACAATTTAAAATAACCATAAATATTATAAAAATAATTAATTAACAGGACTAGACAAACACTCTAAAAACCAAAAATAGGTGGGGGAGTTAAACCCCCCCACCCTACTCACCCTCCCTCCCAAAGGCCTGGGCGAACAGCCAGGTCTTACAGTTTCGCCGGAATGTTAGCAGGCTAGGGGCCAGGCGAGCTTCTTCCGGAAGGGAGTTCCACAGCTGCGGTCCCACTACCGAGAATGCCCTCTCCGTCGTGACCCCCCGCTTAACACAGGGGACCTCCAGGAAGGCACCCCCGGCGGACCGCAGGAGCCGCTCTGGGGCATGGAGGGCGAGGCGGTTCCTAAGGTATGAGGGGCCAAGACCGTGTAGGGCTTTATAAACCATCACCAGCACCTTGAACTTGGCTCAGCACGCTATTGGCAGCCAGTGCAGAACTCGGAGCACCGG
>QEPC01013258.1:1309246-1326174 GCA_003113815.1 Sphenodon punctatus
ATAACTGGTACTTCTAAGATAGAATCCCAGCAGTCAGGAGACATAGTTTAAACACATCCAGGCTGGCCAACTATCAATCACATCCTGCAGCACTGAGACAGAGGACATAAGAGAATTTCTATTGACTCTTTCCTAAACAGATGCTTCTGACTTCCCAGAAATAAGTGGGGGAGATATGTTGGGATGATCCCAGCACAGAATGAGGATATTTGGTTGACACTTCTGTTGGCCAACTTGCATCACAAACCGATCTTATACCACAGTGACATAAGAGAATCCCAGGCATAGGCCCCTTCTCTACATATGTTGTAGAGGCATATAAAATTGGGACCATTTATAATATCTCTCTGATATTTGGCAGAGATGATCATGAAAGTGATATATATAGTTCTGCCAAGTTCCATATACACTGATTGGACTACAAAGATGTTATAGTCAGACATATATTTATATATTAATTGCTTATACCACCAAGACCTTTTGTCCAATCATTCTGAAATTTTTCAAAGATAGTTAATATGGGAAGGCATATAAACTGAACAAGTTTCACCTACATTAGATGTGAGGCAAAGAAGTTACAGCTAATAATGTATATGTAGAATATTGCAAAATACAATAATTCAACTGCTTCTCAAATCGGATTCCTTTATTAAATTGTTTTGACGTTTGGTGCACATGATGAGTTCTATTGTAGGTAGAGGCAACCCAAATTTCAGCTACATATCATAAAAAACAAAAATGTTACAGCCAATAATGTGTTTTCCATTGAAACCAATGGAAATTCAATTCCAAACTCACCGAACACATCCGAACCGAACGTTCGAATTCGAGTTCGGTTCGAACGTTTGGTTTGGTTGACTGACAATTCGAGTTCAGTTCGAACTCCGAACTTCCGAATTCGAGTTCGGTTCGAACGTTTGGTTCGGTTGACCGAACTATTCGAGTTCGATCCGAACTCCGAACTTCCGAACCGCGTTCGCCCATCCCTAGTGAAGTATAATCTGGAGGAAGTAGAGATAAGGAAGAAGAGGGAACAGGCTACTAAGGAAGATGAAGACCTAGAAGGAGTTTCAGAGATATGACACAGGAATAATAAGAAGTAGGATTTAAGGAACTATGAAGAGGAGCCCACAAACTGAAAGTATATAAAAAGAGAAGACCAGGTACTAGATGAAGAACAATGGGAGACAAGATATGGACACTAAATAACAGATGGAGTCTAAATAAAGAACTAAGGAATGAGGAACAGAGCATGAAACAAAGTACTATGAAGGGGTAAGAGATTATAAGGGGAAACAAGCACAAACTAGATACTATAGATATTTCTACAAGGAAGTAAAGGGAAGCAAGATTCGTAACAAGGAGCACACGGTAACTAAGAATCACACCATAAGATTAAAGGGAAACAGGTGACCTATCAGAGAAGGGAAATATTCTAAGGGACATCAAGGGAAACATTAAGTTAAGCTATCTCAGGACACCATAATAAGATCCACAGAGCAAGGAAACTAACTAAGAGGCAAGGCTAGAAAAGTACAGGAGGGAGCAAGGGAACAGGGGACAAGATGAAAGCAGAGAGGCACACTGGAGGAGCTAACTCCCTCAGCACACACCTAGATAGAAAGCAAGACTACTACTACTGGGAAGTCAGGAATAACAAAGGGCATACAAGGGAGAAGACACCCAGAGCAGCCAGAAAACTACAACAAGAAGGCTAGTCTCCTGGAATCCTTCTGTTCCTTCCTCTAAAGGGAAAATACAAAAGAGAGGGATCCAACCACAAGGGAAAAGATACCAGAACTACTATAGGGTGGTGAAGAGAACAGTGGGCATTTTTACAAACACCTTAAAGTGCTGGTCTTTCAATATTCTGGGTTTATCAGTCCACAAGTAAGTTCTGGATGCATTCTTCTCACAAAAACTGCCCTGAAGTAGTTCCTGGATGCATTCTTCACATAAACACTACCCTGAGGCATCCTAAAGTAGCCACAGCTGTAAATGTGAGGGGCTGCCATGGAAACCAAGGGACCACAGTTGCCTGGAGAAAAGCATTTTACCAGGAGAACTTTTTACACACAAAACGTCTGGGAGAAGATCTATCCCCAGACATTGAAAGAGTCAGATGTTTAAGATCTGGGTGAGTGATTTAGAAACACAGAAAGTTCACGATGTAACAGCAAACATACAGGAGAAGTGTGTGTGTTAAAACAACCAGTGTCAGGGAAAGGAGAAAGCTAGGAAACATAGTGGACAAACAAACAGAAGAGACAATCAGCAGTCACGATCACCCACATATGTCCCACACCTGCAATTGCTCCCATCCTGCCTTTTATTTTACTAAGGACCATTCAGGGTCCAAGGGGAAGAAGTCACCAAGACAAGGTGACAGACATAGAAGGAATATCGTTAGCAAAGCCTGGCCACAATGTGCTGCTGTGGAAATCTCTCCACACATCAAAACATCATTATGTTTTAATGTTGTGAGCCGCCCCGAGCTGCGTGGCGGGAGAGGCGGGGTAGAAATCAATCAATCAATAAATAAATAAATAAAACCAGCACCATGGGTTCAAGCCCAGGACATGACATTGTCTCTCCAATTCTGGGATGTTCAAACACCAGGGGGTTCGGTGTTTGACCCGTTCAGAGTTCAGATCCCCTAAAACCATTTGCGTTCGGGCTGTTCGTCCTGAACCCATTCAGTTTCACCAAACCTATTATGTGGAGGGCGGAGGGAACCCGGTTTTCCTTCCCCCCATCCAGGCTGCGTGGGTGGAAGAGGCGCCGGGTCTCACCTCCCCCCCCCCGCTAATTTTTTTTTTTTTTTAAAAAAAAGCCCACCCCAGGGATTGACCTACCTGGTGGTGCTGGGGCTCCAGCTCTGAGTCCTGTGGTGGTAGCAGGTCCAGCTCCGGCGGTGATCCGAAGTGCTTCAGGCCTCTTCTAGACCTTCCGGGAATAGAAGGAGGGCTTCCAGCCCCTCCCTTTTGGTGATCAAAACAGAGGGGCCGGAAGCCCTCCTTCCATTCCTTCCATTTAAAAGAGGCCTGAATCACTCTGGAGCTCTGCTGGTGCCAGGTAGGTCGAACCCTGGGGTGGGGTTTTGGTTTGTTTGGTTTTTAAAAAAAGTTTAGGAGGCAGGGCAGGGTGGGGGGGGAGCCTGGAGGGGGGAGGGAAAACCGGATCATCCCCCCCCTCGCCCGAATGGGTTCGAAACCCAAACTTTGTTCAGTCGGGGGGAAGTTTGGGTTCGGGGTGTTTGCGAACGGCCCAAACACCCCGAGTTCAGGCCAAACACTGAACCCACAAACTCTGTTTGCACATCCCTACTGCTACAGCTACTGCTCCTGAACTGCTCTCCCTGCTTGGGATCTCTGCATGGGTTGGGAGAAGAAGGAAGTTATGAGGCAGCTTCATATCTTGGCAAAAAATGAATAATTAAAAAAAAATCCCTACACATGTGAAAAATGGATGACGGGACCATTCTGCATATGCACAGCCCTTTTCCAAAATGGCGCTGACAGCATGTGCAGGATGGCTCCAGTTCCTGATTCTTCTTTCCCAATCTAATGCATCATCTGTCAGAAGAGTGGGATAGAACTGCTTGAATGGAACAATGAGGTATCTCTGCTGGTCCCTGTGGACTATCTAAGGATAGTCTTTTATTGTCATTAGGCATGTGTGAACACGGTTCAGATGTTCAGAGTTTGGCCCAAACTCAGCCAGTTTGGAAGCCTGAACCAGACACCCGAACTGAGTGTGGAAACCCCCGAACAGTTCAGGTGCGTTCGGGTGCATTTGTTCGAAAAAACCTGGCTGGCAGGCCTGAGGGGGGCGGTCATCTGAAGAGCAGACTTCCTGGCCCCAGGGGTGGAAAAAGTCTGGGACTAGCAGCCAGCCTGCCCAATCACGATCCCTCTTTTCCTCAGACCACTGACTTTGCAGTCTGAAATTGGCCACAGGCTAGGCTGCACAGAGTCAATGGGGCTTGTGGTAAGGCGGGTGCAGCAAGTAACAAAAGTAATTGCCCTCTCCCCCTTCCAATTCATTCTGAGCTAGCCACTGATACGGTCAGCAGGCATTTTCATAACTCTCCCTCTCTCAGCAGTTTGTGTTCCTCCCAATCCATTGCCATCCTCCCCCTATTTCATCCATTTCCACACATTTACCTCATAGTTTCATTTATTTAGATTAGATTAGATAGATTAGATAGATTTAGGTGTTATACCATGCCTCAGACTGCCTTCTGCTCATGCCAAAGTGTCTGTCTGCCCACCCTGTGGGCAATGCTCAAACCCTTCCTCAGTCTGCCTTCCGATGCTCATGCCACTCTGCCTGTCTGCCCGCGCAGGTTGCCAAGATCAAACCCTGCCTCAGCCTGCTTTCCGATGCTTGTGCCACCTGCCTGTCTGCCTGCCCTGTGTGCAAAGCTCGAACCCTGCCTCAGCCTGCTTTCTGATGCTGAAGCCCTGTCCCAGCCTACCTGCCTGCCTCTCACACCAACGTGCCTGCACCTGGTCAGGTTGCCAAGATCAAAGCCTATCTCAGTCTGCCTTCCAATTCTCATGCCATGCTGCCTGTCTGCCACGCCAGGTTGCCAAGATCAAAGCTTGCCTCAGTCTGCCTTCCGATGCTCATGCTATTCTGGCTGTCTTCCTGTCCTGGTTGCCAAGCTCAAACCCTGACTCAGCCTGCCTTCCGATGCTCATGCCAAAGTGCCTTTCTGCCTGCCCTGTGGGCAAAGCTCAAACCCTACGTTAGCCTGCCTTCTGCTCATGCCAAAGTGCCTGTCTTCCCGCCCTGTGGGCAAAGCTCAAACCCTGCCTTCCTTACTGCCTCTCATGCCATGATGCCTGTCTGCCCACCCTGGTTTCCAAGCTCGAACCCTGCCTCAGCCTGCCTCCAGATGTGCATGCCAAAGTGCCTGTCTGCCCGCCTTGTGGACAAAGCTAAAAACCCTGCCTCAGCCTGCCACCGATACCTGGAAGCCTGCAACACCTGGCCAAGTAGGGGTGCCAGCCATCAAGCATTGGCTGGGCCTCTTCCTCTGCTCTGCCATTGCCTGGCAGCCTGCAATGCCTGGCCAAGTAGGGGTATCAGCCACCAAGGCCTGGTCAGGCATCTGCTGCTGCTCCGCCGGTGCCTGGCAGCCTGCAATGCCCGGCTGAGTAGGGGTGCCAGCTACCAAGCCCTGGCCAGGCCTCTGCCACTGCTCCATCGATGCCTGGCAGCCTGCAATGCCCGACCAAGGATGGGTGCCAGCCACAATTACTGTGCCCTGGCAATCCACTGTCCGCTGATGCTGCCACTGGTGTACCATGGGTACTGTGGCCCAGCAATCGAATGTCTACTGCTCCTCTTCTGCTGATGCCACCTCTGCTGTGCCATGGGCTCTGTGTCCTGGAAATCCAATGTTTGCTGCTGCTGCTGCTGCTGCTGCTGCTGCTGCTGCTGGCACTCTGCATCAGCCATTTGCTCTTCACTCTTGTAGATGGGCATAGCTCGGATGAGTACACCGGAGGATGAGTTCTGGGTGTCCACAAAATTCACTACCGGGCAAGGCTTGCCCAATAGCTTCTTGAGATTGGTCAAGTACAATGCCAGCCTGAAACACCCAGTCAATTAGGGGTGTCTTACTGGCCATACCGCATAACACATAGGTGGCAGGTGCCATACAGAGCACCCACTCATGACCACGCACAGAGTGCATGCTTAAAAGCCAGAGTGCTTTATGCGAGGCAAGCTGAATAGCTCCATCAATGCCTGGCAGCCTTCAATGCCCGGCCAGTAGGGGTGCCAGCCACCAAGCCCTGACTGGACCTCTACCACTGCTCCACTGATGCCATCCAGCCTACAATTCCTGGACAAGTAGGGGTGCCATACTGGCCATACCGCATAACACATAGGTGGCAGGTGCTATACAGAGCACCCACTCATGGCCACGCACAGAGCGCTTGCAAAAAATCCAGGCAGCCTGCAATGCTTGGCCAAGTAAGGGTGCCAGTCACCAAGCCCAGACTGGGCCTCTGCCACTGCTTCGATGATGCCTGGCAGTCTGCAACACCCAGCGAAGTAGGGGTGCCAACCAACACGCTCTGGCTGAGCCTCTGCTGCTGGTCCACCGATGCCTGGCATCCTTCAACATCTGATCAAATAATGGTGTCAGCCACCAATCCCTGGCCAGGCCATCTGCTGATGCCTGGTAGTCTTCAATGCCCAGCCAAGTAGGGGTGCCACACCAGCCACCAAGCCCCAAGCCTTCCTGGCCTCTGCTTCTACTGATGCCTCTGGGTCTCAGACAGTCAGCCATGCCCCCATGGGCATCCCCAGGGGCCATGCACCGAGCCTGCCTGCCCAGTTAACCCGGGGTGCCAAGCCCCAAGCCTTCCTGGTCTCTGCTGCTGCTGTATCTCCGACGGCCTGCCATGCCCCTACAGGCACCCCTGGAGCACCCTAAGCCCCCAGGCAGCTGAATTTTCCTAACGTTCAGGGGGGTACAAACTCCGCGGGACTGAACCTATGAACCTGAACTAAGTTTTCAGACTGAACGGCTGAACATCAGAACCCCATTCTGTTTGCACATCCCTAATTGTCATTAGTATCTCCATGGAATTCACTAGTTTGATCCCCAAAGTCCTCCTGATCCCACTCCACTGAGGCCAGGGGAATGGGGGCTTTTGAAGTCCTGGCACAGGAATCCATACTAGTTTATAGTGATGCCCAAACAAATCATATCTAGATATAGGTACTTTGACCCAGCATATCTGCTAATTCATGTGCTGAGTTGCTTCCCTTCAAATAGTCACCATAGCTTTTTCAACAAGTAGTTCTTATGCTTATTCACCAGAAGTAGCTATTTTAAGGACCTGGGACTCAAACTACCAGGCCTTGAAGTTTTAAAGCTGTGGTTGAGTCCACAACATGCCCACTGTGCTCAAATGGGGGCATTGCTTTTTGTTTTCATTTACAAAAAAAACCTCTTAATTTTCAAGGGGGGGTTGTAAATGACACTACCAGTTTAGCGTAGGTTGTTTGTTGTTGTTTTTTAAAGTAATAATAATAATAAAATAATTATGGTGACTGTGCCAAATGACTGCTGGGACCTTTTTCAAAATAGTTCCTGCAGCATTGGCACCATTTTGGGTAAAGGCAGTGCATGTGCAGTTTTGCCCTGGTGGCCATTTTGCACATGCACAGTGATTTTTAATTTTTAAAATTATTTTAAATAGATTAAACAGGGGGAAAATGGATGAAAGCAAATGACAATAATTTGCGTATTAATTCGTTTTCATAACATTAGTCACAAAAATGGATTGGGCGACATTCATTTTTTGTAACTAATTAAAACAATATGAATTGCACACCCCTATCGACCATACAGGCTGAGCTATCAAACAAACAAACCCTTGGACTACATGGTCCGAGCTATCAGACAAACAACCAAACCCTCATTCCACTTACCTCCTTTCTGTCCTGTTCACACTTTGGGTGTTTTCACACATGGACGGCGCATGGCACCACCACACTTTGATCCTCACTTCCCCAGGCTGTGGCGGGGCATAGCCCGCACTGTGACTTGGCAGGGAGCCCAAGTCACAGTGCGGGCTAAACCCTGCCATGGTCTGGGGAGAGCTCTTATCCCGCCTGCAGAAACATCTGGCAGGTGGGTTCAAACATGAAGGCATCGCAGGTGCCATCTTGGAATAAAGTGGGGCAACCCGTGGTATTCTCACGTGTAAAAACACCCTTTGCTGCTCCCAGCAGCACTCCCAGGCTAACTCTCCTGTTGTCTTGTCCTGTTTGTCCCCTTTTTTCTGGGACCTATGCTGCAAGCTCCTGTGTCACTTGCTGTCTAGTAGCCTTCTGTTTCTTGCTGAAGTTAGATGCTCCAGCTAACAATAGGGCATTATTATACTCTCTAGGGCACAACCCATCACTTTTAATATTTATTTATTTATTTATTTATACCCCGCTCCCTCTTGCCTCAGGCAAATCAGAGCAGCTCACATCATATAAAATACATGCAATAACAATATAAATTCGTAAATATGCAATTAAATAGTAAAAACACAAATACATACTGAATATAAATAAAGAAAAATTCCAACCCCCCAAAAAAAACAAAAACCCCACACTAATACATATACAAGTGGTGTAAGTAAAAACATAATAGACCCTCGGCACCCAGCCTAACCCTCCCCTTCACCAAATATCAATGGGAATTTGGCCTTTAGATTCAACAGGTGGAGGATTTTTCCCAATGTGTCAACTCACACTACAGCCCTATATAATTTTGTGAGCTTTTATTTTTTTTTTTTTTTTATTTTTTTATTTAATTAATTTGTTTATTTATTTATTACAGGTATTTATATTTCGCACCCTCCTGCAGACTGGCAGCTCGGGGTGGTGAACAACACAGTAAAAATATATAAAATCCTTTTAAAATACTACAAACATTTAAAATATTAAAATACCAAAAACAGAAGGCTTTAGCCTTTTAAGGCAGAAAAAAACCCTTCCCCCAATCCTCCCACCCTCCCCAAAGGCCTGGCAGAACAACCAGGTCTTACAATATCTTCAGAAAGAGGGGCGGTCTGGGGACAGATGGGCCTGCATCGGGAGGGAGTTCCATAGCCGAGGTGCAGCCACCAAGAACACCCTCTACGCTGTCGCCACCAGGGAGACTTTGAGTCGGGCGCCCCGGTTGACTTCAAGGGACACAAAATGACCTGGGGTCTGAGACGGTCTCACAGATAAGCAGAACCCAAGCCATTTAGGGCTTTATAGGTCATCACCAACACCTTGAATTGGGTCCGGAAGACAATAGGCAGCCAGTGCAGAGTACAGTGTAATGTGCTTGCGGTGGCCCATCCCCGTTAGGAGACGGGCTGCCGCATTTTGCACCAGCTGCAGCCTCCTGACTATCCTCAGGGGTAGCCCCACATAGAGTGTGCTACAGTAGTCCAGCAGAGAGGTAATGAAGGCTAGATGATGGTAGTCAGATCAGAGTCTGAGACATATGGCCACAGCCGTCACACCAGAAGTAATTGGCTAAATAATCCCCTCACCACAGCCTCCACCTGACAATCCAGGCAGAGTTGCGGGTCAAGGAGCACCCCCAGACTACAAACCTGAATGGCAAAAGGGGGGCAGACCCTGCCAAAGACAGGAGACACCACCCCTTCAGCCCTACCCACCAACATCACTTCCATCTTGTTGGGATTCAGCCTCAGATGGCTCGTCCTCATCCAATCCCCCACAGCTGCCAAGCACCAGGCAAGCACCGATAATGCCAGTTCTGGGTCTCCAGAAAATGAGAGGTAGAGTTGTGTATCATTGGTGTACTGATGACATTGTACACCGAAACCTCTCATGATGTCACCCAAACGTGCATATACACGTTGAACTGGAGAGGGGACAGAATAGAATCTTGTGGGACTCCACACGTGAGGTTCCAGGGAGATGACGTACATTCCCCAAGAACCACCCTCTGAGTTCTCCCAGCCAAGAATGAGTGGAACTATTCAAGAACAATTCCATTCACCCCAGCCCAGTCCCACAGCCTTGTCACCAACATCTCGTGATCAACGGTATCAAACGCCACCAACAGATCCAATAAGACAGAAATATATGATCTGCCCTGATCCAATTCATGGAGTAGGTCATCAACAAAGGTCACAAGTGCAGTCTCCTTGCTAAACAAGGGCAAAAGTCAGACTGCAAGGGATCTAGAAAACCGACTCAGTCCAGATGCCCCTGTAACTGCCATGCCACCAACCGTTCAATAACCTTCCCTAAAATGGGAAGGTTAGAGACTGGCCAACAGCTGACCATGGAGTTGACATCCAAAGATGGTTTCTTGAGTGGAGGCTGCACCACCACCTGTTTGAGATGGCACAGCACTCTGCCCTCCCTAAGGGAGGCGTTGACCACCCCCGCCAGAAATGTCCCTAATGTCTCCCAACTGGCCTTCACCAGCCAGGATGGGCACAGATCTAATTCACAACAGGTGTCCCTCACTGTCCCAAGGACCTCCGCCATGTCAGCAGGCGATACCCACTGAAACTGATTCCACAACAACAGACATGGCGGGGCTTCCCCTACCTCTGATTCACCCACTGTTGCAAGTGCAGCATCGAAATTGTGATGAATCTGAGCACTTTTATCTACAAAAAAGTCAGCAAACATGTCACAGCGGGCACTGGAAGATTCCAGTTCCAGGCGGAGAGAGGACGGACTGACTAGCCTCTGCACCACCAGAAAAAACTTCGCCAGATGTGACCTTGCAGATGCAATGAGGGTGGCAAAGAACTCTTTCTTTGCTGCCTGCACCACAACAGCATATGCTCTTAAACTAGCTTTATGATGCAATCGGTCAGCTTCAGCGCAAGTCCGGCACCCCAACTGCTGCTGCTGCACATCCTGCTTCATCCAGCGCAAGTTCTCTGTGAACCACAGCGACCTCTGCCATCAGCATTCTTGCAGAGAATTCCTGAGAGCTGTTTGGTCAATGGTCTCAGTCAAGAAGAGGTTCCAGAAGACAATAAGGTCATCAAGTGAACAATCATCAAGATCGGGAGGCAATTCCCCATGAGCATTCTGGAATCTTACTGGTTTATAAGTCTCCGGGAGCTGATCCAATAAACTGGCCCTACACCTTTCTGGGGGCAGACATGCACCAGGATACCGGTCCAGAGGAGGTAATGATCCATTCATGACAGGGGTAAAACCAGTACACCCCCCACCACCATATCCCCTGCCTCAAGGCCTGTGCAGAATATCAGGTCAAGGGTATGTCTCCCCTCATGTGTCAGGCCCCTAACCCTCTGAGACAGTTCCATGGTTGTCATGGCATCCATGAACTCATGTTCTGCTCCCCCAAGATTGGCATCAGCGTGGATGTTGAAGTCCCCAGGACCAAGGTCCTCATGGACTGCAAGACCACATCCAATACCAATTCCACTAGAGCGTGTAGGGATGCTGCTGTATAAGTAGGTGCGTGGTATATCAGCAGCAGCCCTAAGATGTCTCCGGCCAAATCGATCACAAGGTGGACCCCCTCCTGCCCAAGGATACCGCCTCACAAATGGAGTGTCTTTAAAAACAACAGCTACACTGCCTCCCCGCCCCTCTGAACTGGGCTGGTGTTGTAGAGACTACTCAGCTGGAACAAGGTTAGCCAGTATTGGCCCCAACTCATTGTCCAGCCAGGTCTCTGTAATACACACGAGGTTGGCCGATTGATCCAAGATCAACTCTTGGATTGTTGTTGATTTATTACTGACCGACCTCACATTTAACAGCAACAGACCCATGATCTCTGCATTATCTGCCTGGGGGCCTATGCAAGTGACTGGAATTCAGTACCTGTCCCTTCCCACCATTGTTCTCTGCCTCCCAGAAGGACCATAATTACCCCGGCCCATCATGACCCCAATGGCTATGGACACACACACCCTGGGCCCTCCCCCTGGTGGCTGTCCCACTGGATCCTCAAGGAAAAACCCTTCCTCCCCTGACACCAGTAGCACCCTCTCCCCCTCCCCAAACCCCCTCCCCCTTGTCCCCCTCTCTCACAGGGAGGCCAAATCCCCCCACCCTTGTTGGGTCAAAACCCCCTCACACCGGGGGGATATACCCAACCCTCCCCAACCCAGTCCCCCCCCCACATATTCAGGGAAGGAGTCATATTCCTCTCAGTCCTCACCCATCCCACCATCTACATCTACATCTACATCTACATATACCCTAGCCAAACTGCTTATAAAACCAGTCACCCCTATCCCTTAACCAGCCACATCCTCACTCCCCACTCCCAAAAAAAGAAGGTCAGTGAGGATTAAGGTCTATCAGATGTCATGGCCACCACAGCTCCCACAAATGGCCCGACCAATGGCCAACACCCTTTGGGTGTCACCCTTCGGGCTGCCGCACCCAGGCCCCAGCCCTAGCAGATATACCTGTAGGAGGGGAGAGGAGAGGAAGGGAGTCAGGTGGCAATCATTACTCCCTCTGCCAAATGAGCAGCCCAGCCCAACAGCAATTTGATGTGACAAACACAGAAATAATGGGGCTGATAACATGCCCCGCATGTGCCATGTTGTAAGCATTAGGGATGGGTGAACAGAACTGAGTTCAGAAATTCGGTTCAGTTAGGAAATTCAGTTCAGTTCAGAAGTTTGGTTCAATCGGCCGAACTATTTGACTTTGGTCCGAACTTCAGAACAAAATTCGCAAATTCAAACCCCATTGAGCTAAATGGAATACTGTCTTTTAGGGATGGGAGAACAGAGCCGAGTTCGGAAATTCAGTTCGGTTTGGTTCGAAAATTGAGTTCAGTTCAGAAGTTTGGTTCGGTCAACCGAACTGCTTGAGTTCGGTCCGAAGTGCGAACTTCCGAACCGTGTTCGCCCATCCCTAGTAAGCATATGCACACAAAGCTCATGCACCACCATTATGGGGGCATTATGCCATGCACAAACCAAACAGGACTGGCATGCAAGTTGTGTGCAGACAGTTTGGGACTGCAGTCAATGTGTGGTCATGCATCCAAACTGCATTTTTGCTTGAATATATAACTCAAGCTGCAATGATTAAGATGTCTGGCTTAATACATAAATACCACTGGACTGATTGCTTCAGAAAGTAAGTGGTCTATGTGTGGGTTCTATCATTATGTTACTGTGGGTAAAAACAGATGTGATAGTGTCCTGCAGTGGCCTGATTTGCACCACTGTGGCCTGGGACCCACTAGCACTTGTTTTCACATGCCACCAGATGTTACATAATTATTTATTTATTTAGGCCACATTTAGACAAGGCACTTAGAAGCACCTCCGGAACCCCGTATTCAAAAGGAAAGCTGCGCAGGGCATGTTTTCATGCTCCCCCATGCTACCGGAATTGCCGTGCCACCTGTTCTCTTCAGCGGCAGTGGCTGCAAACATGGGGCTTTCAAGAAGCGTGTTCTATAGACCTGAAAATTGAGGACTATAGAACGTGCTTCTTTGACCATCCATACAGGCCAATGCAAGCCAATGTATGCTAGCACATGTGTTGGCCCCACCATCCCTGCCTCAGGGAAGGGGCTGCTATGGTCAAGCTCCATGACTGGTCACCATGTCTGTCCATCATGGAAACAGTGGGGCCCTGGAAGCGGAGTCTGCTTATCAATGTTCTAAAGAAGGGAAGGGGAACTTTCCCCGTCCCACAGACCACTTTCAAAATTAGTACAAGCTCCATGTGTCATGTAACAATGAGGAGGTGATGCTAAAGGTAGTTACTTAAGATGAGAAGGAATGGGGGTGGACCAGATCATAGATCTGTACCATGGATCTCTTCCCTGAGTTCACTCTTTTATTGTTTTATCCATGGGCCAGATCCAAGAAATAGAAAGGGGACTAAAGGTCCCCTCTCCCCCTCCCCCCCCATTTGAAAGCATTTAAAGCCAAAGGGACTGTGACAAAACAGGGCACCGGCCCTTTAAGGAAGCCTGCTTCATCACTGAGGCACTCTGGGGTGTATAAGAGTTCAGGAGGTCCATAAGCCAGTCAGTGTGCAGTGGGGAGCCAAGTGAAGCAAACCTAGGCTCCAGAGACTCTCTCCACTCATGCTGGCTGATATACTGAAGCACAGACCAGGGAGGCAGCAAGGAACGCAGGCTAAGGATGCCAGGGGTAGTAGGAACCTAAGGTGGTGGAACCAGGAGCCTGAACAACAGAGCACCTTAGGGGTTGGTGATACCACCCTGGTGGACCCAGGAGTTGCAACAGAGAAACAGTAACTTAAGGACTGTATGGTGCTTGGAGATAGGGAAATCCTTTGTGTTAGACTATAAGATATGCAAGAGGCTGTAAATAAAAGCCTGAATGCAAGAAAAAACTTCTGAGTCATGCTTCATGAATCATTAAGGGTCTGGCTCCTCAAAGCATTTATTATTTATTTACACCTTCGTGTTGCTGTCATCTACCATCCCCCTGGGTTCCCTCTCCTCTTTTCTCCCAGACTTTGAATCCTGGCTCACCTTCTTCCTCTCTGATGACACCCCCGCTCTTATTCTTGGTGATTTCAACATTCATGTCGACACACCTTCCACGCCCTCTATCTCCCGCTTTCTCTCCCTGACCTCCTCCTTTGATCTCTGACTCTGGACTCTCTACCTCCTCGGCCTAAACCCTTGTTCATGCCATGGTTATCTGATGCCTCGATTACTGCAACCTCCTCCTTGCTGGCCTCCCTCACTCTCACCTGTCCCCCCTTATCGCAATCCAAACCTCTGCTGCCACGGTCATTCACTCTGCCCATCGCTTCGACCATGTGCAGTCTTCTCTTCTCTCTTCACTGGCTCCCCCTTCCTGAACGCATCCTGTTTAAACTCCTGGTATTCATGTTCAAAACACCCCACAACCAAGCTCCCCCTTATCCCTTTCTCCTGCTCACCTAACTGCCTTCAACCCTTCTCTCTCACTGCCCCCTATGCCTGGAACTCCCTCCCTACCCACATCTGCCTTGCCTCCTCCCTCTGCTCCTTCAAATCCCTCCTCAAGACCCACTTTTTCCTCGATGCCTTCCCAATGCCTGCTAGTCATTCCCCATATACTTACTGTCTGCCCTCCATTGCAGACTGCTGCAACCAACCTGATTGTAACCAAGCCAAGCACATGCACCTGATACTTCGCATCTGCCTGTTTGTTTGTTTGTCTTCTCCCCTGTCTCTCCCACTGTCCCCTCTCCCTGTCTCCCCCTCCTTGTCTTTTAGATTGTAAGCCACAGGCAGGAACCACATCTGTTTCTATGTTCTGTACAGTGCCAGGCTTGAGCTATATAAATGTTTATTATAATAATAATAATAATAATAATAATAATAATATAATATATTTATTTATTTTACCAATTTTTACCCCACTCTTCCTGCCAAAGCAGCTCGGGACAGCTAACAAATATAAAAGATATAGATATAGATATATAAAAACATAAAACAATACAATCCAATTATTAAAAAATAAACAATAGAAACCACACCACCACCACCTTTACCCCTTGGGAAGCCAAAAAGCCTTATAGAGGTTTACATACAGGTTTATCTCTAGGCACATGATTAATTATAGTTTTTCCTGAATCAGGGTTAGCATAAGGTAGTCTTGTTTCCTTAATTGAAAAAGTTATCAGTTTAGTAGATAAGGGGAATGCAGTCAACATAATATATACTGACTTTAATAAGTATTTTTATTAGTCTCATGTAATATTCTCCTAAGCAAGCTGAGAAATGTGGTGAGTAGACACTGAGTTCAGCAGAGTTACACTGTGTGAAAATAAACCATTCTCCCTTTCCCCCCATGAAAGCTTAGAATTCTTAAAATATTCCACAGTGTCTTCCATACTGTAAAGTCAGCTTAATATTCTGGGAGATACACTATTTTCTAATTTATGACTACCCTGTATAATATTCTAAATCAATGTAGTGGGGAAATGTTGATGTTGTGTGTTTCAATTTTTCCTGTTGTAAGCTGAAAAGACCAGCATTTTTATCCAACGGCATTAGATCTGCACTTGGATCAAGCTTGGGCTGTGCAATCAAAATTTCAAATATATAGTCTAAGTAGATGGGGAACTATCACAAAAATTAGAAGGCCTGTGCTAAGACACACAGGAAGTCTGTGCAGGGACCAGGAGCTATTTCTAATTTCAAGATTCTACCTCTTAACCACACGGCAACTGAAACAACTGTATTTGTAATTTACAAATGTTATTTGTGTTTTCAGACATTCTTCCAAATATTAAAATAATATCCATGCCCAAACCATTATTTGCATATTGTTTGGGGGTAGGGGTGGTGGTGGTGGTTGTGATGGAGGGGATATTCTATTTAATGTCATTATTTATTTAATTTATTTTGGTATTTTCTTTTTGTTATTTTTGTTATTTTTTATTTCAATTGCTTGTTTTGACACTATTCGCATTCTTGCACATGCACAACACTTGAAAGAAAGTTATTAAAATACCAAAAATACTAACAAACAACAACAACAACAAAAATGGTCACAAATATGAAAATACGATGAGAAAACCAAAGTGAATAACAATCATTATCCTATTTGGAGGAAACAAAACAAATAGAATGAACTAGCTGAAAGCATTCATTTTGATTAATATTCCTTTCAGCTGTATTACAACCATATTTAGTGCCCTTCTAAGCATGTTTTGTAGTGATGCAGTTCTTCAGAAGCATGTGCGGTTTTTTTTTCTTTTAGGACTGAATGTACATATTTTCAATGAGGACTACTTACTTCCTGTCAAATATTTCAGTCATTTTGACTCACCTGTATGGAGGAAATTACTTTTTTAAGAAATGGGAAACATTTAAGCTTAAGGAACTTAAAAACTGAACAGATGTACTTTAATAATAAAAAAACCAGGTAAAGAATAGATCAATTATAGCTCCAAGTGTGTGCGTTTCATAAAGGATGCACACTTAAAAGAAGGGAGCTTTCGCACTACTTCAGCGATAATGGGGCCAATCCTATACTCTATGGATCACCTGTGTACCCCTACATGTGTGCGCATGCACACAGTTTCCACGTGACACAATGTGCCTGCAATGGAATTGCATGCGGTTTAGGGATGGGCGAACGCAGTTCAGACGCTCGGAGTTTGGCTTGAACTCGGCCTGTTCGGATGACCGAACCTGAACCTGAATCTGACCCTGAACTGACCAAACCAAACTCAATTCCGAACGTCGAAATGACCGAACAGTTCAGTCAGTTCGAATCGCATTCAGGTGAGTTCAGGTGGCAAAAACATGTCACTGGAAGGCAAAACGTGACAGGGAGGGGGAGTCAGCTGAGGAGCAGACTTCCAAGCACCAGGGGTGGAGAGGCTTGGAGTAGAAGCCAGCCTGCCCAATCACCATCCCTTTTCACCTCAGACCACTG
>QEPC01013258.1:1326264-1338830 GCA_003113815.1 Sphenodon punctatus
TCCCTCTCTCCCAGCAGTTTTTGTTCCTTCCTATTCCTAATCCATTGCCATCCTCCTCCTATTTCACCCATCCAACCCATTTACCTCCATATTATCATTTATTTAGATTATATTAGATAGGTTTCTGTGTTATTTTTTTTATTTTACTCCTCCCTGTGTTCCCTGTGTTCAATCTTCCTTCTTCCCTCCCCCCTCCATTGAATCCTTTCCCTCTCCCTCTTATTCTATCCCTGATTCTCTTCCCCTGCTTTAAGTTTTGGATTTATTTAGGGTACGACTATTATTAGATTTATTTTCATTTAATTTTGTACCTCTCTCTGTGTTCTTTGTGTTTCCCTCTGTGTAATATTGTATATAGAGATAGATAGTTATTAGATAGACAGTTACTAGATAGATATACATAGTAGTTAGCTTTGTTATAGACATAAAGATACAGTGTGTTTGTAGGACAAGGCCTTTGTAGTTAATTATTAGGATATTCCATTTACTTCAATAGGTTTTAGAATAGTTAACAGCAGTTAGATTTAGTGTACAGATTGATATATATAAAAAAAGAAACAGCCACTCCAGCCCCAGGACCCACCATCAGGGTTCTGGGGCCTACATTACTGGCAGGCAGGGCTGTGGCCAATATGTATCTAGAAGCTGCCACTCTAGCCCCAGGACCCACCATCATGGGTCTGGGGCAATTATTCCTCTCACAGAGGCGATGTCATTCCACCGCACCAAGAAACAGCCACTACATCCCCTGGACCCACCATCAGGGTTCTGGGGACAAGTTACAGGCAGGAAGGGCTGTGGGAAATACCTAGAATCTGCCACCCTAGCCCCAGGACCAGCATCAATGGTCCAGGGCCATCATTCCTTGGACATAGAACCAACTTTCCAAAGTATCAAGAAACAGCCACTCTAGCGCCAGGACCCGCCGCCAGGGTTCTGCGGCCAAGTTAAAGGCAGGTAGGGCTGTGGCCAATAGCTAGAACCTGTCACTTTAGCCCCAGGACCCACCGTCATTCCTTGTACGAAGACGATGTCATTCCACCGCATCAAGAAACAGCTACTCCAGCCCAGGACCTGCTATCAGGGTTCTGGGGCCAAGTTACCGGCAGGGAGGGCCCATATATTTTAGCTGCCACTCTATCCCCAGGACCCACCGTCATGGGTCTGGGGCCATAATTCCTTGCACAGAGATCCTTTTTCCGAACGTCCAAACAGAACCAAACAGAACCAAACCAAACGGCCGAACCTGAATGCGGCGAACGAACCGAATGGGCAAACCGAACCAAACCAAATGGCCGAACCCAACCGCGATCTGTTCACCCATCCCTAATGCGGTTTCTGTGTAGGTGCATGCTTGCACACCGAATCCACGGGGCATGGGATCAGCCCCACAGTCTATAGTAAGAGGACTGCTGTCATGGCCTTGTAGTTTATTGCTCTGTTGAATAATTATTGAGACTCTTTTCTTTATTGTCCTCCAGTCGACTTTTGTTTCATTTTTTTGCCTTTGGCACAGATTTTCTGAAACCTACATGTCCTTTGATATCAAATTGCAACTGACAAAAGAATAGAGAGCAAATATAAGGAGCTCATTGTCATTGAAAATGTTAAATACATTTAATCTCTCCCCTACTGTGTTCAAGTTGTTCCAGCTCATAAAAATAATTTTGGAATAGGCTGAGTCCTTGGCATATTTACTTCCCATTAGGATGAGTTATCTAACTTTGCAGCAGTTTATTTCATTATGCAAATGCTGTGTGAAGGAGGCAACATGATGTATTAAACCATAAATGGACCTAAAAATCATGAAATCATAAATATTTTTTGGGTCTTGACTGGGCTAGGCATCCAGGGAAATGTCATTGTCTGGTGGAAATTGGCACAATGTTACAGATATCAGTAGGGCCTTCCTGATTTACATGACCTCAGGATATGCTCTGTAGTAGTTATCTTCCACAATGTTCCCACTTACCTTCAAAGTATGTTGGATCTTTCATTATATATTTAACATATAAATGAAACAAACCTTAAAGCAGGTTCATTCTCTTTCTCATTGGCTCCTATTGGAATTTCAGAAGTTCTATACAGTTATCCCCAGGTATTTAATCTTGTAGGGCAGTAATTTCTAAACTTTTTAGACCAGTGGGCTACTGTATATCCTCAGAATGTCCCAGAGGCCTCCAGACACTTGCTGGAGAACAGAGCAGCTTAGCCCAGTGTCGGCTAGTGCAGTGTTTCTCAGTCAGTGAGTCACCCAGCTCAGCAAATCACAATGAGCAGGTCCTGTGAGAATCTTAGGATGTTAATAAACAAGACGATAGCCTGATGAACTCCTGATCCTGCCTATGCAATGCCCCATTCATATGGTTAGTGTGTACAGCCTAATAAATGTGCAGCCCCGTGTATTTCATGTCTTCCAGCCAGCTCCCACTCACAGGTTTAGTGGAAAAAATCCTATACATTGGCAAGCATTTCCCCCAGCACACTCCTCCCAACCCCCCTCACTTCTCCGTATCCCACCCCTTGTCAGCCATGCCGAAACATGGGAAGAAGAAGCCGCACAAGCAGTTTCTTTCTTCTGGGGTATTAGGACTCCTGGATACAGTCCATCACCTGCTGCCCTTGCCTAACCACAGGGGTTTGTATCTGTGTTTATACCTGCCAAAAGTTGTCAGCTGGAAAGAACCCTTTTTTATGCACAGAATGCTGATTTTATTGATCAAATAACATACTTTGTTGAGCAGGTACTGAAAAGTGAAAGCAAAAGTAAAAATTGAAATTGAAAGCAATCAGTCCTTACATGTTCTGTTCTCTCAGTTTTTCACATCCATGGCTCACAGGCCTTGCCTACCATGGTGTGGGAAATCTGGCTTTGTTTGCATAAAACCCCAGTCAAACATGAGCCTCTTCTACCCCCTGACCCTCTCTTGCATCTTCTGCATTAGTATACAGTTGGGACAGAAAACATCCATGCTCACCAAGGTGCCTTACACTTCTGGGAGTGTTCAAACATCATATAAGGCAAGAAGCTCTCCAACAGTGGGTTTACATTACATGTACCCTGAACCACTTGTTTTCCCCAAAACATTCAGCTACACCATCTGATCGAGACACTCTCAGTGGCCACACAGATATAATCTAACTGTCATCAGGGAAGTCATGAGGAAAAGTAGCAGGGAAGGTCCAACCTCCATTGGTGATGTCTCCACTTTTGGTTGTGTAGTAATATCCAGAAAAACTACTGTCCTGATTAGAGCTGAAAGAGGGTACCTGGAAAAACAGGCACCCCACTGAAATTGGGGTGCCCAAATCGACCTGGTCATGTTCAGGCACCAATCAATCCTTGAAAGCCACCTGAATGGCTACCTGCACTTCCTGAGCTGACTCACCTGTCTGGTTGCACTGCTTCTGCTCCTCTAGCCCCATGTGCACCCCCCACTTTGGGAACTATAGCATGACACCCAGCTGAGCTGAGCAGCAGTCAGGGCCAGGAGAAGTAACAGGAACAGTGACACAGTCGGGCAGGTGAGTCATATTGGGGAGTATGCAGGGGCAGGAGCTTCCATGGGCACTCCCCAGGCTGACTAACACACCCAGTTGTTCTACTGCTCCCAGTGCTCCTCTGGCATCCAAGCACCTGATAATGGCTGTGTAAATACGTTGAGTGCTGACTGGGAGTGTCCAAAAATGTGGGTATTACCCACAAATAGCAAATGTGCTACCCACTGCACCCCTAATCTTGATCTCATCCCATTCCAAGGAAGTGTTGGAATGCATCCATGGAATGGATGTACTCCGTGTATACATGAAGTACCGACTCGACTTCCCATACATACATTTTTGGAATGCAAGCGCTCTGTGTATGCATGGATTGTCCACACTCTATCATGCATCCATGGAATCTCATTGTGTGCAACTTCCACACATACACATAGGCAGCCTCAGAGGATGGGCTTGACAGCTTGCTTTGTACATCAGGCCTCATGCAAATGTCATCGAAGGCCAGGGTATCCATCATATGTCATCTTTCTCTGTTCCACATATAGTTTTTCCCCCACAATTTTCTATGCCACAATGAATTATTGCACATCACTGTACTTTATTCATACTGAGATTTATTGCAGTAGCGATTTGGGCAAATTATTTATTTAATATAAAATGGGTGAAGGGGAAATTCATACTAACTAATAGTAAATATATAATATGTGCTAAGAACGATGGTATGATAATAAAGGGAATTCCCTCAAAAGCACTGGAAAAGGGTAGAGCTCCTGTGGGCTGTTTAAGAGTCAGCTATTGCCGGCCAAGTGGCTGGGATAGCAAAACTACAGGTGCAACTAGGGATTGTAGACAGCACTAAATAGAAGGTAGCTATGAAGGTCATCCCAGAGATTCTGAAAATCCAAAAAGAGCTCAGAGCTGGGGACACAGTTAAGGAGGGCAGACTTGCCAGATAGTGCTATCTTCAAAGGTCTTTGAAGGGCCAGAGTCTGGTTAGGTTCTGAGTAAAAGCTAGAGACTAAGGTCCTGCCTGTATGAACAATGGGAAAGCCTAAAACAGAGTGAGTAGGCTGATACTAAGAGCTGGACCCGGGCTAAGATTGGAGGAAATTGGGTTATAGGTGAGTACTGGCCTGGGGATATTAAAGACTAAGAGTAATTAGCCAGAAGCTGAGGCCAGGCTAATGTAGGGGTTAGAGACTAATTATAGAGGCCGGAAGGTGTTGCCTGGCCAGGGATAGGGGATAAGGTGGATGAGATTTTAAGGGATGTGTGAACAGAATGGGGTTCAGATGTTTGGCTGTTTGGTCGTTTGGTTCTAAAACGGAGTTCGGGTTCGGTCGTTCGGTTCGGTTGAGTTCGGTTCAGTTCGGTCGAACATTCGGACCCACCGCGAGACTTGGGGCACTCCAGGGACCCTCAGGGGTGCCCGTGGCGGCATGGCAGGTCATCAGAGACCCAGCGGCAGCAGCAGCAGCGGCAGCAGCAGAGACCAGGAAGGCTTGGCACCCCGGGTTGCCCGGGCATTGTAGGCTTGGCTCGTATTCAACAGAACTAAAGAAGCTCTATTGACAATTGGTCAAGCCTTGCTCAGTGGTGAATCACGTGGACACCCAGTAGCAGACATTGGATTGCCAGGGCACAGAACCCGTGGAACAGACAGAATAAGCGGAATTGGCAGCAGCAGCAGACATTGGATTGCCAGGCAGCAGAACCCATGGCACAGACAGCATGGCAGCAGTGGCGGACATTGGATTACACAGGCACAGAACCCGTGGAACAACAGAGACGGCAGCATCAGGATTTGCCTGTGTGCACCACCCATGTGGAGCCAGGATGGTAGGATTTGCAAGGGAAGAGCTCCCATACAGCAGCAGATGGCAACAGCAGGATTGTTTGGGCAGAGCACCCATGGACCAGCAGCAGCAGGATTACCAGGGCAATGTAAGGAAAAGACTCACCCAGAGACGGGGATGCGGGCACGGTGTCCAGGTGACCAGGGGGAGCCTGGGCTGGAGTAGGCAGAACATACGGCAGCAACGGAGGCAGAGGCAGATGCAGGGGCTTCCCCCGCCACCACAAGAACCAGCATCAGGAAGCAGGTCAGCAGGGAGCGTGGGGGCGGGGCCAGCAGAGGTGCCGCGACGCTCGGCATGCCTTCAGGAGAAGGCAGGGGCCAGTGCTTGTGTACTTAAGGAGGGTCAGAGGCATCTGAGCAGCGCTGGTGAACAGCGTAGCTTAGAGACTGGCCCCTTGCGACTGTGTTTGGAGGAAAGTATTGCGACAGATGAGAGTGGTGTGCGAAGGCTGAGTGAGTGTGGAGAGTGAATGTGGTCGCGGTGAGTGTGGTAAGATTGGGGGTGTGACACAGTGGTATTTGGGAGCGGGGAGTGTGTGTGTGGGGAAGGAGGGTGGTGTGCACAGTTACCCGTTCCCCCGTTCTTGGACCTCCAACTGTCCTTCCCTCGTGACCTGCGTGCGTAGACCCGTTCCTTTCCTGTTTCCCTGGGAACTACTGCCCTGTGACCCCCACCTTCCTGCACACAGGTGTGTGTGGTTGGAATCACAGTTCCGTGTGGGTAAAGGTGTGGTGGGGTTAGGGGCTGTTCTTACAGCCAGCACGCTCAAGTGGGGGCATAACTCAGGGCCTCGTTGTCTCCCCCCCTATGATGAGATAGGCAGCACCTCCCTTGGGAGCCAGCGACCCTATAACAACCTGAGGGGTGTCTTTTCTTCATCTGTGGAGTTGCCCCCAAGAGCGCTGGGGGGAGTAGCGGGGATTAGGCTAAAGGTCCAGTCAGGTCCACTTCCCTTTCACCCTTCCCCATCCATAACAGTTTCACCGGCCCATGGATTTGGCAGGACGACTGGAGAAGATGGCTACAGCCATCCAGTCCCTAGCTATGGAAGTAAAGGACATTAAAGAACAACAGATGCGAGGGGGAGGTTTTGGGTTGGGGGCTGAAGCACCGCCCCTCGTACCAGACCCCCCAGAGCCAGGCCGGGTTTCGCCAGGAGTGGGTAGAGAGCCCAAACACCCCCTGATAATGAAATTCAATGGAGACAGGAAACAATTTCAGGGGTTTGTGGCATTATGTAAACTAGCTTTTCAAGTACAACCTCTGACTTATCCTTCTGATGAAACCAAGGTGGCGTTTATTATTGGCCATTTAGAAGGGCTGGCACTCGATTGGGCAACCCCGTTGCTGGTAAAGGAGAGCCCACTCTTGAAAGATTATGAAGGGTTTTTTACTTGAATTTAAGTTTCTGTTTGACTATCCCCATAGGGTAAAGGATGCGGAGGCAGCTATTATGACCTTGAAGCAGGGGAAGGGGCCCCTGCTGGAGTACGTGACTCGGTTCCAACATTTAGCGGCCGAATTAGATTGGCCTGACCATGTCTTGAAGGTGTTGTACCGCAAAGGGCTGAGCGAGAAGTTAAAAGATCAGCTGGCTATGACTGACATGCCTGAGACCTGGGCCAAATTGGTTAATTTGACTTGCCAGATAGAGGACCGGTTGACTGAATGATGAAGGGAGAGGCATCAAGAGGGGGCACGAACCTGGCCTCTGCGGGTTCCCGTGCCTACACAAGGAACGGGAGACACTCGACGTATGGATGCTCCCGAGCCCATGTAGCTCGGAGCCTCCCGCGGTCCCCTCACCGCGCAGGAAAAAGAAAGACGGAGGGCAGCACGGTTATGTTTCTACTGTGGAGGTCAAGGGCATTTTTCCCGAGAGTGCCCACAGTTACCCCCCGAATGGCGGAGGGCGGGAAACGAGGTAAGCTGGGACGGACGGGGGGTCCCGGTAAGAACAACAGGCCCCCTAATCTGTAACGGCACGCGGCCTTTGGGGGGTCCAAACCATTTTTGTGTACCCTTAGCCTTGCAATTATCAGGGCAGCGTATCTTGATAGTATGGACTCTAATCGATTCAGGTGCATCAGGTAATTTTATTGATGAGCTGCTAGTGCAACACCACCATGTTCCCTTGGTGCCGAAGACACAGCCGGAGACAGTTTATTCGATAGATGGTTCCCCTCTATGTTAGGGACCTGTGTGTTATAGTACTACCCTCTTGCAAGGCACTATCGGGACCCACCAAGAAAAACTTTGCTTTGATGTAGTTCACACACCCACCTTTCCTGTAGTTCTTGGTATTCCATGGTTGCAAGCATACAATGCTTCTATCAACTGGCAGCAACGGTGCATGGAATTTAATTCCCCCCTGTGCAGTCAACATCATCTCCGTGAACCCACGCTAGAGGTGGTCCCTTGTATCAATGGCACTATTAGCTCAGAAACCTTGGTCATACCTTCTCCCTATGCGGATCTCCAGGATGCCTTTAGAGAACAAGACACTCTCGAACTCCCCCCTCACAGGAGTTACGATTGCCCCATTGACCTCCTTCCTGAAGCCGTTCCTCCATACGGGAGAATTTACACCTTGTCCGGCCCGGAGTTGCAGACCCTCAAGACGTACCTGGAAGAAAATATGGCGAAGGGTTTTATCCGCCCTTCCATGTCTCCTGCAGGAGCCCCCTTATTTTTTGTTCCCAAGAAGGATGGGGGCCTACGCCCCTGCATAGATCATAGAGGGTTAAATGCCGTTACGGTAAAAAAACGATACCCCTTGCCACTCATTCCTGAGTTACTGAACCACTTGCAAGGAGCTTCCGTCTTCACGAAATTAGACTTACGTGGAGCATATAACCTCTTACGCATTCGCCCTGGGGACGAGTGGAAGACAGCCTTCCATACCCGGTACGGCCTTTTTGAATATCTGGTAATGCCATATGGCCTAGCAAATGCACCTGCAACATTTCAACACCTCATAAACAAAATTTTCCGCGATATCCTGGATATCTACATAGTCACCTACTTGGACAACCTTATTTTCTCCCAGAACCTGAAGGAACATGTACAACATGTGCATATTCTACCGTCGTGCCTTATCCAAAATCGGCTGTACTGCAAGAGAGTGAAGTGTATCTTTCACCAACAGGTAGTGCCCTTCCTAGGGTTCATAATATCCCCTTGAGGAATCGGTGTGGACCCTGAGAAGGTCAAGGCAATAGTAGTTTGGCCTCCACCTGCAGCCATCAAGCCGTTACAAAGGTTTCTGGGAAGTGCCAACTACTATCGGCAATATATTCCACAATTTGCCCACCTCACCGCTCCCTTGACAAAGTTATTGAAAAAAGGGGAGTTGTACCTCTGGAGGGCTGAGCAACAGCATGCCTTCGACAAATTGAAAAAGGCCTTCACCACTGCCCCTATTTTACAACATCCTGACTTTTCCCTGCCCTTTTTTGTGGAGACCGACGCGTCTAGCGTCACCATAGGCGCTGTCTTATCCCAGCAGCCACCAGGAGCAGGCATCCCCCTATCCTGCGCCTTCTTCTCCCGACAACTCACCACGGCCGAAAAAAATTATACGGTGCTGGACAGGGAGTTACTGTCTATAAAAGAAGCCTTTGAGAACTGGCGGCATGATTTGGAGGGTGCAGCTCACCCTGTCCAAGTACGGATGGACCATAAAAATCTTGTCTACCTACAAACAGCCTGCATTATGAACACCCAGCATGCTCGATGGGCCCTGTTCTTTGCCCATTTCTCCTTCCAGATATCCTATCGGTCCGGGAAGAGTAACATCATAGCCGATGCTCTCTCCCGATACCAAGAAGTGTCGCCAAAACCTGCACACCACGGAGAGACTATCTGGCCGTCTCGGGTTTTTGCCGCCGTAGGTATGACCCTTGCTCAATTTCAGTGCCTCACACATAGAGATGCCACACTCCCTCATGGCCCCCCGTTCCCTGGGGCAAATGGACTGTGGACCCATCAAGATGCCATAATAGTTCCAGCCGCAGCATGCCAAGAAGTGCTCTGAGCACACCATGATGCGCCTCTTGCCGGGCACCCCGGGCAACAACGTACGCTACAATTAATACAATGGCATTTTTGGTGGCCAACCCTAAAGCGTAACACCCAGGCCTATGTGCAAGGGTGTGCTGTATGTAGCCGAACCAAATCACCACGCCAGGCTCCTTCCGGGCTGTTACAGTTGGCACCCCAAGTCCAGGGCCCCTGGCAACAAATCAATATGGATTTTATTGTTGAGCTCTCCCCCGCACAAGGATACGCTACAATCTTAGTAATTGTAGATCAATTCACAAAAATGGCCCACTTCATTCCCTGTAAAAAGTTACCCATGGCCCAACAAACTGCAATGCTAGTACTTCAGAACATCATCAAATTACATGGCCTTCCTACGGTCATTGTCTCTGACCATGGCTCACAATTTATTGCACGTTTTTGGCACGTCCTATTTACCATCCTTCAGGTGAAGCTGGCCCCCACCACGGCTTACCACCCCCAGGCAAACGGTCAGGCAGAACGCATTAACCAGTCACTCGAACAATATTTACGTTATTATGTAACATACCTGCAAAATGATTGGGTAGACTATTTAGCGCTTGCTGAGTTTGCCTATAATAATGCTCCGCATGCGTCCATTGGAACCTCGCCATTCCACGTGAATTATGGGTACCACCCACGACTCTTTCTGCCTGAACTCCCATCAATGATCGTCCCTGCGGTGGGCGCAATGATCCAGAAGTTGCACCACTGTCATACCTATGCGCGCTCCTTGCTTCACAAGGTTCGTCAACAATATAAGCAAAGCGCAGACCATCGTCGATGACCAGCTCCATCCTTTGCACCCGGGGACCTGGTATGGGTCGATCGCTGCCGGTACCCCTCCCTCCGCCCTTCTGCTAAGCTGGATGTAAAGTATATGGGACCGTTTCCTGTACACCACCAGGTGAACCCTGTTACGTATCATATTTCCCTGTCTCCTCAGGTCCGCTGCCATCCCATCTTTCATGTATCCTTGTTGAAACCTGTCCACCCCCCCATTTCCTGATTTGCTCCCGCCGCCCCCTGTGGACAAAGTTGACGCACTCCCCGAATACAAAGTCCAGGCTATTCTTGATGCAAAGCATTCCCGGGGCGCCTTGAAATATCTTGTTGACTGGAAGGGCTATGGGCCATCCGAGCGCTCCTGGGAACTTGCTTCTGATGTCCATGCCCCGCGGCTTGTTCAAGCCTTCCACCGCCATTTTCCCCTGAAGCCCGGGCCCCGGGGTGGGCTTTTGGTGTGTGTGTGTAAGGAAAAGACTCACCCAGATATGGGGATGGGGGCATGATGGTCAGGTGACCAGGGGGAGCCTGGGCTGGGGTAGGCAGAACATACGGCAGCAACGGAGGCAGAGGCAGATGCAGGGGCTTCCCCCGCCGCCGCAAGAACCAGCATCAGGAAGCAGGTCAGCAGGGAGCGTGGGGGCGGGGCCAGCAGAGGTGCCGCAACGCTCGGCACGCCTTCAGGAGAAGACGGGGGCCAGTGCTTGTGTACTTAAGGAGGGTCAGAGGCATCTGAGCGCTCTGGTGAACAGCGTAGCTTAGAGAATGGCCCCTTGCGACTGTGTTTGGAGGAAAGTATTGCGATGGACGAGAGTGGTGTGCGAAGGCTGAGCGAGTGTGGAGAGTGGTCGCGGTGAGTGTGCTGAGATTGGGGGCGTGACACAGTGGTATTTGGGAGCGGGGAGTGTGTGTGTGGGGAAGGAGGGTGGTGTGCACAGTTACCCGTTCCCCCGTTCCTGGACCCCGAACTGTCCTTCCCTCGTGACCTGCATGCGTAGACCCATTCCTTTCCTGTTTCCCTGGGAACTACTGCCCTATGACCCCCACCTTCCTGTACTGTCTTCTCACCCTTTGCAATCCCCTCCCCCACGTGTGGTTGGAGTCACAGTTCCGTGTGGGTAAAGGTGTGGTGGGGTTAGGGGCTGTTCTTACAGCCAGCACGCTAGAGTGGGGGCATAACTCAGGACCTCGTTGTCTCCCCCCCTATGATGAGTTAGGCCGCACCTCCCTTGGGAGCCAGTGACCCTATAACAACCTGAGGGGTGTCTTTACTTCATCTGTGGAGTTGCCCCCACGAGCGCTGGGGGGAGTAACAGGGATTAGGCTAAAGATCCAGTCAGGTCCACTTCCCTTTCACCCTTCCCCATCCATAACAGCCAGTGGTATGAGAGCCAGGCAGGTTGGTGCAGGGTTCGAGCTTTGCCTATAGGGCGGGCAGACAGGCAGCATGGAATGAGCAGAAGGCAGGCAGACTGAGGCAGGCTTTGAGCTTTGCCCATATGGTGGGCGGACAGGCAGTGTGGCATGAGAGGCAGTAGGGAAGGCAGGACACTCACAGATAGGCTGGCAAAGACTATCTGACTGCAAGTCAGATAGGCTGGCAAAGACGTTTTCATTATTGTTGATATCGATACCGATACCAATTGCAAAGATTTTATTTTCATTATAGGTATTGATATCGGTATCAGTTTGCAGTTCTGAAACAGAGTTAATGCACTCTGAAAAAATTGTTCATTGTCAAATATGATAATAAATGAAAGTTTAATAATGAAAAATGTGAAAGTTTTGTTATTGATAAAAGTATGTATGGTAAGGAATTAAGTACATATATAACATTTATATTGATGTGGATAAAATATTAAATATTCCTCAAATTCTGAAATAAATTCCATTTTTCTTGGTGTTTATGTCTTCTTGCAGTGTATGGAGTCAAATGTTTTTTTTTAATTGTAATTGTAATGAATTTGTATGTTTTTTGGAGTTTAAGCTAGAGTCAAAAATGATTTTGTGATGTTTTTGAAGAGGAAAGGTTTTAGTTTTAAAAACTGATGTGCATTTAACTTTTTTTAAACTGTAAAGTTTTTTGTTTTGCTAAAGCTAACTAAGCTAACTTCTATATCTATCTATCTATCTATCTATCTATCTATCTATCTATCTATCTATCTATCCACAGGGATGGGGGTGAGGGGGGGAGGACACAGACAGCTCACAACAAACAACACAGGGAGGGGTACAAAACTTAAATGAAACCTAAATTAGTCTAATCCTTGGGTATTTTCAGACGTTACGGGCGGCCGGTTCACCACAGTGAACCACCAGGGGGGGTGAACAGCGCAACCATGCCCGGGGGTGGGAAAA
>QEPC01013258.1:1344805-1360537 GCA_003113815.1 Sphenodon punctatus
GCTGTGGGTGTTGTTCCCGGGCCGCCTCCCTGGTCGGGTGCTCCCGTGTGCCCCCTTTCTGCACCTGTGCCCCCTCCGCCTGCATCACTGGGCCTGCCTGTACCTCCTCCGCCACCTGTCCCGCCGCTGTCGCTGTCTCTGCCTCTACTCTCTTCCGCTTCCCACCTCGCTCCATCCCGCCACGCTTGCTTGCTGCTGCTCTCGCTTTAAATCTCCCTACGGTGGTTGTGTTGATGCTGGTTGCCTGGCTGGGGCTCATTTTGTTTGGTTCCGCTCGGGGGATTGGTGTCCAGACGTTACTTTTTCTTGGTTCCCTGTGGGGGTTCGTTTGACCACGATTCCCGGGACCTTCCCCCGGCTAGCCCGGGAAGTGTGGTTGAGGCTGACCCCATGTGGGTATTGAGCGTGATGAACATCTGGCGCGCGCCGTTCAGACGTTCAGGGCCCTTTGGCCCCACGGGGGTTTGAGCGTGGTTCAGTGTGGTTGAGCGTGATCTCGTAACGTCTGAAATCACCCCTACTCTAAATAAATCCAAAAATAGGGGAAAGGAACCAGGGATGGAATAGATACAGGGAGGAGGGGAGGATTCAATGGAGGGTAGGGAGAAAGAACAGAGGGAGGGTTAAAAAATAAAAATAACACCTAAAACTTTCTAATCAAATCTAAATAAATGAAACTAGGGAGGTAAATATGTGGGATGGGTGAATTAGGAGGCGGATGGCAATGGATTAGGAATAGGAACATAAACTGCTGAGAGAGGGAGACTTCTGAAAATGCCTGCTGTCAGGAATAATGACTAGCTCAGAAGGTGTTGGAAGGGGGGAGGGCAATGAATTTTGTTACTTGTTGTGCCCGCCTTACCACAAGTCCCATTGCCTCTGTGCAGCCTAGCCCCATGTCCCCCGTGTCCAATAGCAGACTGTGAAGCCAGTGGTCTGAGGAAAAAAGGGATGGTGATTGGGCAGGCTGACTGCTACTCCATGCCTCTCCACCCCTAGTGCCAGGAAGTCTGCTCCTCAACTGCCCCCACCCCCTCCGTGGGTCTTCCAGTCACCTTTTTTCCCGTCCGAACTCACATGATCTCACCTGAACGATACCGAACTGTTTGGTCAGTTCGAGTTCAATTCGGCCGTTCGGTTCTGTCGTCCAAACGGACCAAATTCGGTCTGAACTCCGAACATCCGAACCGTGTTCGCACATCCCCAGAGATTATACAAAGACTGTTAAATTAATAAAGACTTTCAGTTAATTCCCTAAATGAGACAAACTGTATATTGAGTTGCCCTGAGGGAGTGGTTGTTTGGGCAGAATCCTGCAAAGATTCTCCACATGCAAGCTGTCATTGCTACAAGCATATTTTGACTTCTGCTCTAATATTAGCTGTCAAAAACTATGCTGACTTAATTGGAAAATAAGCTTTCGCTTAGACGGTCCAGCTTCTTATTATGGTCTTCACAGTTCTTTGAATAGCTGTGATCTGTGTTGATTTATCACGTGCTGTGGAAGTACAGTATAATACATATGTACAGTTTATGTAATAAACTAAACTAAAATAATAAAAAGAGAAGCATGTGAACTGGTCCCTACCTAACCACCATCCTACCTACTGGGGAGCTGGACACTTGGTTGGGGCTCCACACAGGGAGCTCTCAGGATTTTTCTTGATCCTGCACAGTTTGCAACATCTGGGTTGAGCCCAGCATCTGGGCTGCAGCCCAGGATTCTTCAGAGCCTTTGATCCTTATCATGCCTTGTGGGATCTGATCCATGGCCCCTGGATTTCTTCAGATGAGTTCTGGAGTCTTTTATTTTTAAAAAAAGTTTTGGTGGGTCCCGCTAATGAAAAGACTGAGGAGCACTGGTCAAGTGATATGGTGTTAAACTTGGACCTGGAAGAAAAGGGTTAAAATCCCATCTCTCACTGCTTTTACATGAGCAGTGGGATGCATCACGTTGAAGAATACGCTTACTGAAAAACCCCATGGAGTGCGTTTAGACAAACTGGATGTAGCTGGCTGCCATAGGAATTATCACTCATGTGGTCTTTTAGAAGACACATTTAGGAAAAATCCACCTTCAAAAAGACTGCACTAGCCACAATTCCTACAGTGGCTGGCTACTTCCCGTGCATCTAAATGCACCCCATGGGGCTTTTCAGGATGCACGTTCTTCAACGCGCTTCATTCTGCCACTCATGTAAAAGCACTAAAGCAGCCTTAGTTATTAACTCATTGGGTGGTCTTTGACAAGTAACTTTCACCCTCAGCCTTTAATTTCCCAACTAAATAATAGGAATAATGACCTACCTTGCAAGGTTGTTGTGAAGGTGAAACTACATAAGGACTGTAAAAAAATCTTTGAACACTGAAAGTGCTATACACATGGTAAATAAATAATAATAATAACGCTAACTGGGCATGATCCCCTTACCCGTGTGCAGGGTGCGCACGGATCCTGCACGGCTTCTGCACACCTCACAGTCCCCGCAACGCGGGTGCGTGTGGGCATGCATGTGTGTGGCACATGTGGCATGCATGGGGCTTGGGAAAACAGTGGCTGCATAAGGAAAGTGGTTCAGTTGTCTGGAAGTGCCAGCCACAGAAATATTTGGGGGTGAGCAGAGCTGAGGGGTGGCTATAATATTCATGAGTTGCTGCCTCCTTGAGATGGCTGAAGCTTCACTGAGGACCATCTGAGTTCACTTTGCTGTAGTAGTGGTTGCTTGTTTTATTAATTATTATTATTAACATTTGTATAGCACCAGCCGTGTACCTGGTACTTTACAGAACAAAGATAAAGACGTGGTCCCTGCCTACGGCTTACAATCTAAAAAGACAAGGAGGTGGCGACAAGGAGAGGGGACAAAGAGAAGACAAGGGAGAAGCAAACAAACATTCAAGTGGCTGCGAAGTCTCAGGTGCCGGTGCTTGGCTTTGTTACAGTTAGGCAGGAGTCTGCAGAGGAGGGCAGACCATAAGTATTAGGGGACAATTCGGCTGCCGACTATTTCTGTGGCATCATAGACCATAGATTGTGAGTCTCTGTTACAGAAGATTAGCTCCAGAATTTGACCTCTAAACCTATCTCTGTAATTTCTAATATCTGCAGGAGTCTGAAAGGTAATGTTGAATAATATAAGAATATATATTATATATAATTCAGTGGTAGAAATCATTAAGTTTTCCTATTTAATTAAAATCTATGTAGTTCCTGTACAAGACATTTATAAGGACAGTTAAATATGGAATTGTGAAACAAGCACCTGGAGACTTCATTCTTGTTAACTAAAATATATGAGGATCAGATGGTGAGATTTTTATGGCTAAAATTTCCCAGTGACCTACAGCCTGTAAATAATTTTCATGGGCAGGGTGTTAACTATAATTAATGAAATATAGGAACGTAACCTAATGTGGCATGGATATTGCTAAATTTAACACCGTTGTAAGCCTATATTTTTAGTGTAGTAGAAAGAAATAACAGTAAGAATAAGACTCATTTTGATACCATATCATTGAAGACTTCTTTTTCAAAGTTATTAAATTAACACAAATGGCCAGGTTCTCATGTGGGAGAACCCATGCAGATCCCACTTTTGTTATCAGTTTTCTAGACCCAGAACAGTCTGGCGTTCAACCAGGGTATGACACTGAGACTGTGCTTATGGCCTTGGTCGACAACGTTCACCTAGAATTAGATAAGGGGAATTTGACTTTATTGATTATATTAGATCTGTCAGCGGCATTTGACACTGACTGCAATCCAATGCTGTGCAGATCACCGCACGGAGCTGCACATGCGTGCATGCGTGCACGTGTGTGTAGTTTGCATGTGACAATGTGCCAGCAATGTGGCTCTCACGGGTTGTGCATGGCTGTGCGCACATGCAAGCAGCTCTGCGTGGGATCTGCACAGCATTGGATCGGGGCCACTGTTGATTATTATTATTATTATTATTATTATTTATTATTATTATTATAAAAAAATTGTTATCCCGCCTCCTCCTGCCAGAGGCAGCTCAGGGAGACGTACAATATAAAAGCATTAAAAATGCATACAACTTAAAACAATAAACCCATCAATTCCCCCCGACAACCCTGTTCCATCCCTCCCCCTACCTGTCTCTCTCACCAAACGCCTGGCAGAACAGCCAAGTCTTACACTGACGTCGGAAGGAAGGAAGGCCCTGGGCCAAATGAACCTCTGCTGGGAGGGAGTTCCGCAACCGAGGTGCGGTGACCGAGAATGCCCTCTCCAATGTGCCACCCCCCAAACACGGGGGACCTCCAAAAGGGCACCCTTGGCCAACCGCAATGGCTGTTCCAGAACCAGGGAGTGAGGCAATCCTGCAGGTAGGTGGGGGTCAGCCCGTATAGGGCTTTAAAGGTCAACACCAACACCTTGAATTGGGCCCGGTAGGCACAAGATGTTGGTGATTCGTCTGCAGGACTTAGCCATGGTGGATGGAATGGTGTTTCAATTTCAATGGTTCTGTTCTTTCCAGGCCGGAAGATCTCAGTGGGTGGTGCTGGGGGACTGTTTGTCATCTCCCTGGGGCATTCCTTATGGAGTCCCACAGGGTTCTATTTTGTTCTCCCTCCTATTGAATGTGTATATGCAGCCGCTAGGTGAGGTCATGAGGGGATTTGGGTTATGGAGTCATCAATATGCTTATGACACCCAGTTCTACCTCTTGTTTTCATCTGATCCAGCCCAGCAGTCTTGGTGCTCTTTCGGGGTTTGGCAGCTGTGTGGGACTGGATGAGGGTGAGTTGATTGAGGCTGAATCCTGACAAGACAGAGGTGATGGTGGTAATCAAAGTCAGAGTTCTGGGGGATGGTGGTGGGATTCCTATTATTAATGGGGTTTGCCCTCCCCTTGTTACACAGGTCTGAAGCCTGTGAGTGTTCCTGGATCCACAGCTGCTCATGGATAGTCAAGTGGTGGCTGTAGCTGGGGACTCCTTTCACCAATTACATCTGGTGAGCAGGCTCTGGCCTTATATTTCTAACTTTGATCTCGCCACCATCGCCCATGCCTTTATCACCTTGAGACTAGACTACTGCAATGCCCTCTACGTGATAATACCCATGGTGATGATACAGAGGCTGCTGGTAGTGCAGAATGTGGCAGCCCATCTCCTAATGGGGATGTGCCGATATGAACATATTGCTCAGATTCTTTGTGCACTGCACTGACTGTCAATAGTCTTCTAGGCCCGATTCAAGGTTCTGGTGATAACCTATTAAGCCCTAATTTGTGTAGGTCCCACTTATGATGAATTGCTTCACCTTTGCAGTTGGCCAGGGGCACCCTTCTGGAGGTTCCGTATTGCAGGCAGATGGCCAACATGAGGAGGGCATTCTCAGTGACTGCTCCATAGCTGTGTAACTCCCTCCCAGCAGAGATTTGCCTCTTCCAGGATCTACTCACCTTCTGGTGGCAGTGTAAGACCACCAGGCATTTGGCGAAGGAGACCGGTGGGGTGGTTTGGGATGGGGGAGGGAAGGGTTTTTTATTTATATTTTATTTATTATAAATATTCATTAGCCATCACCTCATGCCAAGGCATCCCGAGGTGGCGTATAATAAAAAATTACCACAATAAAAACTTCCCCCCATAAAACTAACACAACCATAAAACCATTAAAACTAAACACATAAAATAAGCCGCAAATCCCCTCTTCTAACCCCCCCTGCCCTCCACGCCCCCAAAGGCCTGGGTGAACAGCCAGGTTATACAGGCCCAATGAAATGCCAAGAGGCCTGGGGCTAGACGGGCTTCCTCCAGGAGGGAATTCCAGAGCCGTGGCCCGGCTACCAAGAACACCTTCTCCATTGTGGCCCCCGTCTATCACAGGGGACCTCCAAGAAGGTGCCCCCGGAAGACCAAAGAGATCTCTATGAAACACGGATGGCAAGTCCCTGAGATATGAGGGGCCCAGACCGTGTAGGGTTTTATTGGCCAATACCAAAACCTTAAACCTGGCTCAATACACTATTGGCAGCCAGTGTAGAGTTCAGAGAACAGGTGTTATGTGCTCCCACCATCCTGTCCCCATAAGGAGATGGGCTGCTGCATTCTGCACAAACAGCAGCCTCCGAACCAGAGTCAAGGGAAGTCCCACATAGAGTGCATTGCAGTAGTCGAGCCTCAAGGTGATGAAAGCATGGATGAGGGTGGCCAGGTTAGACCTGGAGATGTATGGATGCATCCTCTGCACCAGATACAGCTGAGAAAAGGTGGCTTTTGACACCACCTCCACCTGCCGATCCAGACAGAGGCCTGAGTCCAAAACCACCGCCAGGCTCCAAACCTGTTGGGACACAGGCGAGCAAACCCCACCACCACCACCACCAGAGGGGCAAGCACCTCCCTCGCCCTACCCACCAACATCATCTCCATATTGTTGGGATTGAGTTTCAGTCTGCTCTGCCACATCCAATCCACCACGGCCTCCAAGCACTGGGAAAGCAACGAGATGGCAGGGCCTGGGTCGGTTGAAAAAGAGAGGTACAACTGAGTATCATCAGCATATTGGTGACATCACACCCCGAACCCTCTCATGATTTCCCCATAGGGTTGCATATACACATTAAATAATAATGGAGACAGGATTGAACCCTGTGGAATGCCGCAGGTCAAGGCCCGGGGGTATGATGTTTCATGCCCCAGCACCACCCACTGGCTCTTCCATGAGAGGAATGAACAGAAACACTCCAAAACAGTCCCATCCAGACCCCCCAGGTCTCGCAGCCATCTCTTGGCAGAGATCATCCACCAAAGTCACCAACGCAGTCTCGGTACCATAGCCGGGGTGGAATCCAGACTGAAAAGGGTCAAGGAAACCAATGCTATTAAGATGCATCTGGAGCTGTGTCGCCAACGCCCATTCAATAATTTTCCCTAAAAAGGGAAGATTAGAGACAGGTCGATAGTTGGCGAGTGCGTCCACATCCAATGATGGTTTCTTAAGCAGGGAGCGTACCACAGCCTCCTTGAGGCCGGACGATAATCTCCCCTGCTGGAGGGACGAGTTGACCACCCTCGCCAACATCGTCCCCAGGGTCTCCTTGGAGTCATTCACCAACCAGGGTCCAGTGGGCTCCCAGCCCATGTGTTAATACCCCCTGTCTCTCTGCTTAGGATTCTTTCCATAGAGTCTTTCTTCCCCTTCCCCACTACATTTTGTTCAAAATAACTTGTGAAAATTCTTTTGGGGTTTAATACTTTCTCTTGATTGATAGAGTCTCCAAGACTGGGGTAGGCATGGGATTAGGGCTGAAATGTCAAGCCTCTGTGGTAGATGTTTCTGATGGAAAGAGATCTTCTGCAATAAGTGGCATGGTGCAATAGAGATGTTCATTCCACTACTTTTGTCTGTGATCTTCCGCAATTTCCACCAGAACTTTCCGACATGTGGTCACAGTGCAAAAGTAGCAGAAGAATGTTTCTTCTGACACTTTCTGAGATTATTCCAACATTTCCCAAGATTATTTTTGACACTGACAATTCTGATGTCACAAACCAAAGGATGCAGAATTAGCGAAATGCCAGCGGAAAAGCTGTGGAAAGTCGTGGGAAATTCTGAAATGGTGGAATGAAATATTGGCATGCAAAAAAGAGTTGTCACTCCAGCCCTACATGGAATTCTGATGTTTCTCCATGCTGGTTTCCAACATCTCTGCTTATCACCCTCATCTAGTTGTGCTCCCATGCTCTGTGACCACACTGTGTGCACATGCCACATCCTGGCTACCACTTACATGGATAGTTTCACTACGGTGATGGGAGGCTGCAGGGAGTAAACACAGTCCAAACTACTGGGGTAAAGGAAGAGAAAGTCCATTCACTGGCCTCCCCAAGACTCTCCTTGTGATCTTCCCCCTCACATATTTTTGCTGTTATGAGAAAGAGTGCTCTTCTGCTCCCTACTTCTGGCATTCAGATTTTACCAGCTCAGTACCTGTAGTGAAAGATTGCAGAAGACCCATTGTACACCGGTGGAGCCAGTTAGTGAACCCTTATATGTCTTATGTGGCCTGCTTTTGCTTTAAGAATCCATTTTGCTTGACATGAGCTGTATGTATGCCTCTTTGGCAGCCTATGTGTATTCCATTCCATAATAAGTTGTTGTGCAAAATACTAAGGCCAGAGCTGTCATATTATGAGAAGCTGTTATCAGTAGCTGAGCCTGATACTAAGAGAAAGGTCACTTAATTGGGAGTTGAATGACTCAGGACAGGGGGAGGCAATAGCTAATTGTTAGCACATGCACAGTGGTTGATAGTGGGGTTTGTGAAGTCAGAATACTATAAAGACACAGAGACCAGAAACCCACATTGGAACTTCACAGACATGCTGAGAGGCGCAGCAGAACCTGGGGCCCACCTGGGGATCATCTCGCAGCCATTGTTGGGGTTCCCTGGCTTGCAGAAAGGGATGTGAGAAACTGTTTTTTACCTTTTGTGTCCATTGGGGTTATTTCTTTTACCCTTTATGCTTTGTATATAATAAAATAACTTTCTTGACAGCATCTTGTCTGAGTCATCACTGAACTGATCCAAAGGAACAAGCAATTTCAAGACAGTACCCCCAGTTTCCAGGAAACTCAAATGCCAATGGGGAGAAGAAAAGGACAGGTAGAAGTGTCCTGTGCCCCAGATGTCCAGGGATGTGTCCCCTCTATTATCTACACAGACACAGATACATACACACACACATTTTGACATACCTGCCATCTACACATAATACATCTCAGCTATATGTATCTCATAATACATCTCAGTGGTGTATGCAAAGAAGAAAACAAGACTTGGTAGTAATGCTCTATCTAAAGAGACAAAATCTTTAACATCGTAAAGTCCTTCTTTCTACATAATGAGGGAAGGAAAAAAGTAGAGCTAAAACAAATTTATCCATCAAATTTGTTATATGAATTGGTTTTGGAGAAGCAGATATTACCTGTTATTCATTTCCATTTAGTCAGATACTTGTTTTGGATAATTCAGTTTGGTTGTTTTGTTTGGTTATTTAATTATTTTGGGTTATGTAATTTTGGCTCTAAAAGGGTTATTATAAATGCTCTGTAGATTCTGAAATGAAGTAACTCGAATAGTAGAAATTAAAAAAACTAACCAAGCCAAAATATTGAAATGACCAAAGAAACCAAATCTCCATTTGAAGTATGCAAATCAACATTTTTGTTGCTGATATTATTTAGATAGGTATCTAAAAATGTGAAGAATGTCCCTGAATACAAAATCTACTATTAATTTCAACTCTTAGAAAAAGTGCACAAATTATTTTTTCTAATTTGCAGATCCTTTTAAAAGTAATAACCTCTTCACACTCCCTATTTTCATTTGTTGGGTTTCATGAAACAATGCAATATACCGCCTCCCGCCCCCCCCCCCCCATTATCTGAACACTACAAGGAGCATGCTCTTTGTTTGGATGACAAAGGTGTTTGGATAAAAGGGGTTCTACTCTAACGTTAATATAATGTGGCAGAGAGGTACAGAGTTCATAAAACATGCTGGAATAAAGAAGGATTAAAGAAATCTGGAGTAGAGATTGCTACTGTAATTCATAACAGGTGGCTTACTATGCCACCATTCAAATTATCTTCAGCACACCCTTAAAAAATAAGAAGTGTGCTTTATCTTTATGACAAAGGTTCCCAAATTTTCCCTGTGACCTCATTTTCAGCCTTAACCATAATTCTATTACCCCAGACAACTACAACGACATACAATAAAACAGAATCATGACCCGTATGCAGACCTCATTTGGCATACTGATCAACAATTTGGCAACCTCTGCTCAGTGTCATCCTGACCAGTCTTGAGTTAAGAGGTCCACTAACTTTTTACTGAGTCATTTGTAAATCTCCAACAAACCTATTAAATTTCATTAATTTTTGTATCTTTTCCATTGCCTTAGAATTGTTACGGCAATATTTACAACTGTCACATTAGGTAATGTGATCTTTACTTAGCAAGTTTATTTACTTTGTTGTTGATGTGATGTGACATTTTAATAGTAATCATAATCATGGGCATGTAAGACCTGGGGGAATTAGTTGGGTTTTTTTTTATTCCCATGAAATTTCTATTTTCATCTTGTTACTGAAGGCTTCAAATTTAGTCCTCCATATTAATGTACTTTACTAGAGGCATTGAAAGCTTTTTTTTTTTTTTTTTATTAAATTAAGCTTTATCAACAACTTAAAAAAGAAAACCCAAGCCATTTTATTTGATTCCCAAAAAAGGCAGAGGAAAATATTTGGCACAGATTGTTTGCCTTTTCTCGCTCCTGTGAAAGACTATCCAATGGAAAAAGAAATGAAAAACCAAAGTTCTACACAAAATAAAGATGAAAAACAAGTCAAATCAACTAGAAGGGTGTAAAAAGCCAAAAGAAGAAAGGAAATACTGATGATACACAAGGACTGACTCTGATGTGAAAGCAGAATAATTTCTAACACATTTAAAGTATTCATGCCTCAAATTGCTTAATTTGCTTTTCTAGTGATTTCTGCATCTAGCTTTTTTGTGTTCAGTTGGTATTCCCCCAGGTTCATAATCAAATTAGTGATCCCTAACAACGTCCTGAAAAGAGGATATTTTTGGTCATCAAAAGGACAAGGCTTCCATGTATATGCATTTGGGATTTTATATGACTGATCACATACCTTATTCCCACCCTCACAGTCCCCTTGTCTCTTCATTATATTCAACACCCTGGAGATCAGAAGCAAACTTTAAGGTTAGCTATTCTGAGGCAGGGAAAGGAAACAATCCTTCGTTTCTCAGTAATAGTATGGTAGAGCAAGAAACTTTCAGATGTTGACACAGAAGCCCATTGCATTTATTAAACACTTAATCTTAGTGTCAACCAAAGCTTCATCGAATGAACTGAGAGACATAGTGTGAATGGTTTGCACTGTAGATTCTCACTTGAGACACTGGAGCTGATACTTATATCTGTCCATGACGAGCACATTAAAAATCCAGAAATAAAGCCCTTGTGTGGCCACTCAGTGTGAATGAGCTGACAGAGCCATCCAAGAAAGTATTAAGGCTTTAAATGAAAAGGCAATGAATTTATAACAGGATTATACAGCTGTCTGAATCAGGTTTGTATAATGTCGAGTTGAGAGTTCAAAGGAAAACAGGAGTGGGCACAAAGTATCAGCATCTATAATTGACTAACAAGAGATTTTAGCGACATGTAGGAAACTGTACATTAGAGGAAGAATTTAATAATGGACAAGTAGCTGGAGTACACAACATCACTCTTGGGCATGGTATTTGGATCTGGACTTGCAGGTCCTTAAAGTTGGAAGGGTTTTTTGGATCCCAGATTGTCGTTATGCCTATTACAAAGACTGGACTTATTCCAAAGTTCACTATAGTCAGTGGGATTTGGATGAGTCATCTAAGTAAAAATCTACTCATGGTATTTAGATTTGGAACTGTTCATAGATTCAGAAACTCAAGGACATAACTATAATAGGGACAGTGGTGCAGCTGCACTGGGGTCCATGAATGTGCTGGTAGGTGGGGACATGCTCCCTGGTGAAACTGCAGCCCCTTTTAGTGGATGACAGAGGCTGGGGAAGGGGAGGGCGGAGGGGCTCATTCTGTCTTTTGCATCAGGGGTTATTCCTTTCTAGCTGTAGAAACTCCTCAGAGTTTGAGGTGTTCAGGTTCAATATTGGTAGGGTTCTTTATAGATATTCACCCTTAAAGGTTAGCATGTGATTGTTTACATTAAAGTAGAGGGAGACATGAAAACTGTTCTAAAGAGAGTTTTTCATGTGAATGCTATGATTTGAACTAAAATAAAAATCTGAGTGGATTCCATCTTCAGTGCATCCACCCAGTCCAATCATGGCTTGGTTCCTTTCGCATTGAATGTTCAGATTGGCTCTACCCCAGCACAATGCCATCTTGTGTACACACAGTAAACAAAATATTGTTTTTTTGTGTGCATGGTGAAAGAAGTATTTTAGTTAGTACACATGCACAAGATGTTGCTGCATTGAAGGCGAGCCACATTTGGAATGGAATGCAGAGAAACGGCATGGGGGTAAGTCTGTGTTGGATCTCATCTCCGCTGTCTGTGCCATATCTATGGAGATTCTTCACAGATACAAATGGGTTGATCCTTTTCAGATCTAATTTGATTACTTAGCATAGGAATAAAGAGCAGACCAAAATAAACTAAGGAGTACAGGCATAATGGGGAAAAAACCCACAATTTTTTAGCTGAGATCTAAAATGATATGGAGAGACAATGAGGTAGAGTCCAAGCACCCAATAGTGCATAAAAATTGTTCTGAGCCCTCCTCTTCCCTTCAGCTCCCCCATTCCATCTGTAAACAGGGAGGAGTACTGAAGTTGATTTGCACATGATTACCTCATCTTGGGCTGGAAATGGATGAGAATCAAACAGGGGAATCAACGTCCAATGATGGCTTCTTAAGCACAGGCAGGATAATCTTCGCCTTAAGGCAGCACAGCACTCTGCTCTCACAAAAGGAGGCATTGATCACCCCAGACAGCAATGGCAACAACATCTCCCAGCTGGATTTCACCAACCAGGATGAGCATGGATGTAGTTCACAACTTGTAGCTTGCACAGCCCTCAGCACCTCCCCCACATCAGTGGGAGACAACAAGGGAAACCAATCCGCCCTCAAAAGGAGAAGGCTGGGCTTCAAGCAATTGGACATGGAAAGGGGTTTACCTCAATCTATCTATCCTGCTCATGAATGTAAGAAGTATGATTCACGTACTGTATCTGTTAATGACATCGGTCTGCAGTATAAGTGTATGGATTCCTTGATGTTGATATGTCATCTCTGTAGTACCGGTATAGCTGTGTAACTGTTCAACTGCCAATAAAAGCCTTTGTTTAAAAAAATCAAATAAAAATAAAAGATCTATACCACAATCAGTCGGATTCATCTGGGCTAGAGCTACTTCTCCTGTGCTGCTGAGGTGCTGTCCCTCCCTCCCAATGCCTGGCACCCGCCCTGCCTCTCTCTCTCTCTCTCTCTCTCTCTCTCTCTCTCTCTCTCATACTAGACGGCCTCGGTCACCTTATCTGACTGACCTCAGGATGCAGGGTGGGAGTAGGAAACAAACTGTAAGTCTGCCAGCAGGCCTATGGCTAGCCAATGCCATACGATCTCGACCTGCCTATGTGATGCTGACTGGCTCTCTCTCGCGCGCGCTGCACAGTCTTTGCTAGCCTGTCTGATTGCCCTGCTGCCAATGTCCCAGCCTGCCTGCCCTACTGACTCCCATGCAACGCTGCCTGTCTGCCCACCCTGCTTTCCGCCAAGCTCAAAGCATGCATCAGTCGTGCCCCCATGCCATGGTGCCTGTCTTCCCACCCAGGTTGCCTAGCTAAAAGTCTTCCCAAGCCCGCCTTCCCAGTCCTACTGCCTCGCATGGCATGCTTCCTGCCTGCCTGCCCAGGTTGTGAAACTTGAACCCTCCCTCAATCTGCCTGACTGCCGCTCATGTCATGCCCCCAGACTGCCTAATTGGGGAAACCAATGTCTGCTGCTGCTAGTTCCACTGGCACTAGTTATTCTGCCGCATGACAAGAGGCAGTCACTACAGCCCCAGGACCAGTCGTCATGGTCCCGGGGCCAAGTTACTGGCAGGGAGGGCTGTGGCCAAGATGTATAAGCTGCCACATTAGCCATGGGATCCACCGTGATTGGTCTGGGATCATCATTCATTTCACACTGCGATGTCATTCCACCTCAATCAGAAGCAGCCACTCCAGCCATGGCACCCGCTGCCTGGGTACCGGGGCCAAGTTACTGTGGCAGGGAGGACTGTGGCCAAGATGTACAAGCTGCCACCCTCACCCCAGGACCCACCGTGATGGGTCTGGGGCCGTCATTCATCTCACACTGCAATGTCATTCCACCTTATTCAGAAGCAGCCACTCCAGCCCTGGCATCGGTCGCCTGGGTGCCGGGACCAAGTTACTGTGGCAGGGGGGCTGTGGCCAAGATTTACAAGCGATCATCCTAGCCCTGGGACCCAGCATGATGGGTCTGGGGCCATCATTAATCTCACACTGCGATGTCATTCCAACGCTCCGAGAAGCAGCCACTCCAGCCCCGGCACCCGCTGTCTGGGTGCCGGGGCCAAGTTACTGTGGCAGGGAGGGCTGTGGCCAAGATGTACAAGCTGCCACCCTATCCCCAGGACCCACCGTGATGGGTCTGGGGCCATCATTCATCTCACACTGCGATGTCATTCCACCTCATTCAGAAGCAGCCACTCCATCCCCGGCACCCACCGCCTGTGTGCTGGGGCCAAGTTACTGGCAGGAAGGGCTGTGACTAATACCTGGAATCTGCCACCCTATCCACAGGACCCACCATGATGGGTCTGGAGCCATCATTCATCTCACACTGCGATGTCATTCCACCTCATTCAGAAGCTGCCACTCCAGCCCCGGCACCCTTCGCCTGGGTTCCGGGGCCAAGTTACTGGCAGGGAGGGCTGTGGTCAAGATGTACAAGTGACCACCCTAGCCCAGGGACCCACCGTAATGGGTCTGGGGTCATCATTCATCTCACACTGTGATGTCATTCCAACGCTCTGAGAAACACACCACTCCAGTCCCGGCACCTGCCGCCTGGGTGCCAGGGCCAAGTTACTGGCAGGGAGGGCTGTGGCCAAGATGTACAAGCTGCCACCCTAGCCCTGGGACCCACCGTGATGGGTCTGGGGCCATCATTCAACTCAGACTGTGCTGTCATTCCACCGCTCCAAGAAGCAGCCACTTCTGCTCCAGGACTATCCCCAGGGTCTCTGCCTGCTCCTCCCCCTCCAAAGCACTAGCTTCCAGCCAGTCCCTTCACAATCACAACAACTCCCACCTAGCTCTGAGAGAGAGAGGGACAGAGAGATTCCCATTCCCAGGTAGAACTAGGGAGTTGGGAGTTAGAGGGGGGAGCTCAGCTAGGTATATCCTAGCTTCCACCAGCTGGAACCTGGAAGAACTCCCATCTGTGTTGCGACCATTAATGCCCATCGCCCAGTGTCCACATCCAGCATGCAGCAAACCTACCGTAATGAGATGGAATAAACCCACAACATAGTATATGCACCTGCCTGCCTGCCAGTGCCTGCCTGCGTGTGTCCCTGTATCACTAAATACCTGCTGCCCTGATACCACCTAGCGTGGTGCGCCTGATCAAATGAAGTGTGCCCCATAGGCTTTAGGCTGTCATTCCACTATCCCCGATGCCCGCCCGTCCAAGGGACCATCAACAAGATTATGGGACCATCATTCCAGTCACTGGGGGCTGCATTCCATTCCATTGCATCCAGAAGCCTGGTGCCCGCATGCCAGCCTGCCCCCCTCCCCCAAAAGCCTACTCCTCTGCAACCACCCGCGGATGCCCGCTGAAGCCAGTTGCTGAAACTAAAAGCCCCTCCGACCACCAGCTCCAACCGCCACCTGCCCAGCTGCCCACTGCCGAGGAGCCTGTCTCTCTTTCTTTCTGTCACACCCACCCACACAAACACCCGCCCTGCACCTCCTGGGGGCTTTCTGCTAGTTGAGCCCCTGCTGCTGGCACCACACATCTTTGGGTTACTATGCTACTTGAAGAGGCATGTGCTGCTGGAAGGGATCTAGTAGCTGTATGAGATTCTGCCACCTGCCAGCCAGAACTTCAGCACA
>QEPC01013258.1:1373518-1432823 GCA_003113815.1 Sphenodon punctatus
GCAGGTATCCTGCGGGGACGGAGCAGCAGCGGCGGCGGTCCCAGCGGCGGCAGGGATGAAGGCGACAGCGGTGCAGGAAGGTGCAGGAAGGTGGCTTCTCCTCAATTTTTAGGAGCAGCTGTCATGGGGGTTGCCCTCAATAGGGACACCAACTGAATACCTGGCTCCAGAAATCCACCTGGGTGAGGTCGAGCTGGTGCACCCACTGTAGGAGGTGCAGGAGCAGCTGCAGAACCTTCTCCTGCTCCCTGGTACACTCAGCTATCATCATCGCCTTACAGCTTTTCCCAGCTTGATCCCTTACCAACTGTTTCCCAGGGTTAGCACTCTGTACCACAGGGCTGGTTCTTATACCGGCGCCCCCTTGGAGGCAGGACCCTTCATTGTGCTGTCTCTTCCCTGGCAGAAGCAAGCAAGAATGTCACTTGCTTGCTTCTGCCAAGTGATATAAAGTAGACTCTTACATTTGTGGTAGTTTTTTATTCATCTAACTTAAACTAATAAAGAGAGAAGAGTTCAGGGCCCAGTCCTGTGAATCAGTGGTTGTCAAACTGGTTCATGGTAAGTGATCCCATAAGTTGTCTGCAGACCAGAAGCTGTTACATCAAATCAGGCCTCTGTCCTTGCTGGATACAATCTCCAAGGGAGGGAGATGACAATAAAGCACCATCTTCCAAACCCCCTCTTTCCCTTGGAAGAGCCATGTCACCAGTGGGGATGAAGTCATTTGGCTACAAACATTTTTGGTGGGTGCATGGTAGTTCATGAGAAGTGTTTTGAGTGTTAAGAGTAGATCTGAAGCAGCTACCAAATTTGCAACCTGCAGGCAATACTTGCATTTTCAAGTAGGTCTATCAGGTGCTTGATCAACTAGGGGTGTTCACCAGGCCCCCATGTCATTTTTGCTTTTCGTTTTCATTTTCGTTATTCAAAAATGTTGTTTTCATTATCGTTTTTGTTATCATTTTAAGAATCGGTATCGGTACCATTACAAATGAAGATTTTATTTTTGGTATTGGTATCGATTTCTGTGTGCAACTAATATCTATTTAAATCTAAGGGAGACTGGGGAAAGGAAAAGGAAAACTATTATCTAATCAATTATGTATATAACTATTCTAATCTAATCTATATGTCTATAACATATATCTATACTACCTATCTATATATAATGTACAGGGGGTGGAGAAGGGCAGGGAAAGGGAGAAGGTAAAATGTAGAGTATGAGGAAGGAAAAGTGTTGGTAATACAATGCGAACTAGGGAGGATTTTTTGGGTGCAAGCACCACAGTTCTGTGAAACACAACCTGACAAGCAGAGCTCTCACAGAACAGAGAGAAAAAGTCTGCCCCTCCCATTATAAAAGGTTACAGTGCCCTCCCCCAGACCTCCCCCCCCCATTGGTTGTGGGAGGCAGCAGGCATTGAGTAATCACAGAGTGCTATGAGACTGCTTGGGCCTGCTTACGCTGCTCATTGACCAGTGATACATCCATCAGATACTGTTGAGCTGCTCGCCCCTCACAACACAGGCACAGTTCAAGAGTTCAGCCCTGTTTAGGGCTCCGAGATGTCTGCGTCCTCCTACCCTCTCCACATTTCCCCTCAAAAACACAACTGCCATAACATTAATACTAATGTCATTGATAATGACATTGTCGTTTTTGTTATCGTTCTTCTCAGTTGTCGTTTTCATTATTATTATTATTATTGGTTGTCATATTATTGGTTGTCAAATGATGGTGTGGAGGGAATTGTTTCCTCCCAAATTTCTGCTCGTATTCCAATAAACGAGCGCCTGAAGGGGTTAGCACAGGGGTCTATCCCGCAGGTTGCGGTTATGGAAACATTTCCGGCTGAAACCCGCCCTGAACAGAATGAGAAATCATTAACAATAAATTCTATGCCACCGCTAGAGTCCCCCCCGTTGGATAGCTCATTGCTGATGGATATACAGCAATCCCTGCCATCAGTATCAATTATCACACAGGCAGTGGTGACCGAGGGGCTTTTCCCTCCACGTAATCATCAGCAGGATATTCAGAACTCTCTATTAGCTATAGGGCAGGAGCTGGTAGATAAGGTGTTATCGGAAGGTTCAACTTGATGTTATAAGTACTCAGGGGATGACCATTGGAAGATAGGGTCATGGAACATGGCTGGATGGGCAACGCAGATTCAGAATGTTGAAGTCCTCGATTTCATAAGAGGTTTTCACATCCTAGTATGCCAGAAAACATGGGCCACAACATCTATAGATCTCCCCTCTGAGCTTTCCGATTATATGGTTTTTTCGGTTCCTGCACTAGTAGGGGGAGGGGGACGTCCTAGTGGGGGGTTGGCACTTCTTGTCAAAATGGAATTAAGTGGATTGATAGTCTCCACATTTAGTTTTCTTTCTGCTGGGTTGGGTATATTTTTAAAGAGCGATGGGATGTTGATGATTGTGTTGAATATTTATCTTGTTCCCTTCAACTCCAAATATTATGATGAAGGGTTGTGGGACAAGTTAGAGGGATACTTAGAGAATCTTATCTCAACGTACCCGGGTGCCCTTTTTTTGATATTGGGGGACTTTAATGCTAGATTGGGAGGTTCTGATGAGCAGCTTTTAGAACATTGCCCTTTTGCCAACTTTAATCAGAGCACCTTGGGTGGTGTGCGTCAGTCCAAGGACAATGTTATAACCCATGCAGGTATTAAATTGGCCAAGATAGTTGCTGCCCTTGATCTATGTATATTAAATGGTACCCATGGATCTGATACCAAGGGAGAATTTACATATGTGGGCCCTAGGGGCTCAAGCGTAATAGATTTAGGGTTGGTAACTCCCAATGTGCTAGATATCCTTAAGGATGTTGTGGTGGGAACTTTCCTTAGTAGTGATCATTTGCCATTGGAGGTGACCCTTTGGTCACCATGTAAGTTAAGTAGATATTTAGTGATGCCATCTGTGGTGGATTCCAGTGTTTCTGCAAATACAGTACCTTTACCTACGTTAAAGTGGGACCAGATATCAACATTTCCCTTTTTGCAGTGCATGGGGAATGAGGAGGCTAGTCTTCTTCGTGATCAAATCCTGGATCTATCTAACCCGGAGCAAATAATTGAGGCTTATAACAAGCTGAGTGGGACTATAAAAATTTTTTGGGAATCCCATTATGTTCAGAAGAAAAGGGGCAAACCGTGGGGATTCAACCCCTGGTTTGACCAAGATTGCTATAAAGCCAAGTGTGCCTATAGAGACATATATAGAGAGTATCGGCAGGGTGCATATAGCAAAATACCAACGCGATATTTTCAGGCCAAGAGAGATTATAGGAGGCTTCTTAGGTCCAAACGTCAGGCTTTCAATCAGCTTAGCTGGGAGAAAGTAGTTGAAGCAGCTAAGAGAGGTGATTCCAGAGACTTCTGGAGGCTGGTTAAGCGGGGGACAACACGGGACCCAATTGGGAAGCAGTTGTTGATTCCAGCTCAGGTGTGGACCAGGTATTTCGGGGAACTCTTTTCAGCCCAGTTGTTATCAGAAGGACCTAGGGAGATGGGGGGGGGCACTTCCTGAATGGCCCCCAGTAACGGATACAGTAATTGCTGATTTATTAGCATCTATTAAAAATAACAAGGCGTCTGGGAGGGATTTGATCCCTATTGAACTGCTCAAAGAATATAGTCAATGGTGGATACCTATGTTGGTAGCTGTTTTTACAGCAATTGATCGCACGGGCATTATGCCAACACTATGGAATTTGGCAGTAATTGTTCCCATCTTCAAAAAGGGAGATAGATTGTCCCCAGCCAACTATAGGCCAATTAGTTTACTGTCTTCCATCAGTAAACTTTATGGGAAATATTTAGCCTCTAAATTGGTGTCTTGGATCGAAGATTTTGATATATTTTGGCCTGAGCAGGCGGGCTTTCAGAGGCAACGGTCGGTGGTTGATCATGGTTTAGTTTTGGCCCATCTGGCGGAGAAATACAGGTCTAAAAATGGCTGCCTATATGCAGCTTTTCTTGATTTAAGGTCTGCTTTTGACCTAGTGAATAGGTCTCTTTTATGGGCTAAGCTTGACAATACTACCATCGATAAGCATCTTCTGTTTCTTCTTCAGAAACTGTATGAAGATTCCCAGTTGATGGTTAAATTATCTGCTCTGGGGCATGTTACTGATCCGGTCCCTGTAAAGCGCGGAGTACGTCAAGGGTGTGTGCTCGCACCAATTCTATTTAATTTGTATATCAATGATATTGTCCCCCTTATGGCGCAATCACAATTTTTCCCACCTAAATTGGAAGAAAGATATATTGGATGTTTGCTCTTCGCCGATGATATGGTAATACTGTGTCAAACTAAAGTGGGTCTTAATAGGCAGCTGCAGAGATTAGTTCAATATTGCAGGGATAATGGAATGGAGATCAATCATGGCAAATCGAAAATTATGGTTTTTGCCAAATCTCAACGGAACAGGTCCCACAAGTGGAGGTTAGAGGGCAAGCAGATACAGCAGGTCAAACTCTTTAAATATCTTGGTCTGCTTTATCATAGTTCTGGTGCGTGGCATCACCACATTAAGGGGGCTATCTCTAAGGCTTCTAGAACTTCCTTGGCGCTCCGGAAACTCTTAACTCATACAGGGGGGGAGGAGGTGCAGATGGCAGTGCGGGCATTTAATGTCAAAGTATCATCTCAGGTTCTTTTTGGAGCCGAGATCTGGGCACCCTATAGTATAGTAGCTCTAGAGCAGGTACAAACCAAATTCCTGAGTGCGATCATTGGGGCTCCTGGTGGAACATCAAATGGGGTAGTGAGGTGGGAGCTGGGTCAACGTCGCTGGATCTTTAGGGCGTGGAGTGCAGCTCAAAAACTGAGGCTGAGGCTTGATAACCCTGCAGTGAAGGGCCTTCTGGCATACTTAAAGAAGGACCCTTTTAGGAGTAGCTGGTTGGAGAAGGTGGAGGCCCATTTAATGGGGTTAGGGTTTTCCAGAGAGTATCTGCAGGAGAGGGGGAGCTACGGGGCATGACGTGAGGTTGGGAGAGGGTGCCAGGATATGGAATCCCAGGAAGAATAGGCGAGGATCAACCAGGGGGGGCATCTTCGCCTTTACCCTATGATTGCTCCTCCAATTGATATTATGGCCTCGTTCCTTATTTCCCGCTTGCCACTGAGAGCAAAGAGGCTATTTCTGGCAGCCCGTGTGAATGCCCTGCCATCTAAAATTCTTGAAGGGCATTTCAGTGGGGTTCCATATGCCCTGAGACTCTGTCCCTATGATCATCTTGAGGCTGAAACCACGTCGCATATCATCTTTAGCTGTCGCCTCTATGATAAAATAAGGTTTGAATGCTTGAATGAATTTATTTTGAACCACCCAGGTAGATCTCAGGAAGCTTTGCTAGTACTTGCATTAGCAGATAAAGAGGCAACAGTTACTAAGCAGGTTAGCTCCTTTTTGGTGCGGGCTTTTGCCCTGCGGAAAATTTTTCTGGAATTTAAGTTACCTTTGGAGGAGTAGGGTGGGTTGTGCCTCTCCCATATGAGTTTTATTTTTACTTTTTACTTTATTCCTTTTAATTACTTGGAGTTGTCTGTTAATCTATTGATGTATTGTATTTGTATTTGTATAATGTATTTGGTTTGTGTGAAGGCAATGGCCTATGGCCACGCCGAATAAAGCTATTATTATTGGTTGTCATTTTCGTTATTGCAATAACGAAAACAAAAATGACAATTTTCATTATTGGTATCGTAATAATGAAATTGACATGCACACCCCTACTAAAATTGTAAATCAGTAATGGTCATACACATTATTTTCAGGTAATCAGTTGCCTTACCTGTTACTTTGGTAATGATCAATTACCAAAAGTAATTGTTAGTACTGAATACTGGTCAGTACTGAATAATTAAGGCCATTTTTACATGCGCCCTGCAGGTGGTGGTGGGGTGGGTCCGTGTTCACACCAGTGCATGCATGTTGGGTGGGGTGGCGGGTTCATATGGGCACACAAGCATCCACGCGCACCTCACTCCCATCAACAGGCAAGGAGAAACCTCAATTTATGCCGATTTCTCCATGCGTGTTGATCGGTGGGGAACCCAGATTTCTGGATGTTCATGTGTGTGTGCATCTTGTGTAAAAAGAGCCAAAATGGTACATTGGTACTGGAATCAGGACAGAAAAAGTTGGAACATTAATACCAGAAGTTGGAAAATTGGTATGAAAAAATGGTAAATCAGTATATTAGGTAGTCTCCTGTTACCAGTTTGGGTTGAGTAACTCAGTTTGACACTCATGTTTAGGTCCTCTTTTTAACTCTTGTTGATAAGGATCTGTTGTTTTGGGAACTCTTGCTGTGAAACCTTAAAAGCCTAAAATCCACCCAAAAACCGATTGGGTTTCATGCTGCTCTGCTGCTGGGCTACAGAGTTACAAATACTGACTAATATTTTTGAAAAGTTCTTTATATACTCAAGAAATCCCTCATGTTGTTTATCATTTCTTTTCCATATTTTTATTTTTAAAGGGAAAAAAAAATAGAATCTCAAGGCTCATATAATCCAGTCACCTGCATTGCGTGGACAGAAGATCTTTCTTCACCTGTGCATGCACAAAGTGGAACTGTACATGGGAGGAGGAAAATGGAGCTTCCAGTTTGGATCTCCCATGGAACATTGAATGGACTGGGGTCAGACTGAGTTCCACCAAACTCAGATCAGGACAGGATACTCAGGGTGAAAACAGACATGACGCTAACCACACTTTAACCACACTTGGTGGTCATTTATGCATGTTGCAGGACTGTATTGGTGCCCTATACAGCCCTGAAACATGCATAAATGACCACCAAGTGTGGTTAAAGTGTGCTTAGCGTCATGTCTGTTTTCACCCTCAGTTGGATATGAAATCCAGTCAGAATCTCTTGCTTCATCTCTACCCCAGTTATGGAACTCAGACCCTCAGTATGTCATACATACCAAAGTTATCACAATTATCTCTGTGAGTAAGGGCTAAAAGTCAAAGACACAGAAATCTTTTCAGTATACAGAATAAATTTAAAAAATTAAAATTTAAAAATTACTTAAAATTTCAAAAACCTTACCAAAAATATCAAAATTATTGACAATTACTGAAAATATCAAAAATTACCAAATATATATATATATATTTGGAATCTGTGCTTCCATTGTTTTATTATGGACAATCACAGGCACTGTTCTCAAAATTTCGTGGTATTGCAATAAATCAAGATATCATATCATATCGGGAAATGGTTTGGAAATAGATCCCAGTTCCCGAGATGGCAAAATTACTCATGAGTAAACATTTCACTGCTCATTCCTGCCCTAATTTATAACAAAATTGCAGTGCAGGAGGAAACACCACCCAGTCTTCTTGCTTGCACCAGGTCCTATGCTGAACAACCCAATCCTACACACAACTTCCATTAAGTATATTAAATGATATTATATACTAAGATAAATATGGTAACATAATTACATCAAGCTAATCATTTTGAAATATCAATATTTTGTTTTATGGGCTTGGGAATTATCCTGAGGTTAATGCAATTCACAAGGAATTACTCATTTATCCTATGGCAATTTTTCACCATTCTGGCAGTATAAAGAAATCTTTGTGTGGATGCCACCATAGTGTATTAACAATTTATGATTCCTTTCAACTGCCTGAGTGATGTAATGTCATGAAAATTAGGTTCTTTAACTTCCAGTTTGCATATACTGCTGTTTGCATGCACATTCAGGCTAGGTAGGATGCAGGCAATTTTAGAAATAACTCTGAACGATGTGGTTTTTCTAAATTTCAGTAAGGACCCAGTCTTGAACCTATCTCCTTAGGTTTTCTGCAGTCATGAGAGGCTATCCTGTGCCACTGCCTGCTATGGGTCTGGCTAGTCCTAATGGTGTCTCTTGTTCCCGGTGCTTCCACCACCTTCTAGCTTCTTGGTTGACTGCTGAACCAGGTTATAAGCCTGGCTGGTAGCAGCTCATGCTCCATGCTTTGATCCTGGTTCTGCCTTTGGACACTTTCCCATGGGGTAATATGTGCAGCATTTGCCTCCGGGAAAAACTCCGGGAGGCAAATGCTATGCTGCTTGTGTCTCATGGGGAAACAAAGTTGCACAGATTTGCCTCCAATTATGCAGAAGATACAATGCTGGAAAATCAAGCTCTGCATACTCTGCATGATTGGAGGCAAAGCCGCATGGCTTTGTTTTCCCACGAGACACTAGTTGCACAGCATTTGCATCCCAGAGTCTTTCCCGGAGGCAAATACTCTGTATGTTGCCCTATGGGAAAGCAGTCTTTGCTTCCAGCCCTTGCCTTCTGTTCAAGCCCCTTCCCCCCCCCCCCCAGCTGTACCTCTTGGCTTTCCCTCTTGGGTTCTTTCTCCTTTGCCCTGATCCTGACCTCATACCTCAACTCTCTTTGTCTGCCCACATCCCAAACTCTCTGTATGCCACTTAGTTTTTAAAAAAGAGCAAGAGTAGTCAGTAATGAAGGAGCTAGTTGTTTCTGTATAAATTACTAGAATTGTAACTAAGTTAGTTCTCACCATTGCTGGGTAGATGTTTATGATCTTCCAGGACATCATAGTTTGATCAAAGATAATTACTGTGCTGCTGTGCTTTGACATTGTAATTGCTTTAATTAAAGTATCATTTTAATTAACATCAGCAGCTTTTAAATTTAAAAAAAAATCATTTTTAGCATTAGTTAACCTTTACTTGAATCTGTTTGCAAAATAATCCTGATCCCTATGTGCCTTGGACAATATGCAGCTCTCTCAGCAAGTTCAGTGACTTATGGAGACTTGAGCCAATAATTTAATTCACTGAAGTACTGCTTCTGCTTATTTATCTATCAGGCTGATGCCGTCCAGCCTCCCAGTTCATGCCGTATAAGCTTTATACGTCGCTGAAAGTCATGACCATAACAATGAAATCACAGCATGGGAGAAATTAAATCTCTGGCATTACTAACATTGCAGGACAAAGCTAAATAGAGAATCTGAGATACTGCTGCAATTATAACTCTAAAAGGAACTTGATTTTCTTTTCAGTGAATCTACTCCAGTGCTTGGAGTCTCTCTGCACATAGCCATTTGCAGGACATCTAACTTGCCTAATACTCCAGAGGTATGGAAGTTTACTGGTTAAAGTATTCCGCTACATTCCTGGGATCAAGTCTTGATTGGATGACTTGCATTAGGTTCACAAACATTCAAATGGATACCTGATCAACTGGACAGGAATGACAAAAGTTGTCAGACTTAGTGCTGCTGGCCACACTTTTTCCCGTTGCTCTAACTACACAAGTCCAAATTTGGCCCCAATCAAAGTAACTGCACACAAGCAGGTTTCTGAGTGTGAAACATTCCTTTGATCTGTAGCACAAGGCTAGTAGCCATCAAGAGACATTAAGATAAGAGCTTTTCAGGCAAGGAACAGCAGCTTCCCTCTGTTAACAAATACTGCTGTTCATTTAGGTTGTGATCAAATACAAATAAATGCAAATAATACTTTTGGGGGTTCCATATTTGAAATATGAATATGAGGTCTGGGTATTTGAATGTTTATTTATTTATTTAATTAAACATTTGATATCCTGCCCCTCCTGCCAAAAACAGCTTGGGGCGGCTTACAATATATAAAAAATATTAAAATACACATAAAAATACTCAAACAACAAGCATAAAACATCTAAAAAGGGGGGAGAAGGAAAAAAGGGGGGGAACAACGCCCATGGAAAAGAGGAGGGAGGAAAAAAATACCCTACCCTTACCACCCCCATAAAAATAAAAACCCACCCTCACCCATCTCCCTCATCAAAGGCCTGGTGGAACATCAGTTCTTGCATTGACATCAAAAAGAGGAGAGGACTGGGGCCACCTGAGCCTTTGCCAGGAGGGAGTTCCACAGCCTTGGTGTGGCCACTGAAAAAGGCCTCTCCATAGTAGCCCCCCCCCACAGGATACTATGGGGACCAAGATGTATAGGGCTTTGTAGGTAATAACTAGCACCTTGAATCGGGCCCGGAAGATTATAGGCAGCCAGTGCAGAGAACGGAGCACTGGTGTAATATGCTCCCGCTGGCCAGTTCCCATTAGCAGATGGGACGCCGCATTCTGTTCAAGTCTCTGAACCGTCACCATCAGCAGCCCCATGCAGAGCATGTTACAGTAGTCCAGTCTTGAGGTGACCCTAGTCTATCATCATGGGGTTGTTTTACATCCCCCGGTGGAAAACAACATGAAGAAATATGGTAATTCGTGGCTCTACAAGTCTGAGAATTTAGGACATTGTCACCAGCACATCTGGGCATAACATACTCTTATTTCATCCAGATATCACTTACTGTTTGTCTTCTGTAATAAAAAAACTAAAAAAAAAGGCCTGTGGTGGGAAAATAACCCCAGCGTCAATGGAGTTTTCCTATTGGGGTGGAATTTCAACCCCAACCAATGCTATTGGGGGTGGATTTCCACCCCAGATTAAAACCGGTCAAATCAACACTTTTCAAGGCCCCATCAATGATGGGAGATGCCACACCCACTGCCTTCCCCACTAGCATCACCTCCATTTTGACGAGATTCAACTTCAGTCGACTTGCCCTCATCCCGTCCCCCACAGCTGCTAGACATTGGGCATTTTTACACAGATGTTAAAGTTCCAGATGTTTCAAGCTTCTGGGTTTACAAGTCCACAAATAAGTTCCGGATTCATTTTTCACTCACACACTGACCTGAGGCAGTTCCTGGATGTATTCTTCACACAAACACTCCCCTGGGGCAGCCTAAAGTAGCTGCAGCTGTAGATGTGACAGGCTGCCATGGAAACCAAATGACCACAGCTGCCTGGAGCAAAGTGGTTTACCAAGAGAACTTTTTACACACAAAAGTTCTGGGAGAAGTTCTACGCAGAAGTTCAAAGATCCGGATGTTTAAGTGAGTGATTTAGACACACAGAAAGTTCAGGATGTAACAGCAAACATCCAGGAGAAATGTGTGTGTAAAAACACCCATTGGCACTGGAACTGCAGGGTCTGGGTTGGATGAAAAAGAGAGAGAGAGTTGAGTGTCATCAGCATATTGATGACAGTGAACTCCAGAGCTCCTCATGACCTCGCCCAGTGACTGCATATACACATTGAACAGGAGAGGGGACAGAATGGCATTCTGCTGGACTCCATACAAGTGGTCCCTGGGAGATGAAAAATGGTCCCCGAGCACCACTCACTGAGTTCTTCTGTCCAGGAATGAGTGGAACCATTCGAGAACAGTCTCACCCACCCTGGCACAATCCTGCAGGGGAGTCACCAGCATCTCATGGTCAACAGTATCGAAAACAGCTGACAGATCTAATAGAATGAGCAAGGTCAAGTGACCCTGATTTAATTCTAGGCAAAGGTCATCGACCAAAGCCAAAAGCGCAGTCTCAGTGCCATAGTCCAGATGAAAGGCAGACTGCAAGGGATCTAGAAAACCGAGTCAGCCCAGAAGTTCCTGCAACTGCAGATCCACTACCTGTTCAACAACCTTCCCTAAAAAGGGAAGGTTAGATACAGGCTGATAACTGGTGAGGGAGTAAACATCCAGAGATGGTTTTTTGAGCATGGGCAGCTCAGCACTCTGCCATCCCGAAGCGATCTCAACATTTCCAGAAAAAATGTAATGTCTGATATCTCAAACTGGACACCCCATCCCCCCCCAACTTCAGCAAATATCCTGCTTAGGGTTGGGCTGCTCACAGACTCAGAGCTCAGCTGCCTATTTAAGGAGCCTATAGTGAATCCTCCCCACAGGTAGGTGCTGATGCCATCTCAGAACTGCAGTCTCCAGCACTGCAACCAGACTGAGCCCAGCAAAGCTTACCCCAGTCAGGGAGAAATGGTGAATCCTTGGAAGCTTCATTCCTCCCCTCCCCAAGCCAGTGATCCCCCTGAGTCTGCCTCATGCCACATTCCCACCTAGGGATTCCCACTTTCTGCAAACCAATGACTCCCCTCTCACCCAGAAACCACCCCCTGAAACTCCAAACCTGTCTCCATTCCCCCTTCCCAAGCCAACATCCCCCTCTCTGAGACAGCCCCATGTCCCATTCCCATTCCTAAAATCAGCAATCTCCCGTGAGCCTAGTCCCATGCCAGTGACCTCTTCTCCAAGCCAGTGACACCCCCAAGCCGACCCATTGCCCATTTCCCCATCAGCAAGTCAGCAACCCCCCACTCAAGCCATCCCTATGTTCCATTCTCCCCTCTTCCAGTCTAGCCACATGCCTCACTCCCACTCAATTCAGCTGAGCCAAAACCCACCCTCCCCAAGCTAAAAACCTCGCCATCAAGCTAGCTGTATTCTACACCCCCACTCAAACCAATGCTCTATTTTTAAAATAGCAGATTTAGCAGCAACTTTGACTGCATTTTCATTTCCTTATATGCCTGTGAAACTGCCAGAACCTCACTGCAATTCTTGCCAAAATAATCCATACACAGAGACCCATGTTCACTGAATTTTCCACATTGGTTACCATGGGGAAAATGTAGCAAACACAGGCAAACATACAAATTGAAATAAATGCAGATACTAAAACCACAAATAAAAAATACATTTACAAATGCTTGATCCCAGGCACAGCCTAATTAACAAGGCAGTGTTCCCTCACGGGTAATAGACCATCACCAGCTCATTAACAGGCCAAGGCATGGAGGCATGTGATTCAATTCTTGCCTTGTGCATGAACCACAAAGGCAGCAGCCTCTCAGAGACCACACACATTTTACTTGAGGATGAGAGCACAAGTAAAGTGTTTGTGGTCCCCGAGATACAGTAAATGGCAATTGCTTCTGTAACTCAAGCAGAAGAGCTTTGCAAAGGAAATCTAAAGGTCTGGACTACAAGTCTGATTTATGGGTGTGGGGAGAAGGAATGCTATATGTGTGTAATTGATCTCTTTTTAAACATTTTCTTGAAAAGACATAAATTCTTAACCCAGCCTCAAATGTAGGTGCTGGACTATTTTAATGCATGGTTTTACACAAACTCAGCACTTATAAATGTATGCACATTTCAAGGGGCATTTTTGCTCCTATGATTGATTCCCCTCTGACCCAGAAGCATTTTGGGGGCATTTTGTATTGATTGAAAAGTGCAGGGCATATTTGTATTGTAAAAGCAATAGGTACTCTGGCATAGCTTTGGGAAGTAGCCTTCAAGAAGTTGATTTCTCAGCTCTGCTGCTGTTCTTCTTCTTATTATTTCCATTTTCTTTTATTCTGCAACCCTCCTGCTCACAGAGCATCCTGAGGAAGCTTACAACATAAATAATCACACAAATCACAATTTTAAATCCATTAAAAATACTAAAAATATACTAAAAGGGCAGAACAACCCCCGCCCCATAACCCACCCCACCCTACCCATCTCCCTCTCCAAAGGCCCAGCGGAACAGCCAGGTCTTACACTGTCTTCTGTGTAAGACCTGGTCGGGAGGGAATTCCACAGTCTGGGAGCGGCCACTGAGAACACCCTCCTCATCGTCTCCACCCCAGAAACCAGAGGGAATTTGAGTCGGGCTTCCCTGGCTGACCGCACGGGCCACAATACGACCGGAGGTCTGAGGCGGTCCCACAGGTAAACCAGGCCCAGGGCATTTAGAGCTTTATAGGTCATCACCAAAACCTTGAGTTGGGCCTGTAAGATAATAGACAGCCAGTGCAGAGAACGGAGCACCGGTGTAATGTGCTCATGACGACCCATCCCTGTTAGGAGACGGGCCACCACATTCTGCACCAGCTGCAATTTCCGGACCATCCCCAAGGGTAGCCCCATGTAGAGTGCGTTACAGTAGTATAGTCTAGAGGTAATAAAGGCATGGATGATAGTGGCCAGACATACAGTCGCAGTCGCTGCACCAGATGTAATTGGTGAAATGCTCCTCTTTCCACAGCCTCCACCTGGGAATCCAGGTGGAGCCGTGAATTGAAGAGCACCCTCAGACTACGGACCTGAGTGGCTAAAGGGGGGAAAACCCCATCAATGACAGGAGCCACCACCCCTTCAGCCCTACCCACCAACATAACCTCTTTCTTGTCGGGATTCAACTTCAGACAGATCACCCTCATCCAGTCCCCCACAGCCGCCAAGCACTGGGTGAGCATCAAGACTTCCAGGTCTGGGTCTGCAGAAAAGGAGAGGCAGAGTTGTGTATCATCAGCATACTGATGACAACGCACACCAAACCCTCTCACGACCTCACCCAAAGGTTGCATATACACGTTGAACAGGAGGGGGACATAATAGAACACTGCGGAACTCCACATGCAAGGTCCCAGGGAGATAAAGTATACTCCCCAAGAACCAAACACTGAGTTCTCCCAGCCTGGAATGAGCGAAACCATTCAAGAACAATTCCACCAACTCCAGCCCAGTCCTGCAGCCGGGCCACCAATATCTTGTGGTCAATGGTATCAAATGCTGCTGACAGATCTAATAAAATTAAAAGAGATGATCTGCCCTGAACTAATTCACGGTGCAGGTCATCAACCAAAGCCACAAGCGCAGTCTTAGTGCCAAATCCAGGATGAAAGCCAGACTGTGAAGGATCAAGAAAACTGACCCGATCCAGATTCCCCATCTGGCTACTGAGCCACCACCCATTCAATAACCTTCTCTAAGAAGGGAAGGTTAGAGCCTGGCCGATAACTGGCAGGGGAGTCAATGTCAAGAGATGGTTTCTTGAGCAGAGGTCGCACCACCGCCTCTTTGAGGCAACTCAGCACTCTGCCTTCATTAAGGGAGACATTGACAACCCCCACCAGCAGCGGCCCTAATGTCTCCCGGCAGGCCTTAACCAGCCAGGATGGGCATGGATCTAATTCACAACAGGTGGCCCTAACCAGCCCAAGGACATCTGCCACATCAGCAGGTGAAATTGATCTCACTGAAATTGATCCCATGAAATCCAACTAGGGGGGACCTCTACTACCTCCAATTCACTTACGGTTGGTTATAAGTGCAGCATCAAAATCGTGGTGAATCCAAGCAATTTTATCCATGAAAAAGTCAACAAACATGTCACAGCAAGCACTGGAAGATTCTAGTTCCAGGCGGAGGGAGGCCAGACTGACCAGTCTCTGCACCACCTGGAAAGGCTCTGCTGGATGTGACCTCGTGGATGCTATGAGCGTAGCAAATAACTCTTTTTTTGCTGCCCACACAGTTACAGCATACATTTTTAAACTCATAAGGCCACAGTATGTTGTTTACCTTATTGCCAGTTACTATTTCCCCATAATTCCTTTCCTGCTTCCTTCCCTGGATTTTGTTTCCAACTAATAAAGTTAATATTTGGTAATAAAGTAATGGTAAACTGGTTAACGATTGTAGTGTTACCCATTTATTGGACTTGTCAGTTAGCCATTGGTTAACAACTGGATAACTACCGAATAGAGTTGCAACTTGGCATCTGGACAGTTGGGCACCCTTTCTAATTTGGGATGACCAACTTGCCTCAGTCATGTTCGGGCACCAACTGGTACTTGAACGCAACGTGACAGGCTACCTCACACCTTGCGCTGACTCACCTCACTGCTATGCTGCTGTTCCTCTCTGTCCTGGTCGCTGCTTCTGGCTTTCTCCTCCCTGGCCCACGTGCTGCTCGGCTGAGGGGAGAAGTTTTCCACTCACCTTTTTCTGAATGGGGGGGAGGAGAGAGGAGCAAGGAGGTCTCTTCCCAACAGCATGCACCCCATAATATGTTTCCAGGGTAGATAGAATGGGACAGAGAAGGAGGTTCAGGGAAGATGACAGCAGATGCCAGGGAAGGGAGGTGCCACTCACCTAAAAGTCATGCAGGAGCCAGACATGCTGCTCTGGACTCTGACTCCCTGGATTTTGAATGAGGTTTCTCCGAGCATGCTCCTAAAGCATCCTGGGAGCATGGGAAATGTAATCCAGCTTGTTCACAATGCTGTTTAGGAGCAAGCTGTACTACATTTCCAAAGATGGTCCTAGAGTACTTTAGGAGCATGCTCAGAGAAACCTCATTCAAAATAAAAGGAGGCAGAGTCCAGAGTGGCATGCCCGACTCCCACATGGCTTTTAGGCGAGTGGCACCTCCCTTCCCTGGCATCTGCTGTCATCTTCCCTGAACCTCCTTCTCTGTCCCATGCTTCATTATTTCCTGGCTGTGCTGTGCACAGCCCCCCTTCCTGCACTTGGCCGAGGTGTTTCCAAGTCCTGAGTGGTGGCGTTATTCCTCAAGCCTTTGGAAAACAAAGCCAAATGGGCTGGTACTCAGTAAAAATTGAGGAAAATTTGAGTAACAAGTTTCATCCCTAGTGAGAAGGCTGAGACCTTTTCTCTCTGACTCGGACTTGGCCATAATCATCCATGCCTTCGTAACCTCAAGGCTCAACTACTGCAATGTGCTCTCTGTGAGGCTGCCCTTGATGACTGTTTGGAAGCTTCAGTTGGTGTAGAACGTGGCAGTATGCCTTCTTTCAGGGGTGGGTTTCTGGGAGCACGTTACACTGGTGCGCCTGAGTCTGCACTGGCTTCCAGTAGTTTTTTGGGCACAATTCAAGGTGCTGGTTTTAACCTATAAAGCTGTAAACTGCTAGGGGGCCAGGTATCCGAAAGAGCACCTTGTTCTGTCATGGCCTCTGAGTTTGGTCGAGGTATCAACTGCCCGTGAAGTTCACATAATGAGTGCATATGGAGAGGAAATTGCGTTGGTTGCTCCACACGTATGGAACTCCCTCCCCTTGGAGATCTGTCTAAGCCCAAGTCTGATTACCTTTTGGAAGAGGTGTAAGACCTTTTTGTTTGGCCAGGCATTTTGTGGGGTGGGATAGGAATGAGTGGGGTAGGGTAGAGGAGTTAGGGAGAGGGTTGGTAGGTGGAGTTTAGGGTTCCTTTTAATTGCTTTTATATGTGTTTATATATGTTTGTTTATGCATTTTATATAGTTCCGTATACTGCCCTCTGCCTTTTATGTAAAGGTGGGATAAAAATTGAACTAATAAATAATAAATAAGGCAGGAGACTGTTGTAGAGTTAGCTTTTTCTTGAATAACACACAGCAGAAGTTTCTTCAAAACAGAACTTTACTAAGAACTCAGAAGACATGCTTCCATGCTGATGTACAGACTGCATGGGACAAGATGGAGGACAGAGAGAGGAAATGAAAGGAGACAAGAAGTGTGTGTGTGGGGGGGGACTGTTTCATCCCCTGACCCTCCCCCTACTGGACAAGTCCCATATTAAGCTTGCAGGGCTTCCAATGGGCTTTTACTTGTGACTGTTGCACACTCCAACACCCCTTCTCAACAGTCAGTAGTCAAACCGACTAGGTTCATTCTTCTTAATAGCTTGTGATGATGTTCACCTGCTAGTGGCTTCGTGAACACATCCTCTGTCATATCTTCTGTAGGACAGTATTGCAGATCTATGAGTCCTTCTTCCTGTGAGTCTTTCAGGAAATTGTATTTTACATCAATGTGCTTGGTTCTGCGGTTGATTCTTTCTGTTTGCGCCAGCGCTATACATCCTTTTTTGCCTTCCAGGATGAGCATGGGTCTGTCCAATTTTTGCCCCAGATCATTCAGAAGCTGTTGCAACCAGATATCTTCTTGGCTGGTGTGTGCCGCTGCAACGTATGATACTCCTGTCGAGGAAAGTGTCACAGAGGCTTGTTTCCTACTGCACCAGCTGATGGATCCTCCACCAAGCAAAAATAGGCACCCACTGGTAGATTTTTGGTCCGAATGGTCTCCAACCCAATCTGCGTCCACGTACCCTATCAGGTCTAACACGGAAGTTGCTGGGAGCTGTAGCTTGAGGTGAAAAGTCACTTTCAGGTACCGTAAGACCCTCTTCACTGTGTTCCAATCCCTTTGGGTTGGGGCTGAGACTTGTCTACACAATATACCTTTTGCTACCGCAATGTCAGGCCTTGTGATTGTCACAATGTACAAGAGCTTTCCTATCACCTTTCTGTAATGCTTATTGTCTGGCAGCAATAAACTTGGTTCTTTGATCTCCTTTGGGTGGCTGGTTTCCATAGGGGTATATGCTGCCTTCGCACTCCCCATGCCAAAACTTTCTATCATCTCTTCTATTGCCTGTCTTTGGTTGAGAAGATAGCTTCCGTCATCTTCTCTTTCAATTTGTATTCCAAAGTAGTGTGTTATGTTATCCAGATCTTTAGTTTCAAAGTCCTGATTTAGAGCTCTCATTGTTTCGCACTCATCCCCTTCCTGCTCAAAGCATAAAATAAGGTCATTGACATGCTTATGGAACAAATTAATGAAATTTGGAATTAACCACGATCTCCTGGCATTAATTGTCCAATTACATACTGACAATGTTGCCAGAATCCGAATTCAAAAGAGTAACAACTATACAGCTCCAATTAGGATTAACAGGGGCATGCGGCAAGGTTGCGTTCTAGCTCCTTTGTTGTTCAATCTTTATGTAAGCCGTCTTATCACAGAATTGGAGCTTTGTGATCATTGCGCACCCAAAGTTATGAATGAAGCAATTATGAACCTGCAATATGCGGACGATATTGCGCTAATATCACAAACAAGGAAAGGGCTTAAATCCGTATTGGAAGCCTGTGTAGGCTATGGAATAAAGAACAAGCTAGAGGTCAACTTCCATAAAACTAAGATTATGGTCTTTGAGAAAAGGCGTAAGCATTACGAATGGATATTGCAAGGGGTCCAAGTTGAGCAAGTATTCAGGTACTTGGGTACTTAGGAATAGTGTTCAATAGTAGGGGCCTATGGACCGATCAGAACAAATATTTAGAAAAAAAAGCAGCTTTGGTTTCTAAGACAATTATTTCATTGGCAAAGTGTTCTGTAAATGTCAAATTTTCAAAGATTCTTAAAATTTATCAAACCAAAGTTTAGTCTATATTTTTGTTTGGGCAAGAAATAATTCTAGCTCCTTCAGCCAAGAATTTGGAGATTGTGCAAAATAAATTCCAAAGGAAACTACTAAGAGTTTCTCAATCTGTCCCCGGTGCAGTAGTAAGAGCAGAGACAGGAACATTCTCAATAGACAGTTTACGCAAATCAGCTTTTGTCAACTTTTAGGTGCGAATTATTCATCAAGATCCGTTATCACTATTATACCAATGTCTCATAGAGGAACTAACCAATACTGCTTTAATAGTAGACCCGTGGATTAGTTCGTTCTATAATTACCTTTCCAAAATGGGGTTTTCCATAGCTGCATTATGGCAAAAGATGCCTCTTCAACAAAAAATCCAATTAAAGAACAGAGCTCTGGATATAGGAAGAAAGGAAGATCTGGGTGTCTTGTCAGCATGGAAGGTAGCTTCTGTCAGGGTAGGACGGGGGAGGAGACAAAGGGGGGTAGGCGACCTCTCTCCCTGAGGTACGATAGGCTCCCGGTATTCCCCTCAGGTTGGAAGGTGGGCTTTCCTCGAAGTCTACGAGGCAACCCGTGTCATCATCGGGGGGGAGAGAGGTAGCGCCAACCAGAGTAGGGAGAGGGAAAGTCAGCCTTACAAGCAGGAATGTCAAACCACTCAGGGGGTCCCTCACCCAGGTGCAGGCCTCGTGAGGGAGAGAGTGCTCCAGGTGGCTGGAAGGTAGGGCCGAGGGCGGAGTGCAACCCTGGAACAAGGAAGGAGGAGGGCGGGGGGGGGAGTGTAGGACCTGGGTATGCGGAGAGGGGGAGGGGAATGAACCAGGCAGGGAGGGGGGGCACGTGGAGGTAAGTATACTGTCCCTGGCAGGAGAAGGGGGGAAGGGCTGCAGGGAGTGAGGGGAACACGAGTCACACACACTGATACTAAACCAAGGGGGGGGGGAAATGGAGGAACAGTAGACCCTTACACACACACAATCACAGAATCAACAAACACAAATACACTTAGCTCGAGGTAGTAGGTCAAGGTAGTAAGCAAGAATCAGGGGCCAGCTTCTCTCTCGATTACCGGCGGGGAATGGCTACCCCGCCGGCGTTTTTATGGCTCCCAGTGAGGCCTCGCCCAAAAGCCCCGCCCCTGACTCCGCCCCTCGCGCCGCTATGCGTGCGCTGCGTCGGAGGGGGGCGGGGCCGGTGCCTGACGTCTTCCCCTGCTGCGGGGAAACCTCTTGGAGCTGTTTAAGGGGGGTGGGGGGCGGAGCTCCGTTCCCCGACGCTGTCCCTAGGGGGGGCGGCCGCGCTTGTGCTTGCCGCCGTGATGCCGGTGGCGGGGATTGCCCCGCTGCTGCAGGTGGGTCCCTCTGGGGTTTTTCCTGTTCCCTTCTCCCCTTGCCTCTTTGCAAGGGGCGGGGCCTGACAGCTACTGGTTTGACTCAAATTAAGACAATATTCGGTTTGGATATACTTGACTCCTCAGTATTGCGAAGGAATTTTACTTTGCTGAGGTTTCGTTTAATTGAGACGGCTATGGTTCAGGGTCGATGTCGAGCTATATCTAAAGATTTGCAGCTATGTTTATGTCATGATAGGAAGATTGAGACAACAGATCACATATTATTTGATTGCTCTTTGTACTCCCAACTTAGAGAGACCTGGATATCCCCACTTCTGGAGGGCATTCAATTTTTGGATGATAAAGTCAAATTGGAAAGAATATTGAGTCCACACAATTGGATGAGCTCAAGGCTGTAGCCATATATATTCAAATTTTCTCTAAACTTAGAGTACGATTCTAGGCAGAACTTAAAGGTACACAGACGCTCTTTTTACACAGACACTCTAACACCCATAAAATGGGTGCTACATTTTATTATACATGTTGCAGGGCACCACTTCAGCCAATTCCCATAGGCCCGGTGCACACATGATGCCTCCACCCAGTTCCTCTGGGTGGAGATGGGTGTTGGCCCGTGGGTGGCGAGCATTTCCCTGGGTGGAGATGGGTGGGAGCATCTGTTTTAACGCCACTTTTGGTGGGTGTTGGTCAGTGTTTGCTCCCGGCCAACACCCATCCCCATCCACACCCACCCACGGAGCAACCGGCAGTGGCGTCGATTGCTCCGTGGGTGAGTGTGGGTGGAGATGGGTGTTCCTCTTCCGGCAGCTATACTTAACAATGTTCTGATTGTAGCATGCTTAACTACAGGTGCAAATGTTTCATCATAGTCTTCGTTGTACTTCTGGGAGTATCCTTTTGCAACAAGTCGGGCCTTGTACCGTTCAATATTTCCCTGCACATTGTACTTTATTTTAAATGTCCATTTACATCTTATAGTGTTTCTCCCTACAGGTAGTGGAGTAAGTGTCCACATCACGTTGTCCTGCATGGATTTTACTTCTTCTTCAGCCACTCTTACACATTTTTCTGATTCCCCTTCTGACATCTGGAAGATTTCCTCCCAGGATACTGGCTCTGACAATTTACTGGTGCTGACTTTGTAGGAAAGATGAGTGAGGGAAATGCCTTTGTTAGACCTCGACAACTGCCTTGGCTCAGCATCAGCAGTCGGCTGTTTCTGTTCCTGCATTTCTGTTACCTTTGTGCCAATTTTGACTATTTGTTCAGAGGATTGCTCCCTTTCAGTGGTTTCATCCATGGTTGATTGTTCTCATTCGCCTGGACCGTGGAGAGTCATCACACTGTTGCATGAGTTTTCCACAAAGGTCATACTGTTACTAATGGTTATTCTTTCTGTGCGTAGATCTTATTTATTTATTTATTTTTATTTATTGACTGCCCCCTCATGCCTACCGCATCCCGGGGTGGCTCACAAGAGATAAAATAATACTAAAATACATAAAACATCAACAATATGAACAATTAAAACTACCCACCCCCACAGGATCCTGTAGCCTTTGGAATGCTCACTGTATCCTACGAGGATGCCTTCCACTGCTCTGTTTTGTAGCTTGATATGTTTCTCCTCTGGGATATATACATAAGTCTTACTTCCAAATATTCGGATGTGGCCCACATTAGGTTTTTGACCATGCCACAGTTCGTATGGAGTTAGTTTACCTCACTGTTATAGAATACAGCAGATTTTGTAGGTAGGTAGCAGCAAGTGCTGCTTCGCTCCAGTATCTTTCTGGTAGTCCAGAGTCTGTTAACATGCATCTAACCATTTGGTTAGCGTTCTGTTTTTTCTTTCAGCTGTTTCATTCTGCTTGGGTGTATATGGCACTGTCTTTTGGTGCTCAATCCCATGGAGTCTCAGGAAGTTGTCTACTTCCTTTCCTGTGAACTCACCTCCATTGTCAGTCTGCAGTGTCTTTGGTCTGCGCTGGAACTTGTTGCTCGTCATGGTCACATAGTCCTGAAGTTTGTCGAATACTTCATCATGATGTACGTGATCGTGTACCTTGAATAGTCGTCAATGAAAGTTATTATTTATTATTAGTTATTATTATTATTATTATTATTATTATTATTAAGCTTTTGTAAAGCACCAGCTATGTACCTGGAGCTTTAGAGAACGATAAGACAGATGTGGTCCCTGCCTATGGCTTACAAAGTTATCATATACCGGTTGCCTCCTGGTGTGGAAACCTTCATTGGGCCGCAGACATTGCTGTGTAAAAGATCAAGTGGTTTTGTGGCTCTATTCTGACTCTTCTTAGGAAGCATAGCCCTTGTGGCTTTGGCTTTGGCTTTGATGCAACAGTCGCATTTCATGATCATGGGACATGATGCCTTAAGGTTTTTGGTCAACTGCTGTCTGTGCATTTCCTTGATGCTGTCTGGGTTTCTATGTCCCATGTGTCTATGCCACAGGTGGATGCAGTCTTCACGTGGCTTGTGCGTAGTGAGCGTCGCCTGTTCTTTCGCTGTGCTCAGACAGTACAGGTGCTCATCTGCAGTGGCTCTGGCCAGTACGTTTGTCGCACTTTGAATTGTGCATTTGTCTCCCTGGAAATTGATGGTGAGTCCCCTCACTGCCAGGCACCTCACAGACAGGAGTCCCTCTTCTGAGTTGGGCACATACAGCACATCTTTCATGGGTGTGGTCAGTGTGACTCCCTATGACTGGTTGCAGTACAGGAATCCTTGTCCAATTCCTTCCACGTTGATGCTTCTCTCATCTGCAAGGTAGATCCTTTCTTTACTACTCAGAACCAGTCCTGTGAAGAATCCTTTATCGCTAGTCATGTGGCTCATTGCCCTGGAGTTGTCAGGTCCCCACAGGGTGGAACCGCCGCCTCGCGCTGACCGCACACCCAGAAGACCAATGGGATCAGAAGCACAAACACCCCCCAAGATGCCCCCCAGACCCTGCTTCCCCAGAGCACCCCTGAACCAGCGCAGCACAGCCCTGCCCCCACCAGCATACTGAGGAGCTTACCACCACCGCCGCACTCGAGCAGGGATGCAGGGGGCGGGGCTAGACACAAGATGCCGACACCAGAGGGAGTGCCCCGGCCACTGCATTGCTCAGAGCATCTGAGGCACTGCCCTGAGGCATGGTATAAAGGCCTCTTGCTGTTGCAGATTCCTTGCTGGTGATCAGAGCCTCCGTGCCCGTGAGACTGGCCCCTCCTTCTGGTGTTTGTGTGCTCCTGTGTGGATTCAGATCTGTTGCTTGGGAGAAGCGGTGTGAGAGCCATGGTCATTCCCCACAGGATCAGACCCCCAAACAGCCAGGTCCACACCAGGTATTAACTGTGAAAACGTCCATTTATTCACCAACACAATACATTATTCCTCCACCATGTGCTTATGTACAAACTTTAACCAAGCTCTATTCAGTGGTTTGCCTCACAGTCCATAACGAACTCCTCACTCATACCAGCCCTTCTGGCCTCTAACTCTGAAGACAGCACTTCCCTGTCTCAAGTCTCCTCCTTGGGCTCCTGGCTGCATCAGGCAGAGCTCTGCTATCACTCCTACTTCTCAAGCAGTTCCCTCTCAATTAAACTAGTCAGAGGCCTTTGATTTCTGGGCTGGCTTGGCCATGTCCTGCCCAGCTGTACCTCTGAGGTGCAGAGATTAGCCTCTTAAAGAGCCAGTACCCAAATGAGCCTCTGCTTTTTTACAGGGAGGATTTTAAATGCCAAAGTAAGTGAGGGAAGGGGAAGGGAAGACTAAGGGTAAAAACAAACGTGTGGCTGTTTCAGCAACTGCACCTCCCAGAGAGGGAGAGCCACCCCTGACTGGATCCAGTGGAGGACGAAATGCACATTCCCCCAGCCTGACCCAGATGTGGAGGGGGTGGGCAGGGAGCGACATTGCACTATGGCCAGCGCCCCGCTCGCACCATGTTGGGCAGCTATGGAAGGCAGTCATGACTGGCTGCCATGGCAACCTCCTACGCCGGGCTGAGCTGATGCAAAAACATACATGCCCACGGAGTTTGGCTCACTGTGACCCACCTGGGTAGCTCTTCGGCCCAGACTGTGGATCCATTTCCTTCTGGGACCACATTTTCAGCCAGGCCTCCTACCAGTACCAGGTCTGAATTGGGGTCCGCATCTGGCAGGCCAAGAACAGACATACAGATTTGGTGCTGGCCCAGGCAAACCAGATCAGGCCAAACCGGATGGTTAGCACCCTAAGACAGGCCAGGATGGGGAAAACAGTGAGGAAGCCATGGCTAGGAAATGGAGAGATGAGGGTGGGCACAGGGAGCAGCTTGAATGATGACATCTGGGCAGAATGACAGATAGGAGGCCACTGGGAGCTGCTAGAATGATGTGGAGCTGGATGGGCTAATGAGTATGATGCTACCTGGAGTTGGTTGAATGAAGGGGGGATGGGTAGAATGATAAATAGAAGGCAGCAGGGAGCAGCTGGAATGATGGGGAGCTGGGTTGTTCCAGACACTCCTGATGGACTCCTACCCATCATGCCACCCAGTCCCCCATCATTCCAGCCATTCTCAGAGGTCTCCGATCTGTCATTTGAGTTATTTCCTGTCATTTTAGCCACTCCTGTTGTCATCCTACTTGTCATTACACTCATTTCAGTCTCTCCCAATGGCATTCCACCCTGCCCCCTGACCATTCCAGCCAGAGCTGGAGACCTCCTACCCATAATTACATCCAGCCCCTTCTCATTCCAGTCACTCTCTGTGATCTCTTACCTGCCATTCCACCCAACCCCCATCATTTCAACTGCTCCTGGAGGACTCCTACCTGTCATTGCCCCTGCCTGCTCCATATTTCCATTTCTACTCCTTGGCTTCCTCATTTTCGCTCCATCCTGGCCTTATTAGTCCCGCTCCCTACTCCAGATTCTCCTTTTTTGGCATTTCAGATCATCCCCCGCTCCCTTTGTATCAGATGTGAGTCTGCCATTTTAATTTATTTATTTATTTATTTATTTATTTACATTTATACCCATCCCTTCCCCGGAGGTTCAGGGTGGCTTACAATAAACATAAAATACAATTAAAAATCATTAAAATTCCACAAAAAACCTACCCACTCCAACCCCCCCCAACAACCTCCTACATAATCCCTCCACATCAAATGCTTTACTAAAAAGAAAGCTTTTACACCACCTAAAAAAGATACTCAGGCCCGGACTCATATGGACGACCAGGGGGAAGGAATTCCACAATATTGGGTCAGCAATCGAGAATGCCCCCTGCATGCTCCTGTCATATGAACAAAAGTAAAAGGTGGAACCCACAGGAGGACACTCCAGGCCAGCTGCAGGGGCCACAATGGAGCATGGTAGGAAAGGCGGTCTTTCAGATATGTGGTTTTATTGGTTTACTGCCCGTTAAGGGCTATTGGCATTCACAAATTCCCATTATTTCCATTTTGTATTTGTATTGTCTCTATTATTTCCAGTTGGTATTCCTTTTCATTCAATTTAGTATGCCCCCTCAAATTTAGAGGACATGGTACAAGGCACTCTGGGAGATGCAGTTTACAAGAGGACTTTTCAGCAAAGAGGTTTTTGACGCATTACATTTCCTTAAAGCCCACTGCATAGGCATATCTCCTCATTGGTAGCAATGGGCAAACAGAACCAAGTTCGGAAATTGAGTTTGGTTCGGTCCAAAAATTGAGTTCGCTTCAGAAGTTCGGTTCAGTCGACCAAACTATTTGAGTTTGGTCCGAACTCCCGAAAAGAGTTCGTAAATTCAAACCCCATTGAACTAAATGGAATATTATCTTATAGGGATGGGCGAACAGAACCGAGTTTGGAAATTCGGTTCGATTCTGTTCAGTTCGAAAATTGAGCTCACTTCAGAAGTTCAGTTCGGTCGACTGAACTGGTTGAGTTCAGTCCAAACTCCGAACTTCTGAACTGCTTTTGCCCATCCCTACTCATTGGACTAGACCATTTGTTTTAAATGCTGAATCCAAGCTTCCCTTGTTCCCCTGAGTGTGCCCTCCTGCTGCTGCCCAGAGGCACCCAGAACTCCCCCACTGCTTCCCAGAACACCCATGGAGTCCCTCCACAACTGCTTTGAGCCCCCCTTGCACTCCCACATAATTTGGAGGGCTAGGAGGTGATTCTACTTTTGGAATCTCTGCCAGGTTGGGCAGCCTGTCAAATGCAGTCACGTGTATGAAAGCATCCCACAGGCATCCGACAAAGTGCCGGAAGTTTAGAGGATTACTTACAAGTAGAAAATCTGCTACTCGTTTCAGCCCTAGTTAGCACCTAATAGGACTATTACCTATTCCAAGGATTTCAAAATTTTATGCTGTCTGACCTGGTTTTGAAATTTGAAAATAATTCTGTTACCCCAGATGACAGACACATGCAAAGTATATCAGATATCAGTTGAGATCACAGCCTTATTTTCAGATGGTTCAACCCCCTCTTGGGTTCCTAACCGACAATCTTTTGCTTTTATCATTGCAATAAAAATAATAAACTACTGTTGAGTACTGAAGCAGACGCCACACTGGGAGTGTGTCAAACAATAGTAACTTGATTAATGACACATAATGCAGCAAGCATCAACAGAGGCCTAGAGGAAGGGTAAACTGGAACCAGCTTCAGCTTCCAGAACTGCCAGAGAGAGACTGAGCTTGCAGGGGTAAATTGGAGACCCTGAGCCCAGGAAAGGGAGAGGTTTTCCCTGTCACATGACACTGGTCTGTGTATAGCAAGCCTGTAGGACCAATACACAACTACATTTTAACTTGGGGTGAAATCCTTCATTCTTTAAAGTCATGGAGGCCAATCTCAAGCCCATGCGGGCTTCTGCATGCACACATGCATGCGCATGCCACCACATGTAGGCCCCATGCCATTGGTGCACGCAGTTTGTATGCATGTAAGTACACGTGCACCGGTCTGCGGGGTTTGCAATCAGTCCCGATGGCTCAGATTCCATTGGTTTTAATGATGGAGGATTTGCTCTGCATTTTCTTTTAGGCTAATGTTTCCTCATCCTTAACAAGCATTTCTGTTTCTTTAAAACTTCTGTTTCATATACAACCCCTCCCCCCTGCCCAAAAAACCCCCAGTGGTTGAAAAACCTTACAATGTATTTTCACCCTGCTGTCAACATAAGTATTCCTGGACTGGTACTAACCAGCTTAATTGCTGCCTGAAATGGAATGACAGATTGATCATGCCAGGTCATTAGTGCACTAATGATTTTATTGCAACAAAATAGATGCATGTCAAAATGCCAAGTCAGATGTTTTGCTCAAAAAGCTGACAAATGGCAAACCTAACCTCAGCGAGATCAGATATGAAACTGCTGCAATATGTTGACATGATCTACAATTAAAAAATTTCTTTATTAATTTGTGACAAAAAGTTAAACATATTTTTTCCCCCAGAAGTTTTTTTTTATAATAGTAGTTATGCATATCAGAGATTAATAAAAACATAAAATAAAGGAAATATAATAAAAATAAAAATGAACAACACCAACAGTGGTTGCAGGTGGTGAAATCACATTATAGTAAACAGGCAAAAGCCCGCAGAGGAATTATCAAGGTTCTACAATCTCACACGGTGATGGGAGATTCATACAAACAAATATTACAAGAAGGTGAGTATACTTCTTCATCCGCGTTTACAAATCATATTGGAACTAGTATTCCATGGGATGGAGGTGAGCATCTTCTCTTTTCATCACCATAAGGCAGGGAAACCAAGTTATATTAAAGTCTTGCACCTTGTCATTAAGGCCAGTGAGAATCTTTTCCATTGGAAAGATGAACCAGAGACTTGATTTCCATTCTGAAACCATAGGTGGGTTAGAGTCCTTCCAATGTTTTGATACAGTCTGTAAAGTTGCTAAGTACAAAATATCACAGGTGGTTTGATATTGCTTTATCAGCAGGACGTCTGGATATATACCACATAGTGCCAGACACAGGGGAAGAGGGGATGACAATATTGGTGGCTGTTTAAATTTCATCCCATATCATCCTCCAAAAAAATTGTAGTGGTACAGGATCACCAACATTGAAGGTACTCACTAATCCCTCCATAGTTTCTCCAGCAGCAGTTGCTATAGCCCTTTAAGGCATGGCTGATGCACTTCCGTGTAAGATAACATCTCATTAAAAGTTTGGTCTGGGTGTCTCTCACCTCCTATGAGGAAGAACTTTTAAAATGCCTTCTCAGCATTTGGCGTTTGGCATTTGGTAAATTTGCCATTTGGTAAATTTAACTGCCATTTCTTTCTCCCATTTGGTTAGGTAACTGTGTGTGGCCAGACCCCCTTTGAGTTCTTTATAAATTCTGGAGAACATACTGTTTTGCTGGGCAGACTGAAAAGGGAGGTTTTTTTATATTATGGGGGGGGTGGGGTGGGCAAAATATATCCTTGCACCTTGGCAAGACCTAATGGACTATGGAGTTGAAAAAATTCCTGATCTGGAATTGCTGCCTGTAATAATGCATGTAAGGTATCTTTCAAAAGACTCACCTCTAACTCGAGGAAACTCTGGTTAGTCCCTTTTTAGTTAACATATTGACTAGCTGGGTAGCTATTTGATCTCTATCACTACCACTGGGTTTGATTGAGGTAAATGGTGAGGTGCCCTTGACTTGCTTCCTTTTCTTTAAGTTCGCTACCCAGGAGACCAGGGCCTGCCCTGCAAAAGGGTGATTACTCCACAAATGCCTATTTATCAGTGCTGCCCCCACTGTGTACATTTTAAGTTCTTCTATCTGCAATAAATGTTTTTCTATCTCTACCCACTGGACTTCTTTGAGGTTATTATGGTACCAAGTTTGTATTGTTAATAACACTGCTGACTCATTATAGACCCGCCCTGAGCTGTTTTCAGGAGGGGTGGAGTATAAATCCAGAAAATAAATAAATCAATTATAGACCCTGAGCCAGACCTCCTCTCTTATAACTGCTCTTCACAGTGTCTAAACTGATTCTCAGGAGCTTTTATTCCAAACAAACATCCTTAGTTTGGCATCAATCTCGGAGAAAAAGGTGGTTGGAAAGATGATAGGCAGAGCTAACATGTATAATAATTTTGGGAGTATTTTTATCTTGAACAAATTCATTCTGCCTACCCAAGAACAGGCCAAGTCCACCTATCTTTCTAGGTCAGAGCTCACCTGTTGGATTAGGGGTGCAAAGTTAGCCTTGGAAAGTTGACCCGAGTCATGGGCCAATTAGATTCCCAGATATTTAATTATGTTTTTTTCTATTTTGATCAGGGCTATCGCAGTAAGCAATCTTTAACAGTCTGAATCTGAAAAAAATACATTGCAGAGGATTTCTCTAAATTTATCTTGTATCCGCTAATTCTGCTAAAGAGTTGTATTAGGCGAAGGAGGGGTTGCAGTAATCTCCCAGATTCAGACATAAAAATTAACAGATCATCTGCAAACAGGGTCACCTTACTTTCCTGCATGGCAATCCTGATCCCCTTAGTAGCTGGATTTTGCCTAATTGCCATTGCTAAAACCTCTAAAATAAGGTTGAATAAGAGTGGGGATAGGGGACATCCCAGTCTAGTGCTCTGTTTAAGTTTGAAAGGCTGGGAAGTTGTTCCATTACTCAGTATTTGTGCTCTTGGAGATTCGTATGTAATTTTGACCCATGACCGGAATTCATTCCCTATGTCTACTTTGGCCAAAACTCTATGGAGAAACTCAAACTCGACTCAGTCAAAGCTTTCATAGTGTCCATTGATATGGCTGCCACCTTTGTTTGGATCTTTTAATGTGATGAATTAAATTCACTGCCTTATGGATATTACCGACTCCGTATCTTCCTGGGATAAAACATGCTTGGTCCGGATGTAATGTTTCCTGGGCTATGTGAAAAGTTAAATATTTATGTGTGTGTCTGTTGTAGGCAAGCATTCATAGTAGAGATTTTCTCAAGGTAAGGAAAATTTCTTTCATCTGAAAGTGTACAATGGTACCTGCATATTTCCAAGTGCCTATAAAGTCAATGAAAGACTTTTTGTTTAGTGGGCTGTTAGGATCAGGACTAATATGCAGAACAGCATAGGTACTGGAAGAGCTCAATCATTTTGACAACTGATTTACTAGCATACTGCTTTGCTATCCTTTATATTGCTGTGTCACTTAATGTCTGACCAGAAACTGGATGGTGCTAAGTGAATTAAAAAATAATTTGTTTAAAAGATGCCATTTGTAGGGTGAAAATAAATGAGATGATAGACCACATTAGAACTATCTATTAGGTGTTCAACAGATGTTATCCTGTAACACCCCACCCCACCCCACCCCCACACACATCTCCATTACCACACACCCCAGGCATTGTCCATGGTCATCACATGCTCACCATGTGAGCCAGTGCATTCTAATGTGTGCCCATGTGGCTGTGTCTCATTAATTAAAGTTCCATGCAGCCCTGCCCGCATCCAGGTCTACCAGTACAATAGAGTTGCATGCCTAATGCATTCTCTCAGGTGAGAGGCAGCTGCTAGAGAAGAGAGTAATTGCGCTCTCTCAGATACATGTGGCTGTGAGAGGAGAGCATGAGGCACGGGATGAAGGGAGGACCTTCTCCAGAGGTTCTGCACCCACACTCCTCTCTCCATTTGAGAAAGAAACTGATTTCTATGTTCTGTACAGCAACAGGTCACATGACTGGTGCTATATAAATGATGATAATAATAATAATAATAATAATGGGAGTGAGGGAGGGACAAGGCTCCTCCAGGGGATCCATGATCTACAGTTAGATTCCTTTTTCAAAGGATTGATTCCTTTTTCAAATGGAGCACACAAGTCCCATAGTGGCACTGGACAATAGTAATACTCATTCCTCCCTTTTCCCTCCAGTTTCTTTTCCAAATTGAGCCCAGGAGCCCCATGGAAGGAAAGGGGAAGGTCAAGGCCCAGGAGGAGAAAGGGGAAGCAGGACCAGTCACCCACCCCAAAAGTTCACACTGAACACACAATTGGCACAGGGGAGGGGAGGAGAACTCTCACATACCACACAAGGGAGACACTCACTCTAAACCACTCACGGGGAAGGGGAAGGCAAACTCAGGAAGCAGATTGAGACACAGGGAAATCCACAGGCAAACACTAGACACAGTCACAAAATATCACACTTAGTTGTCAACAAGGGCCAGTTCATCCAAACGCGGAAGCTCTGTTATCTTGCATTGTGTAAAGCCATTTTTTGGGTTATGGAAATACCTCCATAGTGCAGAACCTGTTGGCCTCCTTTGGGTATGGGATGTCACTCTTGATTTGGGGCTTTTGCCATCATCATCACCCTCTCTTAAACAAGAACATATAGCACCTACATAATTATTATGCAATCATGGTGATGCCTCCAGTCCTTCCCAGCCCAATACTCATTCTCCCACAACAAGTGGATGGATGGTGCTGCTGCCTTCTTGCCACTTTTCCTTTCTCCCACCTACACCACCACCTGGGATGCTCTCAGGGTAGGCCTTACCACGGGGTGGACCAGGGTGGCCACCCCAGGCCCCACTCCCAGGGACCCCCACGCTGCTTGACTTTCACCCAGTCCTGGTTGGCTCACCACCAGCCTGCCCAAGACCCTGCCCTTGGCATCAAGCAGCCTGGTCTGTGGGAGGGGGAGGAGCCAACGCTGCCCCACCCACCCACCTAGGTACCTCACTGCCAGTCCGTCTGACCCTGATCGCCCCAATGTGTAGCACCTCTTATCTGCACTGCTACTGCTGCTGCTACAAGCTGTGGCTGAATCTCCTGTTGCAGTTTGTGGCACATGCATGCGTATGTCATGGCCAGCCATTTCCTGGATCTGGCATGCTGGAGAATGTACTCCCACCATGGCAGATACAGGAACTGGCTGGCTCCAGCATTCATACGCATGTGGTGACGCACAGATAGCAGGTGGTGTGGGATCTCCAGTAGCATCAATGTGGCAGACCAGGTGGCACATTGGTTCTGGTGTGTGTGGGCAGGCGGGCTGGCCAGAGTGAATGTGTGTGAGTAGCATTTAAGTTTGAAGATGTGTGTGTGCTTGAGTTTGAATGAGCATCTCTGTGTGTGTGACTGCATGAGTTGGTTTGAATGAGTGTGAGAGAGAGTAGAGAGAGTTGGTTTGAATAAGTGTGTGTGTGTGCTTGAATGAGTGCATGTGTGTGACTGCGTGTGAGTTGGTTTGAATGAGTGTGTGTGTGTGTGTGTGTGTGTGTAAGAGAGAGTGAAAGACAAGAGTGGGTTTGAATGAGTGTGTGTGTGGGAGAGATGAGCTTGTGTGTGAGAGAATGACTGTTTGAATGAGTGCATGTGCATGACTATGTGCAAGTTGGTTTGAATGACTGAGTGTGTGTGAGAAACTAGAGAGAGTTAGTTTGAGTGAGTGTGTGTGAGCTTGAATGAGTGCATGTGTTTGAATTAGTGTGTGTGAGAGAGAGCAGTGAGAACATGTGTGTGAGGATACTGTGTGTGTATGTGTAAGAGAGAGGTAAATGTGTGTGTGCGTGTGTGTGTGTGTGTGAGAGAGAGAGAGAGAGACCAGGGGGAAAGCAGGTGGAACCATAGAAAGTGGGTGGGGCCATGGGAAACCAGGCAGAACAGTGGGTGGGGCATCAGAAACAGGGCGGAGATGAGGGACCCCCCCCACACATTTTGTCTTTGCCCTGGACCCCGCTATTTCTAAGGCCAGCCCTGGGTGTTCTATGCAAGCGGAGACCCTGACATGTCTGGAGTGCTGCTGCTGCTGCTCATGCCTGCCTGCCCACCTGACAGCTTGCCTGCCCACCAGTCTTCTCCTCCACTGCCACCCAGTGATGACCGCTGCTACTGCTACAAGAGCCTCTCTCTGGCAGACCCACAAATAATACACAAAAGTCCTGCCCCTCCTGGGGTGCTCTCTGCAGTTTGAGACCGTGGCATAACTTGAGGTGCTGCTGCTGCTCATGCCTAACTGTCCACCCCCCTGCCCGACAGCCTGCTCCTCCACTGCCACCTTCTGATACCCGATGCTTCTGCTGAAAGAGCCTGTCTCTCTGGCAGACCCACAAATAATACACACAAGTCCTGACCCTCCTGGGATGCTGTCTGTAAGTTGACACTCCAGCATGTCTTGGGGTGCTGCTGCTGCTGCTTGTGTCTGACTGCCCACCCGTCCACCCACCCACCCACTCACTCTAAAGGATAGTATTCTTCTCCTCCCCCCCTCCTCAAAGTTAACACTAAATAAATAAAGAAACAAATTTTACAAACCTGGCAGTGGCACCTCCTCTGCCCTCCTCCTCCTCTGGTGAGGAGTCCACCTCCTCCACCTCATGAGATGGTTCAGCCTGGGCCTCTTCCTCCTCATGTTCATCCTGCTTCCTTCCATCCTCACACAGACACACAACCCAGCAAAACACAGCTAACTAGTCACACACAGCCAGTCAGCCACACACCACACCACAGCCAATTGAAGTACCATTTCCGGTTTTGGTATTATTTCCAGTGTTGTGCGATCATAATACCAAAAAAAATCTTTCTTTGTGCAAAAAATTGATATTGATACCAATAACGATACCAAAAACAAAATATTTGTTTGAAATCTCTACTGATATTGATAACAGCAATAGGTATTTTCAAACGTTACAGGCCTCCATTTTGACACGGCCCGTGGTAACGTCTACACCCCCGAGCGGAATCAGGCCGGCCTGTCAACAGATGTGCCGGCCTGATTCCGCTGGGGATCAGGGAGGGGGAGGGGCCGGGCAGAGCAACATGCGGCTGCACGGCCCCGCCCCCCCACGGTCCTCCCCCCCATGGCCCCGCCCTCCCAGAGCCAGGTGGGTGCAGCGCCCAATCCAGCCGCTGCGCCCAATCCCGGTCCATGGCCAGGCCCACGGCTGGGAAGAAGTGGCGGTTACAGACGTTACCAGCCTCCGATTCATGGCCGTGGTCCGAGTAACCATGGTTCCAGAGGTGAGGGCGGCCTCACCTCCGGAACCATGGTTCAAGGGATTCCCGCCGGGTGTTCACTGTGGTGAACATCTGGCGTGACCCCCTTCAGACGTTACAGACTCTCCACCACCACGGGTGGTTCACCAAGGTAAAAGGGAGGCCCATAACATCCCAATATAAAAAAAATCCCAATATAAAAACACATAATACAAAAATAAAAACGATAATAATAAAACAATGCAACACAACACAACAAAAATACATCTCCAATATAAAACATAACGTAATATACCACCAAAGCGACCTATAAAACTATCCTGCCCAGCACTGGATGAGGGCAAGAAGAAGCAAAGTTATGCTAATCATCTGTAACATCCAACAGAGAGGGTGACCCCACCATAAAAGGCTTAAATTCAAGAAAATCCTTCCGAGCCCGTACAGCTTGAATTAAAAAGCGGCCCAGATTTTGGATAACCTGCTGGTCAGAGCTGGTCAGTAACCAGCCAAGAACAGCCAGGTCCATCAAACTTGACAGGCCCCTCAATATTGGGTTTAGAAATTTCTCCCTCCACTTATACAAATGGCAGTTGAGAACAATATGTGAAACTGTCTCAACTGCTAGGTGGTCAAAGGGGCACAATCGATCCCCAAAAGGGGTCCCTCCATACAGCCATCGAAAACTCAAGAAGGGTATGCGTTAAAACGTGCCTTAAATATCAGCTGCTTGCTTCTGATAGAAATACAAGAATGTAAATACTTGGCCATCAGGCCATCTTACGGGGTCCATAATGAATATAAATCCATATTGGGGGAGGCATGGGACCCAGCCACCTCTGTTTGCCTATCTATATCGGCTGCTCTCTGCAAACTCTCCCTCCCAACAACAGGATATGCCTTAGACTTCAAATATAAGTCAGAGAAGCCCATCTTCAAAAGATAAGCACTCATTCATTTTTGCCAGGGATTACAAAAACCATCCTCCCGAACACTAAGCAGAAGCTCTGATTGGCTGGAGTAATTAAGTTTACACCAAAATTTTAAAGCCATGGAGACAGAAAACTGCCGCCAGCTGACTTCCCGAACTCCAGCCATAGGGTAGCAAACGGCATGCCCCTAGGGCAGGCAATGAGAACTTGGAGAAAGGGAGCCTGTATAGAGTTAAGTTTCTGAGATGAAAACAGGGCCCAACGTTGGGCCTCATAGAGGAACTGCCTTAATGGCTTGCTGAATAGCCGTCCTCTCCAACTTGATTAAAAACCTAAGCACAGATTGAGCCGTAGCTTGCCCTACTGCAACTTCCCTCTGTACATGGTCTCTCCATCCACCCGATTGATGAAAGAGAAGGCCCAAATATCTAAAACTATCAACCTATTGGGCAAAGTGACCTTCAACTACCCAGTTGTACTTCTTCCTTCTCACTGAAAAAACTACAACCTTTGATTTATCGAAGTTGATCGACAGGCTGTAAGCCCTACAGAACTCCGCAAAACTAGCCATTTGCCTACAAAGGCCAATTCGGGTCTGTGACAACACAGCCACATCATCGGCATAAAGGAGACATCTGGTTATTCTAGAGGCGACCTTGGGTGGAAAAAAACGAGACTCTGAGACCATAGCAATAAGATCATTAATATAGATGTTAAACAAGGTTGGGGCAAGGACACAGCCCTACCGCAGTCCCCTAGAGGTATCAGTGGATGGTGTCACCTGCCCCCCAAAATCCATTTTTACCACCAAAGAGGAGTAAGCGTACAAGGTCTGTATTAATGCTAGTAACCTCCAATCAAGAGAGAGCTCGCGGAGTTTCTGCCAGAGGGTAGACCTGTCCACCAAGTGAAATGCTGCCTTCAGATAAAAAAAAGCAGCAAACAGAGATCTTCGCTTAGTAGTATATTTACTAATCAGAGGGTATAAAATGTAACATAACTCAGTGGTAGACCTACCCTCCTGGAACCCTGCCTGCTCTGGACCCACCGCCTTCACCTGACCCAACCAAGTCTGTAGTCTCTGGAGCAAAAAGTTAGCGTAGATTTTACTAATACTACTCAAGAAGCTAATGGGCCTATAGTTAGAGGGGAGCTGCCTGGAGCCTTTTTTAAATATAGGCACAACTACCGCCCTCCCCACCCCTCGGGCATAATCCCAGTATCATTGATGGCCGTAAAGAGTGTGGACAGCACTGGGAGCCACCAGTCTCTATGGGCCTTGATAAAGTCAACATGTATTAAATCAGTGCCGGGGGCCTTATAATTCTTACAGGAGTTCAGCAAAAATCAATCTCAACCTCATTAACAGGGGGCCAGCCTAAAGGGGTATCTGGCCCCGAAAGATCTTCAGTCAGAGCCACCAGACTACCAGCACTATATAACTGTTGGAAATGATCTACCCATGCTTGAAAACATGAAAACACATTTTAATAATGTGTTTTCATGAAAACACATTTTAATAATGTGTTTTCATGAAAACACATTTTTTAATAATGAAAACAAAAACGAAAAATGACATGGAAACCGGGTGCACACCTGTAATCTGTGCCACCTTTTGAATCTGTTCCAGGACCCTGCTTTAATTTGACCTTGATTCCACTTCCATTCACATCAGCCTTGATCCTACTCTAGCCCAGTACTAAACATGAACCTACTGCCTGTACAACCTTTGACCCCAGTTCCCTGGTACCTGACAGGTCACCATCCTAAAACCATGGACTCCAGAATGGGCCCATTGGCTCTGACAAACCTACTCTGGAGTTGGTGATTTGAGGGCCACAGTCTCTTATCTTTGTTATTTCAGTTATTTCATTCTAATAGGGGGGGCAGTGTACAAAATTGATTTGCTTCATGGAGAATGCCTCTAAAAAGTGGGTAGGTTTGTACAATGTACAATTAGTTCATATGAGGCAAAAAAAGAATTTCACCTGCCTAGATTGTTCTTTGCTGTTGTTTTTTGTCAATGGAGCTAGAAACTTATTAAATTTGTAACAGTGACTGGAACTTTAGGCAAAGAGCTCCATCAGTTTGTGCATACTTTTACCCTTAAGGTTTCCCCAAAGTTTAAATTAGAATTTTGACTGCAGCTGAACTTCTCAAATTACATTATCAGATATATAATTCCAGTAGCTCAGTGCCAGTAAAAATGATAATTATTACTTAAGTCCAAATGTAAGTTGAGTTGGCAAAATGCAATAAAGTCAGATTTGCTCAGTATTTTATAAAGTCCTTTTGCAAAATGTCATAAAATTTTAAGATGCTAATAATTCTTTGACTTGGCAGCATTATGAATTATGAACAACGCATATTCTGCCTTTGATGCCAAAGTTGAAGGTTGCTCTTAATGTAAGTAGTAAGCAAAAGTTTCAGCATCTTAGAATATGGTTTGCTTGGCAATGCTGCTGTTTCTGAAGTCACATCATGGCCTATGAAGAAGCTGTTAGACTGGGTTCAAAGAAAGGGTAAAATGACCTAGAATCAGAAAAGAAAAAAGAGGAAGAAGCAAAATAATATCTTTAAGGGAAATACAAATTTAATTTACACAATTATTAGGGGTGGGAATATCGGTATCGGATAAATCTGATACACCCAATAATCAGGTATATTGTATTAATCCTATAAGCCAATAATCACCAGTATTGGCATACCGGATTTTTAAGATTGGCCACTTTACTGGTTGAAGTAAATGGCTGCAATGTAAAAAACCTGGTAAAGTGGCCAATCTTAAAAATCCGGTATGCCGATACCGGTAAATCTGATACTGGGGAGATCCGATTCCAATAAATCCAGTATCCGGTATTCTGACCTGTGTCCCATCCCTAACAATTATATTTTACTTGGGATACTTGGTAGTAAATGCTAGAGTATCTTAGCCAGGGCCGGTCCTAGGCATGTGCCATATGTGCAGCCGCACATGGCCCCGCAGCCAGCTGGGGCCCCGTACTTGCCTGGCTGGGCAGCAGGCTACAGCCAGCTTCTCCCCCAGTAACTGTTTCTTCCTCCCCTCCCTGGCTCCGGACCCCATCCCTCACCTGCCTCTGCCTTCTAGCAGCAGCAGCAGCAGCAGCAGCGGGACACTCGATCGGGCTGGGAGAGAAGGCTGTTTGTTTACAAACAGCTCCTCCCCACGTGCTGATCAGAAGGTTGTTACCTTGTAAAGAAGGTTCTTTTAAATGGCTCCCAACATTCTCACAACTGGATTGTGCATGCTCACCCTATTCAAATGATAGACCACATGATGGTCTCGAGCTCCTCTAGTATAAAAATAACCCTCCCCCTATGAATGACAGTTCCTTTCAACCCTTTCTAGAAATATAAGAAAAGAATTTCATGTGGGGCTGGAAGGGTGGGTATTTGTGAGAATGTTCGGCGCCATCTCAAAGAACCTTGTTTACAAGGTAGCAACCTTCTGTTCTTCTTCGAGTGGCTCCTCACATGATATTTTTACATGGCTTCGCCAGGTGGGGAGTCCATGGGTGTGCCAGTGCATGGATGGGGTATGCACACAGCTGCACATGCATCCTCACTCACCCACCACTCATCCACACCCACGTAGTAACCACTGTTTCCCCCGGTTGCTCCGTACGTGGGGATGAGTGGGGATGCGTGTTAGGCGAGTGCGCATGCACCCCCACTCACCATGGGCGCGTACACCACGTCATTCACACGGGGTTCCCCCACCCATGAACACACAGAAATCTGCGTGTTTGTGGCTGGGAGGAGAGGCCCATGTAAAAAGGGCCACATTCGCACAACTGTCTTACTTAAACTATCTTAGGTAGGAATTTAGGATGTAAAGCAATATCTATTCTGTCTTGGAAAATAAATCTGCAAATATGGTTCTGAGATTATTAATGACTGCTATTTCACTAACTCTTCTTAATGAAGTTATTGCTAACAAAAATACGGTCTTTAAACCCCCACCCCATAACCAGTTCATTTGCGCCCCCCATATAATCAATTCACACTGCCCCCGGGGCACAAATGAAATGATTATGGGTTATGGGGTGGGGAAAGCATGAATTGATTATATGGAGGGGCAGGGGTGCAAATGAACTGGTTATGGGGTGGGGGAAGCATGAATTGATTATGGGGGCACAACTGAACTGGTGATCAGTTTGAATGAGTGTGTGTGAGAGGTGAGAGCATGTGTGTGAATGAGCNCTTTTCATGGCATAATGGTCTTAATAAGCTAGCTGCATTTTGGGTGTCTGGTGTGTGTGAGAGCAGCACCTCTGAACTGGTCGCACCGTATGCGTGCACAAGGCACAGGCGGCACCAGCAGCAAGAAGCAACAGGCCCTGGAGGCCAGATTGGCAAAGCTCCCCCCGCTCCCCCAGTAAGGTAGTGGATGCAGTCATTTTCTCTGTGCCTGCCTCACTGCTCGCCCAGATGTCCCTGCAGTGGAACCACTCCTGGGGAGTGGTGGTAGACACTCGGCTGGGGAGGGGGGGAAACATTAGAAGGCCATGCTTCTCCATGGTTGCTCGGAGGGGTGGAGAATGGGAATCCTTCCTGTCCAGAGGGAGTAAGTTTTATGTAAATTTATACATTTGCATAATTAGGTCGGGCCTAATTATGCAAATTAGGCCCCGCACCAAGACTTTGCACATGGCCTCACAAACCCTGGGGCTGGCCCTGATCTTAACATAGTAATGGAAGCCTGGGATGAACCAAGAAAAAGAAGGTGTATATTAGTATTGTTGTTTTTCCAAATGGACTCATAAATACTGGGTGTTTTCAGATGGAGGTGGGGCTGTCCACCCCCAGGTCCACCTGCTCCCAACCCCACCAGGGTCCAGGTCAGATGGACCGGGTGACCTCCCCATCCTGCGGTCTGTCCGCACGGCGCCCTCCATCATAGAGATGTGGGCTAGGGTGTTTGCAATGCTATAGTGTTTCCTGGGGCAACAGTCACCTGGAAGCAGAGCAGCAGCACGAGTCCATGCATTAGAGGGACCACTACTCTACTTCAGACTTGTGCTCTGGGTTTGGCTGATCCACTCTGCCGGCGGTGATCCGGGATGTTTCAGAGCACCGCTGGTGGGACTGCCCTGGAGTGGGTGCAGCTTGCTCTTTGACTGTTCTGCCTGCACATATGGCAGGACACCTATAGACAGACAGTACATCTGTGGGTGAAGCAGTCTGACGTGGCCAGCACCAGGCAGCCCATCTGTCTAAAATCACCAACTGATGCAGGAGCTGTGGTTGAAATGGTCAAATGGTATCTCAGGAGCCACATGTAGCTCTTGGACACCTGTACTGTGGTTCTCCTCAGAAATGGCTGCCATGAGGTACTTCCAAGGGGCTTCATTAGGAACAAGTGAAGCCAAGTTGCCATTTCCACTGCCACAACCACTTGAACCCTTTGGGGCCCATGTTAGCGGGGGCAGTGTTCCCTGAGCCACTATTGATGATGCCCAAACATGCTGTATAGAGCTGCCATTGGTACTAAAATTAGTACCTACAGGTAATGCACACATTTTGGGGCACCTGATCAAGCATCCAATGGGCTACCCTTGATCCAATCAGGTGCCCAATGCCCCAAAATGTGAGCACTCCTCAGAAAATTTGACAAGTCTAGTGGTTCGAGCTGGAGCTTGTCAGTTTCAAAGGCTGGCCGGTGCTCTCTCCTCCCCCCAGCGCCTTTCAGGTGAGAGGCGCTGTAGTGGGGCAAGTGGCATTTGAATGCGACAGGTCCCGGCTGGAGCCTGTTAGTTTCAAAGGACAGCCAGCATGTTTGAGCAGTCTGTCTGTCCCATTCAGGCATCAATGATGCCAAATGAGGCTGGGTCAATTCAGGCACCCCAGATTCATTGGGGGTGCCTGAATCTTTGGGTTCCCGGTTGCAGCTTTAATGCTGGACCACCTGGAAATTGGATCTTTGTTGTGAGAAAGGGAGGGTCGGGGGAAACCACACTGCCACAATCCTCAAGACCAGGAGGAGCCAGCAATTAGCGTAAAGTGGCTTGTGGCTCTCAGTGATATGAAAATGTTGTTATATGGCTCATGAGCTTGGGAATTTTGATCACCCCTTAGTAGATCTGAATAAATACCTGCAAAAATTGGTATACTCAATGAATTTCCAGTACCCTAATCAACCCAACAACATCGGGAACTGATTGGTACCCAATTGCTACCTGATTTGGGTACCTGATGTCCTGGAATTTCAGCTTCTGGAATGTTCTGGTACCAATGTTTTTAGTTTCGTACTGATTTTTGGACTTCTAACACCATTTTTTGGTTTGTTTTCTGTCCCAGAAAGTTGACTTCTGGTCCTGATTTTTTTTACTTTTCATCCTGTTTTACTGTACCAATTCTTCAGTTTTATGTCCTGATATACTGATCAACAGGGCTTCTAGTTTTCTCTTTACAATAGAAAACCAGAGAAAGCCAGAGATTTTTCCATTTTCCAGAGAATTTCTCATAAAATGGCAAAAATGTACAGGTTTGGGAGGAGGACACATCAAGCGTGGGGCAGCAAGGATGTGGTGCAGAGCTAAGGGGAGGCAACCCAAAGGCATGCGTGTTCTGTGGAGAGGAAGGGACTCTTCATTTGGAGGGGTTCCACAGACCTCCTGTGTGTTGGGAGGGCAGGGAAACTATGAATTGAGGCACTCAGGTCTTCTTGACCTTGGAAGGTCGGCAGCAGCTTTCCCAAGTGCCAGTCACTATATGGTCCCCCTTTCTGGTTGGCTAAGTTGTCTGGGACCAGGTTGGTAGGAGGAGGCAGCGATTGCAGAGTAGTGGAAAGGAAGCAGCCTAAAGGCAGGTGCTGGGGGGGAGGGAAAGCTCTGCATTTGCAGGGGTGCCACAGACCTCATTTGGGGGAGAGGGGACTGTTGGTGTGACAGCTAGCTTCAAAATTGCATAAACAAAAACATTGCAATAAGATGTGGTGTTTTAACTCATACCTATATGTATATATTATGGTAAGGGAAAGTCAACTAGCATTTACATTTAATCACAGAAAAACCGAATATTTTTTTTTTTTAATAAGAGAATGTATGGGTTTTTTCTTATCAAAGAATTTCAATTTTTTTGTCACAGAAAATTAGGACCCCTGCTGATCAATAACTGGAAAATTGAAAAATCGGAACTGGACATTCCCAATTTTTTAGGTACATGGGTAACTTGTTGAGAACTCCATGTGGTACTCAAAAGTGCAAGAATTGCCTGCAGACACGAAATTAAATACCTGTTAAGCTCTCTCCCTGAGCCATGGTATACATCTCTGTATGCAATATATGCAACCTGATGCACAGGAGAGTGTAACGGGATGTGGCTGCTTCTTATAAGACTTTGCAGCTTCAGCCTCAAAAATCACACAAGGCAGTTGGAGTTTCCCAGCTAGTGATATTTATTCACAGTCCTCCATCATAACTAGGACTAAACGTTCATTCTAGGTTTTCTTTTATTCGTTTCGAAAATCCCAGTTCTCAATTTCATTTTGGGAATGAGGATGAAGAGAGAACTGGAAGCATCTCACTGTAATTCTCAATGATACACAGTGACCAGGTAGCCATGCTTTGAAGTTGACAAGCACTGACCTGAAGTGTTGGGGACCCCTCCCCCATAGACCCACCCTAGGGGGTATGAAAGAGGGGCCATTTTCTGAGCACTCTGTAGAAAAGAAAGCCCCTCGCTTCAACTTACACTGAAAACTGAAATGGATTTCCTTGCAGATACCACTCCTGTGCAGCCTATGGAGTTTACTAGCCCATCCGGTGTAGTGAAACGGTTATAAAGAAAATGTTACATTTCAAGTTCAGAGAACGAGGCTGTTGAGAGCAGAGCTGTGGTGAAGGTTCTTTTTAGCACTCCTGTTCATGATGAAGAAGCCCGAATGGGACTACCAAGCCCCGTGGAATCTCCGGTTTGTCCAGAGATGGTAGAAGACGGGTTAGGACCGCAAGGCACAGGGCCCCTAGTCAAAATTAACAGGTAAGAAAGATTTTTAGACTGCTTAAAAGACTTATTTCTATATATATATCTGTCACAAAACAATGCCTTGTAAAAAGACTGCTATGTTTTTAAAAATTTTTCTATTAGGAAATGTTTGAAAGCCCTCCAGAGTCTGAAGACGACAAAGTGGAAGGTCCTGCATGCTATTGCCCTGAGAGGACAGATGATGAGTTAGAACCACATATTACCCTACAGAGATAGCTGGGTCTGAAGCTGAATGAAACAGACTACGTCCAGCCTTTGAAATGAAGAAGCATCATGAGATCGATAGTGAGCACATCAGCCTATGGAATTTTAAACAATTGCCACAAGGAAAAGCGGTTTTCTGATTGTGAGGGGTGTATTATTGACGCTCCAGGTCAAATGGCCTATGAATGTGTGACTCAGAGTTCTGATGACAGAAATAGGAAACTTAAATTCATATGTGATCACCTTTGCTTACAAGGGGTCTTTCACATTCAAATGATGCTGGGGTATGCTATGAACTGTTTACATATCAGTCAGGACACTTTTAATCTGACCCTTTTTCTTTTTTGTAAAGTGGATACAGCTGGTGATCCTGAACGTGTGTTGGAAGGCATTGGGGCTCATTCACACGTGCAACAATTATCTGGATTTTTTTAAAAAAATCATTTTTCTCTAGTTCACTGTTAACAATGCCAGTTGCATTCACATGCGTGCAATACCGTTGTTTCCCACAGTGAAATAACACATTCAGACCTTCTTGGAGAGTGTGGTTACCTGCCTGTTGAGTACGGTTCAATTACAGGAAATTACAGCATGGCTGGGCAGCAGGCTGCAGCCAGTTTCTCTAGGGATGGGCAAACATAACGGAGTTTGGAAATTTGGTTCGGTTCGGTTCGAAATTCGAGTTTGGTTTGGAAGTTCGGTTCGGTTGACTGACCAGACCAAGTTCGGTTGAATTCCAAACTTCTAAACCAAGTTCGGCCATTCAAAACCAGGTTTTTTGGTGTGTGTTGCCACTAGGGATGGGCGAACAGAACGGAGTTCAGAAATTCAGTTCGGTTTGAAATTCGAGTTCGGTTTGTTCGACCGAACAGACCGAGTTCGGTCTGAACTCCGAACTTCCGAACCGCATTCGCCCATCCCTAAGCTTCTCCCCAAATAAGTTTTTCTACCTCTCCTCCCTGGCTCTGGACCCCAGCAGCAGCAGCGGGGACACCGGATCCATCAGGAGATAACACTGTTTGTTTACAAAGAACTCCCCATGTGATCACACACCTAGGGAGGAGTTGTTGCTGCATCCCGTAGGGGCAGGAGTAAAACAGCACACTTGAAAGCAAAGTTGCCTTCATATGCAGGAAATATTTTGCACCAGTTAATAGTGAATACAATGTCATTTTCACACTGCTGTAAAGAATGGATTTATTTCAATTGGATAGCATAAAGGTAGGTTTAACTAGCTTTGAACTGCAGATTACTTAGGTGCGATATTGACAACAATATTTTGAATTAGGGACTTCAGACATGCAAGATACATTCGAATTTTGTAAAATTTGGACACAAACTGAATGTCTGAATGCCAGCTAAGCCAGGGGATAAACATGTATTAGGATTTGTGGAGACCATGATTAAAAAGTGCCATTATAAATAATTATTCTTTTAAAAAAATAGGCTTGTGTAAGAAAATGCAACATATCCAGGTTTTTCTTGTTTTTCTTGTATTACAATGCTCTCTAAATAAAAGCAATATTTGTTTAACTCTATGTGTGTCTAGGCATTCATGGTTTTTAGTCTTAAAAATGTGGGGAGACATCTTAGTCAATTGATCATGAAAACTATACTTATTTTAATTCAGCCAGGCTGTCTGTGGGGTTGGGGACCGTTAAAACCAGTTTGACAAGTATGCCTTTCTCCAGAAAAGAGCTGGGTGGAGTTGGGGATAACCAGGCTGGAGGAAGATAGCTATGCAGGAATGTTGCAATCTTTCCACAGAAACCCTCTTTTTTATTTTTAGAAAACTAGAAAGGACTAATAAAATACAAAATGCTTTTTAAAACTTTTACTTGGGAATAGGCATAGTAGGAGAGAAAAGCAGTACCTTTTATGCATCCTAAAGTACATGGTTTAAAAAAACAAACACAAAAAACCAAACACACACACACAAAACAAAACCTCTCCATTTCTTAACCTAATTCCAAAAAAAGCCAAACCCCCCACCATCCTAACCCCCACCTCCCACACATTCCCCTGCTGACACCAGGTGTTGGTGCCAAACCTCCCCCCATAACCCCTCACTCAATATACCCTTCCCCAATACAACCCCTATCCCACCCCAAACCCAACAAACTACAACCTACAAAAGTACCAGGCCCCTAAATCCCCTACAGTCCCTGAAGGGCCCCAAAGGACCGCAACCTTTGGATTCAGCCCTTTGGCTCGCGGTCCTTTGGCTCACAGCCTGTGGTGGAGCTGCAGGCGGCTCCTCTTTATGCCCCCCCAAGCTGTTTCCGGGAGTGGGTCATGGGACCATGCCAGGGCACCCAGACCAGGTGCACCAGTGTCCTTGCCCCCACCCCACCCCTCAGTGCTGACTTCATGTTGTTTTTTCTCTCCGCAGGTGACTCAGCGGGGGATCAAGGTGACAGAGTGGGAGCAGCGGCGGCAGTAGCCCAGCAATGCAGGGGATCCTGACCAGATGGACACAGGTAAGTCATGGCCATGTGTCATGCCATGACACAGGTAAGTCATGGCCATGTGACATGCAATGTTGTAAGTTCTGCCCATGTGTCACATTGTGGAGCTCATGGAATCACCTTAATTGGATGTTTTCAAAACTTGATTGGATTGACCCCTGCAATTGGCCGGGGGTGCCCTGTTGGAGGTACTGTGCAATGGGGGGACATATTTGAGAGGATGTTCTTGGTGGTGGCACTGCAGCTGCGGATCTACCTGATGACTGTGGCCCATTTGTTCCCGGATCTCCCTGTCCCCTCCTTCAGGTGCTGTTGTAAGACCTGGCCATTCTGCCAGGCTTTTGGCGGGGGATATGGGTAGTGGGGAGGGTGTGTGGTTTTTTTATGCCTTTTATGGACTCTCCTGCATTGGTTTTATTGATCTTTTAATATTTTTATTTTTTTGTAATTTGTTATTTATTAGAATGCTTTTATTGTCATTTTGTTGTGAGCCGTCCCAAGCTGCCAGAGGCAAGAGGGGCAGCATAGAAAATAAAGTATTAATAAATAAATAATAAAAAAGTAAGCATCTGTCTGTGATGCTAAAGGTAGAGGGCACCCTACTTTGAAGCAGAAAATAGGACCAGATGGTGCTTGCATTTCTTTCTGCCCCACAGTTCTATGACTCTAGATAGTCATTTAAGTGCCAAATAACAATAAATAAAAATTAAGGTTTCATGATAATGAGATCAGAAAATTGGTAGGAGAAATACATTTGAAAATGGGTATTTGTTTCATGAAGGTCCTTTTCACACGAGATGACCCCACCCACTGCATGGAGATGGGTGGAGGCACCCATGTAAATTCCGTTGGTTATGGGTGGGGGTGCGTGCACACTCCCACACTACACCCACCTCCACCCATAACCCACCCATGGAGCAATGGGCTCCAATGCCTGATGCTCCATGGGTGGAGGTGGGTGGAGATGGGTGTGTGCCCGTGGGAACAGGCAAACACCCACATCCACCCACCCATTGTATTCCATTTAAAAATGGCCATATACTGGATTCCAAAATATAAGGTTACACTTTCCCTAGCACTTTATATCAGCAGCGTTAATCCTAAGTGAGGACAAATTCTGTTGAAAAGTAGAAGATCTGAGAACAAGAGAGGCTTTGATTTATTCTGTGGGGAAATCAATTGTTCTTGAAGGGTTTTTGCAATTGGTAAATAAACAAACTATCTTTTATCTACCTTTATTGTCAAGTTACTTTAATGAAAACTTCATATCTTTTACTTTTACTGAAAAATTATCCATCATGGCTAGTCTTTTCTTTGTTCAACTATCTTTTCTTTTATTCAAATTATTCTAAAGTTGAAAGCACATCTCCTGCGAGTCAGGTTCCAAATCCCCAAAATATTAATTTATGACAAGGATCATCAGCTTTAGCTCAATTAATTTCAAATCCCAAAGAGTGCACTGAGATTTCAATGATTTTTTTTTTGTTGGTGCTAATTACTGATTTTCAATATTTATAAGAGAACTGGCACTTCATAAATATCAAATTGTGCTATTATCACCATATGTGCCTGTTCCCTTCTAAATATAGAAAGATGGCAATTAGCACTAGAAATATTAATTAAAATTTGAAGGTAGATAAATAAGAAATAGGAATACCATTTATTAAAACATTAGAAGATCTACCTGCCTCTCATCTTGAGTGTACCCTAATTTAATAAATAATGGCCTAATCAAAAATCTCTTGGACTGAGCTACCATTTTACAACATGTATAACTATGACAAAAGACATATCTAATGACTGGTCCCTTCTACTTTTGTGCATGAAGGAAAACAGACTGGGCAAATCTGGAGATATGTTCTTTCCCTCAAAAGCCATGGAAAGCTTCCCATGACGTTATGATTCTGTATGGTTTTAGGATGAGATTAGGACATGAAGTCATGGAGATGGGCAAAAACTTCATGACATTACATTTTTGTCAACTCCACTCCTACCTCCTTTTACATCAAAATTGTCATGTAGTTTCTTGAACTAGGTGTAATTCAGGTAGTCACAGCTAGGGATGCTCACTAACCGGGAAGATTTTGACTATTTCTTACTAAGTCAGGATGCAAAAAGGTAAACAGGTAAAATTAACAGGTAAAATGGGGCTATTAACGGGGGAGACACAAGGGACAAGAATGCCTCCCTCAAGGAAAGTGTTAATAACAGCCTGTATTCCCCTGACGGCCTCAGCCGAAAGGGGGTACTGAGATACAGAAGGGTACGGGAGTCCTGGCTTGACAGCTATTTGCAAAGGGGCAACACCCTGCAGCAACACCACGTCTTCAGGGGAGGTTGCCCACAAAGAGGAAGAGAGGGAATCCAACCGCTGCTGGTGATCAGTCAGGAGCGGGGACCCAGAATCCTCTGTAGCAAGGGCCATTATAAGATTAGAAGCTGTCTTAGGATCAGGAAAGGTAAAATACATGCCATCTGGCGAGCAGTGAATTGAGGCTTTCAATTTACACAGGAGATACCGTCCCAAAAGATTGACTGGAGTGTGTATACTAACAAGAAACGAGTGTCTCTCAGTGAGCGGGCCGATGGTTACAGTGGCAGGCTCAGACAGAGGCACACGCTGATAAGTACCCTTAACCCCTACACAGGAGATTTTAGCCAATGACAGGGGGAGCTGAGGGAAGGTAGAAGAATGCACCATGGAGCGGGTAGCCCCGGTGTTAATTAAAAAGGGGCCTCTGCCCCATTCAAGGCTAACTGAACAGTGCCGTTCGGCTCCAGGTTCAGGAGGGTCAGGGCTGAGGCCGCGTCTCCTCATGAAAGGTCCTGATTTCCTTCCTGCCCCTGGTAGTACAGCCCTTGGGTTTGAGTGTTTGATAGGGGCAGAGCTGGCCATTGTTGTTGGTTCATTGCTGCCGGGGAAAAGGGTTGAGCCCGGAAATCAAACTGGGGAGCAAACTGAGGAGCACAGGGAAACCCGTGCTGTTGACCTCCCCTCCCCTGCGGTGGCAGCTGACATTGGTTTCGCCAGTGACCCTGTTTGCCACAGTTCACACAAACATTACGGGGGAGGCCTGGCCATTCGTTCCGCTGAGGGGCGGGGAACCCTTGGGACTGGGGGTTTCCATAGGGGAAATATAACCCTGTTTGTTTTCGTCCCCTCCCTCTTCCCTCCCTCTTCAGCCTCCCCATCCATTGTTTTGAACCACACAAATTTTTACCCGGGCCGCCGCCTTTTTGCTGTTCTCATCTGAATTTGGTCCCAGATTTGGCTTGCGCTAGCCACAATTTGATCTGGATTTTTAGTTTTTTAATTGAGCACAGCGGTTTTAAGTCATTGCTCGATGGGTTTTAACAATCCCTGTACTGTGAGGGAAGTTACAATAGTTGCATTGGCTGGATCATCAGGTTTTAGTCCAGAGTACGTGCGCAACGCTTCCCGGAGACGGGCCGCAAAATCTGCGGGGTGCTTATTTTTGCGCTGCATGGTGGTGGACACTTTATTCCAATTAACATTGACCGGGGCCAGTAGGGGAATGCATTTAACCATGCGTGCCAAGACACGGGCAACAGTGTCCCTTTCAACTGGGGTGGTGAAGGGGAGGGTGTTAGCAACTGGCCAAGAGTCTAGATGGTTGTTTTCTCTAGTTTTGTTTACAAGGGCATTTTTTTGCTCAGGGGTCATGACTGAGTCTAGTAATGCGCCTGCGTCTTCAAGTGTGGGGTGGAACAAATTGAAAATGCTGCGGAGCTTTTCCTGAAATCTCACCGGGTCATCCCTGAGCTTGGGGAAAGTTTTGGCCCAATTTAGGATATCAGCCGGAGTTCAGGGGACATGGACAGTGGCAATTTGGCCGTTGGGCAATGGATAGTTTTTTAAAGGAAACTGCCCAAGCACCGGGCTTGATCATTTGATTGGGGATGAGGAGCGGCGGCGCTTGAGTTTAGGGGGGCACGTTTTAAGTTTTATTTTAGGGCGACCACTGCGAAGCCCTTCTCTCTTGTCTGGTGGCGGGCTGATAGATCTGGTTTTAGAGGGATCAGGTTCGTCCTTACTACTGCTAGTGTCAGAAGCCAGAGTCAAAGTTTTGAGGAGCTTTCCCTGCTTCTCCATCTGGAGTTGCAGCTCCTGCAGTTTTTGGTTTTGTGCCTCGATAAGGGTTCGTGCCACCTGGAGTTCAGGGTGGACCTGGGGCAGAGGCGATGGAGGAGGCGGTATAGGAATAGGCTGGGGTGGGGGAGCCTGGGGTGGGGGATTCAGGTGGGGGTTTGGAAGCAAGGGGACAGTTTCATTATAACACGCAAGGAGTTCTCCGGTGGATCGGGCACAGGAACCGTGTCCAATGTCACCGGGGGAGCCTTACATACGGCTGTTAAACAAGCTTGCGTGCAATAACGCTTCTGAACATCGGTTCAGTTTGCCTCGTTGTTCCATAGGAACCATACCCCCATTTGCTTGGGGTGGTTTACCTCGAGGTTTTGTCTTAAATGAGTAAGGACTGGGATGCAAAATGAGCCAGCAGAAGGAAACTGCAAGTCGGGCTGGTCCCGAGTATAAAAATTCCATTTATCTACCCATTTTACTGCCGATTTACCGTACTGCCTAGCCATATACGTGGCTGGAGTATCAGCAGCGGTAGCCACCGTCGACTGGTCGCTTCCCATGGTAACTTGCTAGCTGTTTAATCCTTACCTAGGCACATACAACAATACAACCCACTGCACTTGTGAGGGAAAGAGGAACAAGTCCGGTTTCCTACACCAGCGACCCGGCGAACGGCATCCCGCCGCCGGATTGTGAACTCTGCAATAAAGTACACTTACCACAGGTATCCACGAAGGATTCTGAGTTCCTCGAATCCCACTTCTGACACCAGAAATTGTCGTGGATTTTTCTCTAAATCCACTGGGTTCGGGTGGGCTCACCAATTCGAGACTGTACACAGAGTCTGGGTAACTATCATTTGTTTATTCATCAGACAACGCATTGTGCAGACACTGCAATGGAGTGCTGCCACTCTTGTGACAGTTCAGCATGCTTTTATACAAAATGCAAAACTGGGCTTTACACATGCGCATATAGAGCTATTTAACTGGGTTTTTCCACTTGAAAGACTCAATCATGAACTTTCCTCTAATTAAGACAGTATATTTGATTACACCCCTAGCTGCTCAAGTTATCTGCTCCCTGCATTCCATTCCACTCCTAGGCCCATCCTGTTCATTCTTATCAGTAATGTTCCATCTTGCTAACACATAGCACACTTCATTCTGTTCTAGCTAGTTTTCTGTATTTTTCCACCTCAGTATGACTGTTGTGTGAGATTCACTTTGGCTTGTTCAGATAGGGATCATACAAACTTGGGTAATCCAAAAGCAAAAGATAAACCACAAATGTATTAACCCTTAAAAATCCACTTAAAAAGGCAACCTAATGCATCTCACAAAAGCCTCAAAATCATGATGTCAAAGTGCAAGACCTTTACAAGTACATTTTGTGTCATATGTTCTGTTGAATCAGACCGACAAAGCGAGTATGAAACACTGGGTGTTAACAATCATGACAATGGAGCACCACCATCACAACTTACTGCTAACATAATCCCTACGGAGTCGGACTGGCCAACAAATATGCCAGTGTCTGGGCTAACAAGGAGGGTGTGGGACTGCAACATGTGGCTGCCTAGCAATGCTCACGTGCTGCGCCCAGAGCCCCACCCCTGTCATGACTGGTAGTCATGGCAGACAATGACAGTCACGATGGCAGCCGTCAGCCCACAGTGGCCTGATTTGGCCCATACTGGCAGACCATAGCTCGAACTGTGACCACAGAGATCTCCAAGAACACAACTCAAGCTCAGAGCTAACACGCCCAGGAGCAATTCTGGGCCAACGTCTAGTAGCACAACAACAAACGTGCCGTGACTCGCAGACCAAAATGGGCCAAAATGGACCAAAGCAGACGACTGTCATGTTTGTTAACACCCCCTATCAATGCCTGCATTGTTTGGATATTTGGTTCAATTTTACCGGTTTTCATTATTGGTTATTTTGATCATTTCTGTTCAGAAATTTAGCTGATGGCTATCCAAAAGTGCAAATAATATCCATGAAAATGAAATGTACTGTTTGCCTCCAGTATAATAGACAAAATTAAGAATTGAACAAGAATTGAAATTTCAAATGACCCTGATCTACAATCACATTTTCCTGCATGCAGTGTAGTTTTGTGAAACTAATTTGTTTCACGCATCTGTTGTTGTGCCGCCATATGTTGTGCCCGCATGTCAGTGGCGAGCCTGGCTGGGCTGTGATCTTGGAGATCTCTGGGGTCACACTTTGGGCTATGATCTGCCCTCCCAAAGGGAGGCACAAACCACCCCAGACAGCAACGGCCGTAACGTCTCTTGGCTGGCTTTCAACAACCAGGTCAGGCATGGGTATTGTTCACAAGTGGTGGCATGAACAGATCCCATCAAGGACTCCACATCGGCAGGCAACACCATCTGAAACCGATCCCACAAAACAGGACAGGATGGGGCATCCATAACCCCAAGTTGATCCTCTGCAATAACTGTGGTACCGAAATGGTGGTGGATGCGAGCGATCTTATCTACAAAGTATTCAAATAAGCCAGTCACAGTGGTCACTGGATTGCTCCAGGTCCAGGCGGAGGCAGGCAGGACTGAGAAAGACTTTCACCACCCAGAAAAGCTCCACTGGGCATGACTTTGCAAAGGCAATCAAGGCAGCAAAGAACTGCCTCTTTGCTGCCTGCACCGCCACAGGTTAGGCCTTTAAACTGCTCTTATCCTGTGATCAAGCATACACATCGTGAGTCCAGAGCCACCGTTGCTCTAACCTCCTGCTCTCCCACTTCAAACACAGCAGGTCCTCAGTAAACCAAGGAGACCTGTGGGAGACTTTGGGAGGGCAGAAGTCACCTGGGAGCCACTCTGTCAATGGTCTCAGCCAACAAGGTGTTCCAGAAGGCTACGAGATCATAGAGAGAGCAGGTGTCAAGGTCCAGGAAAAACTCCCCCAGAGAATTCAGGAACTGATCTGGGTCCATAAGTCTCCGGGGGCGATTCAAACGAATAGGTCCTGCACCCCGCTGGAGACTGACATGCACCAGGATGCACGCCTTAAGGAGGTAATGGTCATACCATGACAAAGGCTCCACCCCCCTAACTCTTGCTAACTGACCCCCCACCTCAAGGCCAGTGCAGAAAACCAAATCCAGTGTATGTCCCTCCTCATGTGTGAGGCCACACATGATTTGGGACAGGCCCATGGTTGTCATGTAGGCCACGAACTCATGCCTCACTCCTCCAAGATCGGTGTCAAGCGTGGATGTTAAAATACCCCAGGACCACTAATCTAGGGGTCCAGAGGATCATGTCTCACACCAGATCAACAACAGCATGTAGGGATGCCATGGGGCAATTGGGTTCAAGCTATACCAGCAGCACCCCTATTCTGTCCTCGGTGAAATCCAACACAAGATGGAGACACAAAACACCTGGTGGAGCCTGCACGAGATACCTCCTAAAAGAGAATGCATCCTTGATAACAATGCCTACACCCCCACCTCCGTCCCTCCAGCTGAGGCTTATGCTGCACAGAGAACCCAGACAGAACAAGATCAGCCAAAATAAGGCCCAATTCATTGTCCAGCCAGGTCTCTGTAATACACACGAGGTCGGCGTCACACTATGGGATTAGCTCATGGCTGGTAGATGACTTATTGACAACTGACAGCACCAAACCAAGGCTTGGGGTCTCCTGGGCCTCAACCCACAACCTACCCGTGTGGGAGGTTGAGAGGGGAACGGGCACAAGGCACCGCTCCCTCCTCACTGATAGAAGACCCCTCCCCTTTGGACCATATCTCCCATGACCTGTAACAACCCCGATAGATGCAGAAACCCTCCCATCCTTAGAGAACCCTGCTAGACACCCACCCTCCATAGGCTGCCCCGACAGGCCAGCGAGGGGGACTCCACCCCCAACCCCCCCTGCCCACTTCTGCCACCGGCGGGCAACCCTCCCCCCTGGAGGGTCACCACTGCTCACACCAGTAGTTCCTATCCACACCTCCCCCCCATCTCCCTGTCCTGCAATGAGAAGGAGGCTGCTAACCCCCACACCACACCCAACCCCAATCTACCCAACCCACTACCCAATTTTAACACACACACCTCACAGTTCCCTACACAATAAATAACACTCAACCCCCTCAGTCCAGGCATGTATCTTTACCCACCTGCTCCAAACCAAGTGTGTATGGGGGGGCGGGAAGGCGAAGGCGCACTCCAGGCAGCTGTCACTATGCTGTGCTGGGGCCACTCCACAGAGCATAAATGATGGCCACCTCCACCGCCTCCGTTTGCAAACGGCCCACCAAAAGCACTTCGCCCTTTGGCGGTGCCCTTCGGACGCTGCCCAGAGGGTGCTGCCCTCAAGGCAGCTCCTCTATATGATGTTACCTGGGGGTGGGAACAAGCACAGCCACTGGTGTAGGCATGGTCTAGGGAGTCTCCAGCACACAACCCCCAACCACCGCCCCCCCTTTCTTAGGCTAGCCCAGCCTGATCTTAGCATGACACATATATTGCTGTCTGAAGCTACCCAAGATTATATTTAAGTCTCAAAATGGGGTCACACAGTCAAATATCTTGGGAAGTGCTGCTCTATACCTTTTAATAGTTTCAGATATATCTTTTAGTAAGACATGCCCTCATGATGGATAAGAATGTACTGCAACCATTTTTCAAAAATAAAATATAGTTTAAGTTCAATTAATGAAGATTTTAAGCAACCTAAAAATGGATTCATGCACAAGCATCCAAAACTTCACCTCTTTACGCCCCCATCCCATATACCATGCTAAGTTAGCAATGAGGTGTTTTCTAAAACTGCTTGTTCCATTAACACTTCTACCAGCCACCATCTGTTTAAACATCACTACATAAGAGAATGAAATGGCTATTATCCGTAACACATTTCTCTTAAAACACACAGCCTAAAACATTCAAAAGGAAGCATTAGTGCTTGAATTACATTATACAGTCTTAAACCTGCATTATTACTTGCTGGAAGAAAGCCAGCGTGGTGTAATGGCTAAGTGTGCAGTACTGGGGGGCTGTTTCAAGTCTTGCCTTAGCCAGAGACTCAACTCATTGGGTGACCTTGGGCCATTCACAACATTATCCCAACCTAACCTACCTCACAGGGTTGTTATGAGGATTAAAAAGTTGTGTTCTATGTAAAGCCCTCCAAGTACTATGGCAGGGTGGTGCTATATTTTTAATAATAATAAAGGTAAAGAAGAAAAAATAGCTATTTAACACATACTCTCAGGGGAAGAAGAGAGAGTCAACTCGTTCACTGCTGTTGTTTTGCCTATTTCCTTAAGCTTTGTTTAGTCACATTTAGAACTGGGGAAAGCAGGTGTTGGCTGTATGGAAATCTCATGGGTTACTAAGGAAGCTTTTCATAATGGAGCAATTTCAGGCTGCTGTTAGGAGATACAACTCCCATTAAAATCAATGGGGTTGCACTAAGTTACAAGAGCTCTGAATTTTTCCACTTATGTGCATCGAATGCAAGAAAACTTTGTAAAAATGATCATAACAGACACCATGGGTGGTGCCTCTAGTAATCATTTGACAGAAATTGAATCAGCCTGCTAATGCATCTGGAATGGCAAGGGTATTGTACTGAGGCAGCTTATGGATTGTGCAGACAAGGTATTCTGCTTGCTACTTGAATATATGGTTGGGAAGAAAGTGAAAGTCTCTGACTATATTAGATTTAATAATATTGATCTGTTTGCTGTTTTTCATTTTACTCAATAGAGCATACAGGAAGAGTTATTTCATATCTTGCACTGTTTATGATTTCTGGCAAAATGGTGAGTAAAGAAACAGTAACCCTGATTGAATTATTTTAGGGTAAAACCAAATGTGATGGTATGCTTTGGCCCTGGACCCACCATCACATCTGTTTACGTGCTGCCAGATGTTAGCCTGGGACTGCCCTGGAGTGGGTTGCCAGCTAGCCTGGGCTGTGTCCTCAGTGATTCTCTGAAGAGGAAGAAAATCTCTGAGGATGCAGCCTGGGCTAAGCGTTACCCATACAAGCCAATGCAGGCTAGCATGTGTGTCCAGCCCGACCATACCCACCTTAGGGTAGGAGCCACAATGGCCAAGCATCATGACTGGTCACCATGGCTGTCTGTCATGGTGGGTGGGGGCACTAGGACAAGCTGCCCACACATTTGTTTAAGCTCCCCACCCTACTTGGGCTGTGCAGGCATCGAGATGGCCCTCCAGTCATTGGCATGTTTGTTCTGTGCCCATCTCTGACTTAGGCTGTGTCGACTGCAGTTTCCTGTCCCAGTCTCAGAAGCTGGGAGATCATTCACACATCTGTTTTTAGTTTTTACACTGTGGGTGTTTTCAGACGTTACGGGTGGCCGGTTCACCACAGTGGATTCCCGGTGGGGGTGAACAAAACAACCACCCCCTGGAGCGAATAAAAGCCCCGAACAGACATGACAGGACTGGGACCACGGCCGGGAATCGGGCCATCAGATCATGGCCTGGGACAGCGCAACAGACATGACGCCGATTCCCAGCCGTGGTCAAAACACCCAGAACCCACCGGGCAGGGGCGGGACACAGACATGGCTGCCTGAGGGCAAACGAAGCCAAAAGGCACTAAAGGGCATGCCCACACAAGGGAAATGGGAAGGGAGGGGGGAGAGGGAGAAGAGCTGGACAGGTACCACACACAGCAGGCACACAGCTAGCGGAGGCACAGCAGAAAACACAGCACGAGCACACGCCCAGGCACACATACACACGTGCACACACAAGGAAAAGGAAGGGAAGGGGGGCACGGGCACCCGGACAACACACAAGGCACAACGGGAGCAAGGGGGCAGGACACAGAAGAGGGGGGGACCACAAAGGGGCAGGGCAGGACACAGGCATCAGTAACCCCCACCCTCACAGCAGCACAGTCCACACAGGTTCCCCCACAGCAACACAGGCAGTCTTGGAAAGTGGGGGGCCAGGATTTTGGGACCAAGGCACAGTGGGGTCCCGCAATGCACAGCGAGCTGGGCGGGAATGGTCCAGGAGGCACACGGAGACCCCACATCTACAGAGGGGCCGATGGAGGGCAACCAGGACAGCCGGTGCAGCACTGCAGGTCCAAGGATGCACAAACACCCCTAGAGGAAGCAACGAGGGCCAGTCCGGGGGTCCCAGAACCTCCAGGTCACACAAGCACCCAAGGGGGGGGCAGCAGATGGAAGCACTGGTGGGTGGGGACAGTCTGCTGGACACAGGCGGGTCAGTGAGGCCATGCCGAGTGCTGCACCCAGGCACCAGGGAGGGCAACCATGGAGGGGAACCCCGGGGGTGCAGGCAGACCGGGGGGTGGGGCCCAGAGGGGGCCCGGGGCCACAGGCAGGGGTAGCAGCACCCCGTGAAGCAGGCTTAACCACAGCACAGCAGAGACATCAGGGAGGGAGCAGCCAGTAGGGACCGCCCCCCCAGACAGGGGCAGGAGCCCACATGGGGGCAGGAGACCGGGGGGCCAGGAGGAACACCGGGACTCACAGGCAGCAACTGGGGGCCACCGCAGGCCCAGGGACTGGGTGCCCTGCCCAGTGAACCAGGTGGGGCCCATGGATCAAGCCCCGGTGGTACCGCAGCATGGACATGTGGTGGGCGATCAGATAGTAGGCCTCGAAGAGATCATGCATGGAGAGACCCAGCTGGACATCCAAATGGGACCACACCCCCAACAGGGCTGACATATCTGCTGCGGAAGGCTCCGAGACACAGCAGGCAGCAGAAGGGGGCCAAGGAAGATGTCCCAGCTCCAGAAGCCAGTGGTACACTGCCGCATGGGTGTGCTAGTACCCACGCGCCCCGTGAACACAGGCAAAGTCGGACACGGCCAAGGCAGGGCCACCCTCATCAAGGAACACCATGTAGGGGCCCAGTCCGCACACACCCAGCACATACATGGTCTCAGCCCTGGACCAGGGCACATGGGAACACCGCTTGTCCAGGATGCATCCATCAGGGAAGCGAACCAGCCCCAGGGTCTCCGTATGCAGCTGGCAGTCACGAGCGCTCGCCTCATAGCCGAAGAAGCGAAGTCCAGAGCTCAAACTCTCAAAGGCACCTGCATGGCTGTCCAGGCTGCCCAGGAGCAGCTGCACAGCTGGGGTATGCCACAGGTCACAAAGAGACATGGTCTCGTGGAAGGTCCAGATATGGGGGGCCCCATGGGAGAAGGGAAGAGGGAGCCAAGTGGATGGACAACCAGCCATGGTCCTGCAAGACAGGGAGAATAACACCATGGACAGGGGGGCACACAAACCCACCAAGGCTGGGAGGGCCTCTGAGGGGTCCCAAGGCCAGGAAAAGCGGCCACGGACTGCAACATTGTAGCACAACAGAGCGAGGCGTGGGGTGCGGACCCGGCACAGCTGCCGAGCACAATAGCACTCACATAACAGCTAATCGGGAAGCCAAGGCCACGGTGTACAAAACAGCCATAGGTGTGGGGGGTTGATGGGTGAAGGCATGCAGCTGCACAAGGAGCGCACAGAACCACGCGCCCATGCAGGCGTGAGGACCCATGTGCAGCCAGCACGTGTAACCATGAGCATGGCCCCGAGTCTTCTGTGCTCCCGCGAATCACGGGATTTGCGCAGAAAATGGGGAAATCCCTGCAGGATTTCCCTTCCTTGGCGTCCAGCCAATCCAGGACCTGCTTTATTCAGGTCACAAGCCAATCAGGGGCTTGCACGGCCTTTATAAAGCAGGTCGCAACAGCACATGCTACCTACTTGGTCTTGGATCTACTTGAGACTGCGCCCAGGGATCGCCGCCGCCACCACCGCCTTCGCCTCGGCCGCCCAGGGATCACTGCCGCTGCTGCTGCCTTCGCCTCCACCACCCAGGGATCACTGCTGCTGCTGCTGCTGCCTTTGCCTCTGCCACCCAGGGATCACCGCCGCCGCTGCTGCTGCCTTCACCTCCGCTGCCCAGGAATCACCGCCGCCACCGCTGCCTTGCCTCTGCCACCCAGGGATCACCGCCGCCGCTGCTGCCTTGCCTCCGCCACCCAGGGATCATGCCGCGGCTGCTGCCTCCACCACCGCCGCTGCTCAGGGTCAGGGATCACCGCTGCTGCCTTCGCCTCCACTGCTCAGGGTCAGGGATCGCCGGTCCAGCATAAGGTAAGTAGGTGGCTTGGGGGGGTGTTCTCCTGGGTGGGGTTCTGGCTGCGCACTCTGCTTTTTACTGGGTGGGGGGGTGTCCCGCTGCCACTCTGCTTTTTACTGGGGGGGTGGGCGGTGTCCCGCTGCCACTCTGCTTTTTACTGGGGTGGGGTGGGG